>OU795039.1:74733816-75333816 GCA_917208275.1 Patella pellucida | reverse complement strand
ACTCTGAAAGTAAGCACAAAGTCATACCTCACTTTTACTTACGTAAGAATCTTATAAAAATACCGTCCCTAGAAAATTCTCAAGACCATTCTTACATAAGCACAAGTCAAGTACAAGTCTAAGCACATTGTGACTGGTAAAGCTTACCATACACTGAGACTATGATGCTCTTTAACGTCATAAAATAACTTTGGTGTGTGAATTACGTCATAAATTTGTCGTCTGCTTCATTGTGGTTGATTTTGATTAGCATGTCCCCTGTAAAGGCCTACATAATTATAAAATGTGCCAAAATATATTTTTAAAAAACGCAGACACATAGGCCTACAAACTAACTGAATAATTGTGAGAGCGCCTGATCAGCCTGTGTGTTTGTAGCCTATTGTTTACTAATTGGCAAATACATAAATTGGTTTCAGGGTAGGCCTATAAGGCCCTAGATGCAGAATTTTCTATAGCATTCTTAATTTCTTTTTGAAAAGAATTTTCCCTGTCTTGTAATTGTCTCTTTGGTATCAAAAGGTGTCGGAAATACCGTCGAATAATTTTACGGTCAGCCATCTTTTTGAAGCAGAAACAGACTTAAGGTTGGTAAGCAAGCCCTATACCTTGCTTGGGACTTGTGCTTAGACTGGCTATGTTTAAGAACGAAGTTGTGCTTAAGTTTTTTCTTGGAACGCATAATAACGTTCTTGTGCTTACAATGAAGTCTACTTAAAATCGAAGCACAAGGCCGTTCTTAAGAACTTTCTGGGAACACAAAATAAGGTAAGTTTACTTAAATGCAAAGTCGACTAAAATCAAAGCATAAGAACGTGCTTAAGAATTTTCTAGGAATAGGGCCCAGTTGACTCAATGACAGCTTTTACGATACAGCACACACACATGCTAACCATTTGGCCATCCAACCTCCCCTGTAATCTGGTAAACCCTAGTAAGTCTGTTGAATGCAAATTTAAGAAAACAAAGGAAAACTGTTCTGTTTCAGGATTAGCTACTGAATATAAAACAAATTTTATAATTTGACCAAGAAAAATATTTTAACCAAATTTAACCGTGTAATAGTCTCAATACTGTAGCCTAATATCAGTTTATAATCAGTTTATATTAATGATAAATGTGTTTTATATTTTATCCTTACTTCTGATTGTCTCTTTAGTTTTTGCATAAACTGGACAACTGAAATAAGAAAAATAAATGTAAATCACAAGAATTATATAAGATAGAGGTTTAATATACCCTCTAATCCAAACCTCCGTCCAACTAGAAAAGCGGACACTGTCAGGCACTAAAGAACTGATACCTGCCACTTTTTTACTTTTGTCCGCGATGTATCAATAACAATTAATAGAGATAAAAGAAATGACAGACAAACTATAATGTCTGTGAACGGTACCTTATTTCTAGGTTTACTCTTAGTTCCATATTCCAATCCAAGGATAACCCATTTTGATTTTCTAATATCAAAAAACAAATTCTTACAAATTTAGAAATATTAGACAAAGAAAATACCTGGTAGTCCAGAACACTTCACTTCTTTCATCCAGTAATGTAATATCCAGCCAGCAGACATCCTAGAAATAAAACAATTTAATAATTTGGTTATTTGACAAACGATAAAGTAAGCAAAAAAAAAACCATTGTGTAGAAATATATATTCTGTGGAAACCATAATTAAAAATAAAACTAAATTGATTGCGTAGTTTTCAAACTAAATAACACTTTTAGCTTAATTATTAGTTCTGTTCATAAAAAGTTATCCAAATTGATTACTTAATTAATCACCTTGACAACACCTTTAAATAGATCTGTTTTCCATGGTAACTCGATCTCCTTAGCAACGGTAACTCTATCTATAACTCTATCTCTTCTCATTAAAACAAACTTACATACATTATCCTCTACAACATATAAATGTAAAATATAGTTTTTAACTAACTCTGAATATCGAATTTTTAACATAGTTTTGTTTTTATGATTATTTTGTCACTTTGCAAAGTGCCCCTGAAGATATGATGTGAAAGGATGCACAAAAAATATGCTGTAATAATAATAATAATATTTAAATAATTAAGGTGTTGTATTGATCAGGCACTATATGGAGGCTGTTTCAATTAAGCAGTCGAAGTACTTTTGGATTTTTCAAGCCTGGCCTTCATTTGTCTGGGGTGCAACCTGCGTGAACGTGAAATGAAATGAAATGGGGTTTAACGTCCTACTGTTCTGCTCCTAAACTGGGCTAATGAAGACAGACATATGCCATAAAGTGTGCTATGAGGGAAAATTTTGCCCGGGCAGCGGTGCCACGGCTTACTCTTATATCAACTCCTAACTGCCATTGCCAAGGGATCTTTTACGTACTTGCTAATGTGTACTCGGTACCTTGGTGTTTGGTCCTCTATCCATCACTGACAAGGGGAAACAACACCCAGAAAATCTGGATGAGCTTTCTCGGCCAATGCAGGGATCGAACACCCGACATCTAAGCTATCGAGCCAGCGTCTTACCCACTTAGCCACTGTGATCCTCATGATATGGAACATGTGAATAATTGTTTGGATGGAACAAATAAGAAATCCAGCCTAGGCAATTCTTTGAAACATAGCCATATAAATAACAATGACCATATTTTGTCTCAAAATGAACCAATGAATCATCTACAGGGACTTGTTTCTGCACAACTTTATTGATAACAGACAACCAATAGAAAATACTCACTAATATTTTCCTTTTTACATTCGATACTCTGAAATTGTTGACTCCATATAGATTGCCTCATATTACGTATTTCTACAGTACATGTATAATGATGTAAACCTGGAAACATAAATTACTAAACTATCATAATAATTACTTAACGGAGAGAGAGAGAGAGATATATGGTGTTTAACGTCCACTCGGCACAAACTAGGTCATTTCGGGACTTACATATGGTTCAATTCTATTTTAATAATTCAAATGTGTGCTGGGGTCTTTAGCAGTGGGAGGAAACCGGGAAATACTTAATGGACGAATAATAAATAATTTATATGCAAGAAAGTACTATAACAAATGCGCAGTGGAAATATATATAGTTATAGAAAAGCAATAACAACATTATCACAGAGAGAGAAATGAAGTTTAATTTCCACTTAGCATAAAGTATGTCATTTTGAGACTAACATACAATAGAGACAAATGAAGTTTAATGTCCACTCAAGATGTCATTCTGTTATTAACATATAGTACAATTTCAATAAAATTTGTGCGTAGGTATTTTTAACAGTGGCAGAAAATGGCGGGCAGGCTGGTGACCATCTTAAACAAAATGGCGGACATCTTAATTTTTTTGCCCCAAAATGGTGGACCGTTTCAGTTTTTTAGGGAAAATTTGGAGGGCATGTAAGGGTTAATGACATGTTTAGTGAATGAGACTAACTCTGGGAGTATCCTACCCCAGTTATATTGAATTAAAATAAATATGTTATATATATATTTACCATAACTTGAGTCTATATCATCAGGGATTACTCTATGTTCTGGTAATTCATACATTCTACAAATTATAATTACAAAAGTTTAATTCAAATTGAAGACTTGGGTGAAAATCACACAAACACATAAACTGTGTTAATTTGACAATATGTGGTAGGTAGTCCTTCTCTTTAAATGTTTTAATAGAGATTTTATTTATCAAAGGCTTTTGTTCTGAAACTTTGCTCAACTTCATTCATTTTCAGGATTTGCGGAATTTGGACAAGACTCACTTCTGTGTCACTTGTTTCTGTCAAGTCCGAGAAGATTCTGGACTGACAATTGAGCATGCCTATTGTGATAAGTGATACAAAACCATTTGTCTGTACATAATGAACTACAACATTACATACCGTCTCTCACAATTATATCCGTAAGTCACGTTAAAATTTATCAAATTTTGCATTAATAATTACTTATATATCAAATATATCAAAATTCCTTTAAAATCATGCAACTGCTGAAAATTTTATGTCTCGCATTTCTGGTATCTATTAACTTGATTTTTTGTGGTTTTTTTTTTTCTAAGACTTAAGTAACTTTTTCTATGAATGGCATATTTGAGAGAAATTTAGTTATTAGATTGGTAACTAGTGCTGAATTCAAGTTAAATTTTACACATCGATCAGGAATTTCTTTCCGTCATAATGTTATTAAAAAAATTACAGAAATAATATTATTAGTATTTCCGAAAGAAACAATGATTTTCCTAACATTATTATAGAAATGTCGATTTATTTGAATAAATATAATTCCACAATATTATCGGTAACTTCTAATTCGTAGTCTATTTGTAGTATTTTGTAGTCTATAAAGCAATTAATACTTACGTCTGAGAAGAGCCCAGTAAACATCTTTTAACCAAGTTCTCTTGATGAAATCCTGTCACAATGAAAGCCAATTCCTCATCAGCCTGTTTACGGATAAAAACGAATTACATATAGAAATTTTCCACACTACATACAAATACACCTCAAATGACATATTAATCATTTTGTGACTAAAATACATTAAAAATTTATTTTAAAAAATTGCTTGTGTGGAATAGTCTTTTTAACAGTTGCAGGAAACAGGGGGTTTTGAGGAACAAGAAAAAACACACATTGTTCAGCAGTTGACCCTACTTTTTATCACAGCTTGGGATCGAAACCACTTGGAGTATTGGACCTTTAAAGCCACCCAACTCCACCGCTAAAAGGGTATTGAGTAGATCTTTTCATGTAAAGTCCGGAATATTGGGGCCAAGTTACAGTCATCTTCTATATTTATTATTAAAATTTTAATAATTAATTAATAAGAAGTTTGAGTGATTAAACACAGTTATACCTTCCATGTAGCAATTAATATATCATCTGATAGACGATACAACTGGACATTCTCATCTTCTTTTATAGCTTTATTCTCTCTCTTCCAGACTTCCCATTTAAAACTGCACTCAGTTAATAAAGATCTTTGATAAGGGCTGAAGAAACAATACAGATAGAACTGAATCAAACAAATGAGACTTGATATCAATTCAAAATGTGACTTAAAGCTGCTAAAAGTCATTTGAATTTTTTAAACAATATCTAATTTGAATTTTTCATGGCTTTGTCCATGCTAAAATGTACTCAAATTGAATATTTAAAGGGCCAATCCGATGATAAATTTGAGAATAAATTTGCTTAATTTTGTGTTAGAATCCCTTAAAATCCTCTATCTAAGAACCGAGCAGCTAACTCAATACTTGTGATATGTTTTCAGACAACTAAAACCTGTCATTCTTCATCTACTAATGGTGTCCCAAGCTGTATTTAATTTTTGAGACTCTGTTCAAATCATGATAGTTCCTTTAACATTTAATTAAGACAACAAAAGAAACAATCAACGGTAGATAATCTTAAACTTCAAATATTTCAAAATGTTCAGTTGTTTGTAACGAGTGAACAGAATTGAACCACTAAAGATGGTCTGTTTAGAAAATCAAATTTTACATTATCTTCAGCATAATCACTTTTATTGGATTATTTCTTAATCCTTATAAAACATATACAAATAGATTTCACTTATACACACTTATATAGATATACTACTTCTGAAATTTATTAACATGCTACATTTCAATACATACAGGTATCATTATTTGTTGTTAACGATACCTGTATGCGTATTGAAACATAGCAGTTGATAACGATACCTGTATGTGTATTGAAACATAGCATGTTAATAAAATTCAGAAGTAGTATATTCATATACAGTGTAAGTGCGTTTATTTTTATTTTTGGATTATTTCTTGTTTTTAAAGAAATAAAATCTGAGAGACTGCAGTGATGGCAATATCTCTATGTTAGCATATAACAAACACTTTACCTGTTATTTATAGCTGTCCCACCATTATCAAAAAATAATGGATTACAGGATAAGATTTGTATTTTGCGTATGTTTTTTAACGGAACTGTTTGTAGATTATACCATCTAACACATACAGACATACTGTGCCAAAATATACCAGCTGATTTACAACTAGATTCTTGTCCGTTACGATCAATTATTTTCAGATGATAATATATACCAGATTTCCTGAAAAAAATAACAATATGGAATTAAAATAAAATAAATCATCTAACACAAACACAATCATATGCAAAACAAAGGGGGTTGAGAAGGGAGATCTGACAGTCGTCTACCAAGATAAAAATATTCACTACAATATTGTGAAAGTTAAATCTATAAGATAAAAAAAAAAATCCAAAAGTTGGTCAATTCCACTTTTTGTGTGGATTAAGCCGTGAAAATGCATAAAGAGATTAAGATAAATAAGCTTATGGATTATATTTTCACAGTAACTGAACAACTAGACATGTTTCCTGGCTAGACCTGCAATTCTTCACAACTGAGGAACATTCTTAGCCAACAAAGAGAAATGATGGATAATAAAGTCATGGTGTAAACATAATTGATAACAAATCTTACGTCATTGCCAGTTTTGTATTTGTTGGTAAACCAGTAAAAGGATGAATTTTTTTCATTAATTTCAAAATACTTTTATTTCTGTCTTCGGAACACCTGGAATAAAATTTTACTTTTTAATTTAACAGAATGGAAAATGAAATGTTTGAACTTTTTAAGAGTTGCATTCATCAAAGAATCATTAATATGCAAGGTAACTTTCAAAATTACACTAGATCAAAGAACAAGCTAAAATAGTGATTTTCAAACAATTATGGACCATAATCTTGGATGTTACGATCCAACAAGTGTCAATATCAAAAAGGAACCAAGATCTTTAGACCATAAACATATACGGTATTTAAGTTTCATCAAAATTGGATAAAAATTGTTACCCCTAGAGGTTGCACAAGTTAAAACCCGATTTTACGTACAATCACAGACCGTAATCCATAAAGTTAAAAGTTTGATACATGCCAATATAAAAACAAAAAGAGATCTTTGGGATATAAACCTATATTTCAAGTTTTGTCAAAATCTAATAAAAATTGTGAATTGCAGTTGTTCCAGAAAAAAAAATGTAAATGTACGATTGAATAAAGATTTAATTACCTTTTTAGACAAAGATTTTTCCAGTAAGACAAAGGTAGCTTTGAGTCTTTAACAGCTTGGTTTCCTTTAACCTTGGCATATTTCTTGTATATATTTATCCATATTGAACTGAAATAAATGATAAAAAAATAGAACAATAGCCTACAGATCTAGAATTTAAATAAAATGACATGGGGTTTAACATCCTACTGTTCTGTTCTGACTGGGCTAAAATACAGATCTAACATTGATGAAAATATTAAATACTTTCAAAACAATATAAAACAAAATACATAAATCCTTTAACAAGATTCATAAATCCTTTAACAAAATCTATATAAATCCTGTAACAAAATACATAAATCATTCAATAAAAGTACAAATCTTTAATTCTTTAAAAGAATTATTTCAAAAATGTAGTTTAGGAGAAATGGGCGGTTTCATTTTTAGGGCCCTATATAAAGTCAATTATGCAATGAAAATGAATATATTGCACATTATTCAAAAGACATCACAGGATCTTTTAAGTATGGATTGTCAGTGTGTATAAGAAGTTTTTTATGAAACTGAACTATTAGATTCATTATTGTGATTTCTGCATATAAAACATAACATTAAAATTCTTACTTTTCTGTAGCCAAACCATGCCATCTATTACATACACATGCAGCAGTTAATAACGTTGCTGCACCCAAATATTCAAATAATTTCAACATTAATTCATCAGGTAGGCTGAAAAAAAAACAATATGACAGTATTTTCGGATACCAAAAAAGATATCAAATTTATTTCCATGGCAACACAAAAATGACCAAATCCGAGAAGTTTTTGAATAACTCTAATAGGTTTCCAAAAGATAAGGTGAACATGTTATGCCTTTGAAACAAAACTGGGACAGACAGACAGAAAGGGATCACTTTATAATATACATGTAAGACCCACTTCTCTAACTTTTTTTAGTTCTATGGATAAAAAAAATTTAAAACCTGAAATGAAACAGAAATAATTAGGAGATAAACATTTCCTGTTTCGCATTTAAAGGGGTGTTATTGTCCAATAGACATGTCTGAGATGATTAGGACCCAGGATTTTAGAAGAGATTACTAAAACAGTGGAGTGTTATTGTCCAATAGACAGTGTCTAATTGACCAATCAAAACGCAAAATTTACCTTTAAGTATGTTATAAGTGACATTATAGATGAGTTAAATGGTTAATATATTAATTCAAGACTTGAGTCTACATGTATATATAGATTAAGCTTACTGATTAATATTAGCTTTTCCTTTAATTAAAGGTGGTAGTAAATGTCTTCCGACAGGAACAATGGATCTATTATGTACAGGTGGTACTCGTTCTTTTACCAATTTTTGTCTGAAATAATGGTTGGAAACAAAATTAGGTGGCATAACTACATAATACATAGCAAAGCTTGATAAGCTTAAAGGAGCTAAGTCTCTAACTCAATATCATCCAAAGTATTTGACATTCCAAACAAAAATTATTTGTCAATTTATATTACTGGGAAATATAATATGTTTCAAGCAAATTTTTAACAAGGCCAGACATATTCCACAAGTCATGTCAAAAGATGACCCATATTCTTATCTGGAGAGTAGACCTATGCGCGATAAATACTATGTACACTGGAATAACCAGACGCTATTGATTTTCATTCAATTGAGACTTCTGGCATATTTCTTCGAACATAACTGATTTGAAATTAAGAGTAAAACAGAAACAATTGAAGGTAAATCAGTTTATACAATGTATATACATTCCTGTTAAATTATTATGCGCTGCTACCAATTTGTGTCAATTTCTAGGTGCCAAATATTAGCAATTTAGCCCCTTTAATTCACACAATTGGTGAAGGTTTCATATTTGACAACAGTAAGATATGGTCTATTCAGTAGTCATGTTCCCATATTTTCAAACTTTGAAATACCGCTACGCGAAAATGGTTCTAAAAATACATACTAATAAAATACAAAATGATTCATATTCAATTTTTGAAAAAGAATAATGTAATTTCTACCATTTATGTTCGTTGAAATATGTGGAGTATAAATTGAATGGCAGTCGTTTATGCCTGCTTATTCTATTTTACATCTCTTTATCATTATCATTTTGTCGTTTGTGAATCAATCAGCGCTACTGGAACTTCCACTGACCCTGTCATAAAAAATAATAGTCCCATCAAAAATTCTTACTACTTGTCGTAAGAATAGTATCAGAAATGAAATGAAATGGGGTTTAACATCCTACTGTTCTGCTCTGAACTGGGCTAATGAACATTGGCATACACAAGCCAGCATTTTATCCACTTAGCCACCATGACCCCCCAAAAATTAATAGCCATGGCAATATTAATTTAATATTGAATTTTGATGGGGTTTTTTTTTTATAATGGAACATACTGAGTTAGAGATTTAACTCGATTTACATTACATGTAGGTATAGGCTCTAACCCATTTCGAGGATCATGGTGGCAAAGTGGGTACAAGATGCTTGCTCGCTAGCCCTGCATTGGCAAACAAAGGTCATCCAGATTTTCCGTGGTGGTTCCCCTTGCTGTCTATAGTCGTTTGGTCAAAAAAACAAGGTCCCGTGTACACATTAGCATGCACGTAACCTTGACAGTTTCTGAGTTGTAATTCGATATTATGTCATAATAGTAGGCTGTAGTGCCACTGTCCAGGCAAAATTTCCCTCATAGTCATAGCACACTGTATCACTATGGCACACTGTATGCTTGTCTTCGTTAGCAAAGTTCTGAGCAGAACAGTAGGACATTCAACCCAATTTCAATTAATGTCTTACCAAAAAAATGTGAAATTATATTTTTGAAAAGAAATTTACCCGGTTTGATCGTCCTGATTTCGGTGCGTTTGTCTCTTGATTTTTTGTCCTGGGGCTGGCACACGTCTGTTATTTAAGTATTCAATAACTCCAAGCTGGTGTCTTGATGACATCTTGTAATTTTTGGTTGATTTTGTTGACCTTAGAGTCTTAATTTTAATATTTTACTTTCCACCGATCTTGTTTGTTTACGGAAATTACTAACCGGAAACGGAAGTTTTAACTTACTTGTCATAATAGTCAAATCGACCGTAACCAGCGTGTAAGATTAGTCAACACGGGCCACTTGGATGAGTCAATACGGCTACAGTTTCTTGTCATGAATTTAAAGAAATTTCAGCTTTGTTTTTTTATAAATATTCATATATTTATGGTTTCTGCGTATAAGACGTTCATAATATGAAAGAAAAATTCCTAGATATATTTCTAATTCGATTTTAACCCAAAGACGTTTTGCCAATTTTACAATGGAATGTGTCTCTCTTTTCTGTTTAGACTCAATGACAATAGAGATTAAAGTTGGATATTCCTTGTCATTTTGAAGGACATTTTTGAAACAACCACGTTATGATTTTAAATTAAAAAAGGTCAATATAGCATACAGAGCAATACTGTCAGGCCCATTATAACTAGCTGAGAGCAACAATGGCCGGGGGGGGGGGGCTGTAAAATTGTACAAGCCTTCAGTAGGATGAAAAACACGTGCTTCGAAATAAATGACGAGTAGACCCATCCTTGTGAATCTGAACGTGTACTTGTAAATCCGAGAAGATTGTAGGAGGAAGCTGAGAAAGTGTGTCATTTGTTGCCATGATCATAGATCATTATGTCGTTTGTCTTGGTATTTTTTCAGCCTCGTGATTTCGTTCCACTCTCGCTTTCTGTTGAAAAGTTTCGTGTTTTCCATGCACATTTCGAAAAAAGTAAATGACGCCAGTGACGCACCACTGCCGATTAAAGCCCCAATAACACTCTTGTTGTAACTGAATAATATGCCCCAATCATTATTCTGGTCATCAAATTGTACTATTTTACAATATTCCAATTAATTGATGCTACAAATTTCATCTTAAAGGACCTAAGTCCGTAACTCAAAATCCTCCAAAATCTTCGACATCGAAAACACGAATTATTGGTCAATTTAAATCAACATTGATGATGTAAACTTACCAGGAAAAGATGAGCCTCTGATATCCGATATTTAAGATAAAATAATTTTTCTAACATTGGTACACGAATCGTGTACCATATTGCGCTCCGTCCTAGTTTTATTGAGAGACTCGAGGGACGAGCCTAGACACATTGTACTGTATCACACTACATATGTGGACTGGAATAACCAGGCCCTAAAAAAAATGCACTGGGTTGAGACTGAATGGCTTGTTTCGCCGAACATAACTGATTTGAAATTGGAGTAAAACGGAAAGCATTTAATGTAGATCAGTTTATATACATTCATATTACAGTATTATATGAGTTTCGACCCACTTTTGTCAATTTCTGGATCCCAAATGTTAGCGATTTAGCTCCTTTAACACACCGAATTTAATAAATTTGAAAAATTCAACTACATGGTTTGAAAAGCTTTGCGTGAATATTTTCAAATGCAACTTGGATTTAAACATATTTTCGTACCCTCTGGACAAGTAAAATAGGATGTGATGTATAATTTACACAACAGGTAGGACACTTAAACATCTAGAAGTTAGAATAAGGCCATTTTTTCTGGACCTGTCAAGCCACAAGAGTGTTAGTGTCCCTTTAAATTAATCGATTGTACAAGGGTGTATAACGTCGGTGGGGGTGATCATAAAGGTGTGTATGCTCCTTTAACCGATTTTAGATGTTACTTTGCACTACTAATTATACGACACCAGGTTATTTATAATAAATCTGATAATTCTTTTGATTATTTGGTTATAAAAGTGTAGATGTTTTTTTGTCCACATCTGGAAAGTGATCATGACCAATTTATTAACGATTTCAAAAGGTTCCATCAAACAAAAGTAGGCTATAACACCTAATGTTAAATTATTCTAAATTCTTAGAAAATATTCAGATTACCCTTTGTTTCGATTACTAATCGAAGTCGTGTGCAGTCCCCAGAATGACGCCATCTGTGATAGCTGAAATAAGCTAACAACCATTCGGTGTCTCCGTATATGGAGGGTTATAGGAGGTTGTTTGGCCCACAGGCGCGTATAGTATAACGTGGAGACTATTTCAAAAATAATATTTAGCTAGTTTAAGTATTTATTTAAAGACTGTTACGTATATGTTCGTAAATGAGTATATTTGCCCCTCAGTTAGAAATCGGAATCAGACCAGTTAATTGATAATCACGCTTACGAACATGTGTAGCTAGATGACAAACCTCACCTCCCAACGCTCAGAACGTTTTTATAGCCCCGCTATAGCTTAGGCCTAATGTTATTTATGAAATATTTTGCAAGTTACAGGCGCCTGTGGTTCGGTCTACGCATCATACATCATACAATTCCAACTGTCAACGGATAGGCCCCTATGCAAGAAAACGAGGACACAGGTCGAACTCGGTTTTCGTCCTATCGAACGACTGTGCCCTTTCCTTGCCACATACATAAAACGGAACAAAATTTTCAGGAAATAATTTAATCACATTGGTCATAAGATTCAAGCTGCTATATATCTTTATACAATATAGGGCCGATTTAAACAAATCTATCGTAGATGAAAATAACCATGGCAATAATAACGTAGACACCAGTATTCCATGGACTGATCGCCATCCCGGTACCTGGAATTAAAAGATAACTAAAATAATTTCCGTGGCCTAATTTGATCAGGTTCATAAAAAAATTGGGGATCTCACTGGATTGTATGTATTGATTTGTCTCGGTCATTTCAGCCTATATTTGTTTATCACGACTTTCGTGATTGAAGAATAGACAAAATTGCCTGGATTGGACGAGACTATGTACAACTACTCTTTATGGGATGGTAACCGGACAAAATTCCCCCATAGCACACTGTACAGTGTATGTCGTCTTCAGGCCTGGAAATAACGGTTTTAGATATACCTGACAAAATGTCAGCCACTTATGAAATAGTACCTGACATTTTCAACTTAGTTTCGGACATGTATTAATAATAATCAGTAGAAAAGATAAATTAGTGCCGGACAAAATGACAGGCAACAGAGGTTTTGTGCTTGACAAAGCCTAAATGTGTGCTAGACATTGACTGTGACAGGTGCCTTATTTCCAGGCATCAGGAGCGTCTCCATTCGTCCAGTCGGGGCAGGACAGTAGGACGTTAAACCCCATTTCATTTCATTTCAGATATAACAGAAAATACGTGATATAGAACAGAAAGGTTTTGCGTGTAACAAACATTATGACTTATTACAGAAAGACATTAGAAAACATTACATGGACATATATAACAGAAAAATATTAAATATATACAAAAACATTACATATAACAGAAAAACATTACATATACCAAAATACATTACATATACAAAAGTACATTACATATAACAGAAAAACATTACATATACCAAAAAACATTACATATAACAAATAAACATTACATATACCAAATAACAAATAAACATTACATATTCCAAAAGACATTACATATAACAACTAAACATTACACATACCAAAAAACATTACATATAACAAATAAACATTACATATACCAAATAACAAATAAACATTACATATTCCAAAAGACATTACATATAACAAATAAACATTACATAAACCAAAAGACATTACATATACCAAAAGACATTACATATAACAGAAAAACATTACATATAACAGAAAAACATTACATATACCAAAAAACATTACATATAACAAATAAACATAACATATACCAAAAGACATTACATATAACAAATAAACATTACATATACGAAAAGACATTACATATAACAAATAAACATAACATAATATACCAAAAGACATTACATACATTACAAACAACATTGAATGTAACAAAAACGGCGATGCTATACTTTATTATATTGTATGTTACACATTAAACTTATAAAATTTAGCTCGGGGTTTAGACGAAATGCCCTCGATATAATTAAATGTATAATGTTAAAGGGACAATTAACAGCATAAAACCAATGAAGTTTTTGAATTTACCTTTATTTTTTGGTGAATATTTATGGTTTTTACGATGAAAGGTTACTCCATTTGTGGCAAAAAGTGTTTTGGGGAATTTAGTGGTTTAAAGGGACAATTAACAGCATAAAACCGAAGACGTTTTTGAATTTACCTTTAGTATTTTGGCGAATATTTATGGTTTTGGGATAAAAGGAGAGTAGAGTTGAGTTGAGAGTTTTTTATACGATGAAATTAGCAGAGAGTGTTTTCGGGAATGTTAGAGAAGGGCGAAGAGACGAAAAATAACATTAAATTCAAGGGGAAATATTTGGTGGTCTGCTTCCTAGTACAAATATTTAGGAGCTGTCTTCCAAAGGTCAAGTACCTTAATAGTACCTTTAATAGAATGGTATAAACATGTACACATTACGGTCAATCAAAAGCCGCGTCATGGTTTGTATTATACAAGCTGTTCTGTTTGCATTGTAGGGTAAATACGCCTATGGCTAGCCTCTGTTGAAAGGCATATATATACTTGTCCTAAATATTTAGCTTAAAGGACTTGGCCCAGGGCTGGATTAAGGCCATTAAAGGCTCTAATCATTAAACAGATTTTTTTTTCATGCCACCATATAGGCCTATATGTAAGTCCAAATATAAACGATGATAAATCATAAAATAAATTTGAATTTTTAAAAATGAGGTTTTATACACGTCATGATTAGTTACGACAACGCGGTCAGCACCAAGAATGTAGAAAAACAATAAAAAGCTTAATTAATTTTTAAACAACACATTTTAAATTTGTCACGTAACAAGACAGGTAGTGCACCAATCTTAAGACCATAAATTTCGTCACATTATTTACGTATGGTAGTGCACAAATCAAACATTGCTTAAAGTGAAAAAAAAACGCCGCGGCTTGAATAACCTTGCTGTATTGAATGGTGTTTTCTGTGTCAATTTACGATTGGTTAACAATCATTTCAACAACCAATACCACGGGAGGTATGCATAAGCTAAGAGCTTATTAGTCCCTATCTTTGTTCTAATACGAAATTGGCTATGGAACTCCTCAAATATTGGAGAAATGTTATACTACTTACCTGCACATTTCTCATTATACTGAGTCTTAAATGGGTCCAGTCTGGCTTCCACAGTATCTCTTACAGTTTCAGAACAAGGTGATATTTCTGTATCAACACAGGCGAAATATGTCTTGAAGATCCTGGATAAAAGAGAGCGGTGCCCAGGCGTAAATGTCAAATAATTGTAGGGCGGCAGATTCAATAGTTAGATGTATTATACACGTGGCCAGAATAATTGTTACCAATAGTCTTTCCCGTAGAATTCGTAAATATTTTGGATGTTTCGACATTGAAAACACGAACTATTTGTCAATTTAAATCAACATGGACGTTGTGAGCTTACTGGGAAAAGAAAAGGCTTCTGATATCCAATATTTAAGACATTGGTGTACCACCGACCATAATGCGTTTCAGTGCCATTTGTAACAACGGACCCGAAGAACGGGGCTAGACATATCACAAGTAACGTCAAACGATGACTTCATATTCATACATGTAGTGCATGCGATATAAATACCATCGGTATAGACTGTAGTACACCCAGACACTAGAGTTTGCCATTCGATTGAGATTTCTGGCGTATTTCGCCAAACATAACTGATTAGAAATGACAGTAAAAACATACAGGATTGAATGTAAATCAGTTTATATACATTCGTATTAGATTTCTGTATGCGTTACGTCCCATGTGTGTCTAGGTCTCCAGTATCAAGGATTGGGCACGTTTAATATCATAACCTACGAGTGTAGTACATTCGCTTTAATAAAAATATCATTAAATATAAAAAGCCTCATATACTCGTATTAATATAATTCACTATAATAGTGTATCTTACAATAATCTCAATGGCAGTAAACCTACCCGCAAGTAGCTTGGATTTCTTCATCTGTGGTCGGGTTATTTTTCAAATTAGTTAATGGACATTTATCAGAAAGTATATCTGCATTGCATGTCGCAGCATTTGTCTGTTTTACTGTAAATAATATAGTACACAATCAGGATTACAATTTTACACAATTTAAAAATCAAGACAAATTCTACAGACTTGAATTACGATTGGTTAACAAACATTTCATCAACCAATCAAACACATTTAGAAATGTTATGATACCCTCTGATACTTACCGACACAAGTTCCATTATACTGGACCTTAAATGGGTTCAGTCTTGCTTCCACAGTATCTTTGACAGTTTGGGAACAGGTTGATATTACTGTATCAACACAGGTAAAATAAGTCTTGAGGATCCTGAATGGAAAGAGAGAACTGTTAGATATATTTAATAAGGTCAACTTCAGGTTCGGTCAATGGTCACGAGATGTAACAGGGTTAGCGCTAATCCCAACCCTAACCCTAACCTAAGACATACCAATAACGCATACCCTAAACCTAACCTACAATCGCCCTTTTTTACAATCAAGCGACCTTGACGAAAACGGAGTGGCCTTAACAAATAGATCTAGCCGCATAAGAACCAATGTTAGGACGGTGACATTGACAAAACAACATGCTGTACCCCTGGGGAGATAAATCAACCCAAAATAACTGAAGTCAAATAAAATAAGTAAAGTAAATCCTTAAGCAAATAAAACGCCAAAAATGTAAATAAATGAATTTTTACATAATGGTATTTCTTACACGAAAACAAAATGAAATAGGGTTTAACGTCCTATTTCCCTGCTTCACCCGGGATAATGAGTACGGACATACGCCATGGGGGAAATATTGTCCGAGCACCAGCACCACGGAGTCCTAGACGCACACCAGACCATGTTTTTTTAACCGAGCCGAAGGACTAGACACCGTACCTTGCGCCACCGGCAAGAGGGGAAACTATTCCAATAAAAAATAATACCCGTCTGTGTCTACGATTACGTGGCCACAAAATATTGTTCCCGGTGTTGCTTGGATTTACTTTTTCCCCCTTTTTGCGGGGTAAGCGTGGTGGCGTAAGAAAGGATAGAGAGTGGTGGAAATTGGTACGAAAACTGGGGTCTAGTATATACTTTTTTCCCTTAATTCGGCTAAGTGTGGTGGCGTAAGAAGGGATAAGGAGAGATTGGAAGGGGGGCGAACACTGGGGTCCCCTATGTTACGTCAGCTTGCAGTTGGAATTCGATGAAGAGGGTTACGGTTTCGGAAACAATTGTTCCCGGTGTTGCTTGGATTTACTTTTTCCCCCTTTTTGCGGGGTAAGCGTGGTGGCGTAAGAAAGGATAGAGAGTGGTGGAAATTGGTACGAAAACTGGGGTCTAGTATATACTTTTTTCCCTTAATTCGGCTAAGTGTGGTGGCGTAAGAAGGGATAAGGAGAGATTGGAAGGGGGGTCCCCTATGTTACGTCAGCTTGCAGTTGGAATTTGATGAAGAGGGTTACGGTTTCGGAAACAATGATCGTTCGGGCTGTTGGGAAGCCGAAATTCCAGCGGTGGAATTTGTTTGCAATATTTCTTGCCATGATCGAGGATCCGGGGAGGGGAGGGAGCGTTGATTTTCACTCCGATATTGAATTCTAATTCGTAATTTAATATCGAATGTTATGAAACAACCTGAGTCACAGGGTCAGCTCCTTTGATATCATTCACTATTATAGGCCATACTGATCGTATTATAATACCATTCACTTTATATAATGCCTATTACTCGCATTAATATCATTGACAATTAACATACCCGCAAGAAGCCTGAATTTCCTCGTCTGTGGTCGCGTTATTTTTCAAACCAGTCAATGGACATTCATCAGAAAGTATATCTGCTTTGCATGTCGCAACAGCAGCATTTGTTGTGTGTGTAGCTGTAAAATAGTTCAGAAGTAGTATTACAGTTATACCCTCGCCATCCATAAATAAGAGAACAACTCCCTTTAACAACTCTCTCAACCCCATCCCCACTTGTTGAATCTCGTTTTAATTATGGCTGTTATTTGAATCATAGATACAGCTTAAATTATAATATTTTCTATAAGCCCAAATATGGCATAAACACATAACACGAGAGTATAGGTCACAATTCTATGGAATACAATAACTATAACTTCGCGATGTTTCGACTAGGCTCAGATATAGGCAGTAATTGTATTCCATAGAATTGTGACCTGTATACTCCAGTTCAATTAATAAATGCAATTGAAACAATATACAACGTGCATAGATGTAATAGTTTATTCCATCAGATCAGTCTAATTCAGTAGTTTTATAATTCATTATATCTTACCTGATTCCTATATAACCTACCAAATCGGCCAAATACAGTAAGTTAGTTGTAAAACTCATTATACCTTACCCGATTCAAATATGACAGCAACTAAAATGACCTACCAGATCGGCCACATTCAGTAAGTTAGTTGTAAAATTCATTATATCTTACCTGATGCTAATACGAGGCAAACTAAAATAAGTCTTAAAGGCATTTTTAATATGTGGTAAACTGATAAGTAAAACTATCCGTCAGCTTCTGTGTTAACTGCATGTCATTGTTTATCTACGTATATATACTGTCCATTATCATAACGATTGCTCTGTACCCACTGTACCCGTACCTTATATTTACCCAGGCATTCTCTACAATAGCATGGGTTCATAGTCCAGTGGCTAAAAGGAGTGTATCACCGAATGTATGAGTTCTTTTAGGGTAGTCTTCATATACATTTCGATTGTGCAATCAAGCCTTTAATGGGGCGGAGTGGCGGGCGGTCTGGTGGGGTGGGGGTATTACTCTTCCCAAGGTGTCACGAATATCCAATGCGAAAGACTATCCTGGTATCAAGCTTCCAAATATGTCAATTTGTCGTTGTGTAACCTGTTCTGCGTCAGTAGATTTTTGTTCCACATTTTGTAGCCTTTGAGGTTGACTAACGAAATTTTGGCGAGCGGTGCGGGACAAGTGGCCTAGCAGGGGGCAGTTTATAGTCGTTCGGATAATAAGAAAAACCAGGGTTCGTGTACACATTGGTGGGCCTGTCAAATAACATTTGGCAGATGGAATTCGATATTAGAGTAGGTCATTGTGCCGCTGTCCGTGCAAAATTTCCCTCATAGCATACTGTGTATGGCATGGCGTATGCCCATCTTCATTAGTCCAGTCGGAGCAGAACATAGGACGGTAAACACCCTTTAATTTAATTTAATACTTGACTCGGAGTCGCAATTTGTTTTTAATTCAAGTTTTATATTCTAAAGAATGTTGCTAAAATATTGGGAAGTTCTGAAAAAAATAATTTTGCTGATATATATGAACTTTTAAAACTATATAGAAGGCAGACCACGATCGTACCTAAGATTTATAGCTCCCCCCCCCCTTTTGAATGGCTATGTTTGTTAACTTTTTGGTCAAGAATAGAAGAAGACGGGTTGAACTACTATTTTCTGCCAGGTTTTGGTAAAAATAATACATGGTTTAGAGGTAGGAGATTGGTTAGGGCGATATGTACGGCGGATAATAGGAACGGTACTCTCTGATCGCATGTTGTCATCTGACCGTTCCTGGGCGTCCCTATTAAGCTCGTAGGGCTATTTTGGAGTCCTTACCTTCTATATTTTTCACGGTGATTCTTTTTTTTCTCACTTATATGAATCATTTGTCGCCATATCTGACACAAATTTATAATAATTTACAACTATTTTCAAGACGAATTTTGCGATTGCAGCTTAATCTGACCAGGATTTAACGGTCAGATTAGAGACCGTTAAAGGAACTAGGCGGATAATTACAAATTTTTAGTAAGTGACTTCATATTTATGTAACTCAACATTTCTGTGGTTAGGGTAAAGACGTGGCCCACTGCCAGAAGTGAAAGCGTTCAGCTCATCAGAAATTATGGGGGAAATTGGAACAGATCGAAGAGACCGTGTTAAAATTGATGTCAATAGGATATTAGTTGTGGTCTGCATCCACTAGACAAAAAAGGGTTGTCTCCCTTAAATAGATAGCTAGAAACGGAAGTGGTGTAACTCCCGCCAGTTCTAAAAGAAATCAGCCAAATTTCTGTGATAAATATTCCGTAAACATAAGATATTTATTCTGACATGGGTAATGTTGTTACCCAACAGTTACCTCAGAGATAAGAGAACAATTTACAACGACTTTCATAAAGCCAAATTCCCTGATTTTTACTTTGTTGACGTCCACCGTACGTTGGTTTTGTTGTTGTTTTTAGTCATGTGCATCCAGTGATGCAGAAACATTACTGTGATACTATAAATATTCTTCTACATTAAAATTTGTTGGCACCAGGTGTTCATAATATTCTAAGAGTTAACGTTAATGAGGCGTGACTGCTAGTGTTTATGCTTTAAAGTTTAATAGCAAATGGCAAAATGCTGAGTTGAGCCATGATCACCCGGCCATGAAGTCATGATGAATATGAATCATATTCAATGATTATTGATACCGTATATCATATGGCATGGCCAATCGATATAATAAAATTAGATATGGATATTGCCAATTGGTATTCCGAGTAGAGTGCATAGCATGTTATACTACAACAATACTCAATAAGCTACTCGTCTGTCAAAAGTTAAGATATAATTCGAATTGAATTGTCAATTGACTTGTCATTGTAACAATAATAGGCCTATTGTAGACTACCAGTATAATATTATTATATAGCCTATTCTATATTTTTGATACAGGCACAGGTAAAAGTTGAGACAGGCCAGAAAATGGATAATGAAAACGAATCTGATGCCACCCAACCTCCAGATGATATAGAAGATGACAACATTCCATTGAGTGCATCAGAAATCAGGTGATTATATAAATAAAAGATGTCACCTGATAGTGATTAACCAATCTGCCTGATTGTCAGATGTAACTAACTTGAGCTTCTCTTAAGCAGTTGCTCATCACTAATCTGGCAGTCCCATGTTTTGTCAAGGTGTTAGGTGGTGTGGTTCCCTCGTTTCAGCATCGCAGAATAAAGGGCCATGCCATACAAGGAACAATGAAATGAATACATGTAGTCGTTGGATGGGTCAAAACACCATGCACATAAAAGAACCTATGACACTTTAATTTTTAAATAAGAGTAGACTGTAGTGCTGTTGTCTGAGCAAAATTTTCCTCATACTGCGTATTGAATGCCCTTCTTCACTTGTCTCAAAGGTGCAGGGGGATCACGTGGGTAAGGTGCTTGCTTGCTCTCTAGCCTGGATGTTGAGTGTTTGATCCCTCATTGGCCAAGGAAAGTTCATCTCGACTTTCCGGGGCGGTTTCCCCTTGTCAGTGATGCAGGGGGAGGGCCTGACAAGGACAGCTGCCTAGACGTTTGGATGGGATGAAAAACTGAGGTCAGTTGGAATTCAGTTCCTGCCCGGGCAAAATTTCCCTTATAGCACACTGTATGGCGTATGCCCGTCTTCAATTAGCCCAGGTTAGGTGCAGAAGCGTAGGACATTAAACCCTATTTCATTCATTAATTCATTCTTAAAGGTGCAGAAAGTAGGATGTTTCATTTCTCTTAACTATTAGATACATAATATGCTTTTTGCATATTGAACTGTTTAATAGTGTCAAATTTAGACATGCGCACAAGCATAAAAATAAAAAAAAAACAAGTACGAACAATCCAAAGCATTAGAAAAAATTCGAAGTCCTACAGGCCTGGAAATAATGGTTTTAGATATACCTGTCAAAATGTCAGGCACTAATAAAATAGTACCTGACATTTTAAATTTAGAGCCGGACATGTATTGATAATCTCAATAAAAACAACAAATCGATCAGTGCCTGACAAAATGACAGACACCAGATGTTTTGTGCGCTGAATCTGTGCCTGACGTTGTCAGTGACAGGTGCCTTATTTCCAGGCTTGAAGTCCTAAAAAAATAAACGGTATAGGCAAAATAGTGTAATCTGGCAAAATAGTGTAATCAGCATATTGACTGTTATACCCATGTCGCATAGACATTATTTGTCAAGGGAACATATATAGAGCATTATAGTTTGGATGACAGAGACTAGGATTTTAATAAAATTAATGAAAAGATCTCTTCACATTTGGTTATAGATTTATTAAATTTGTTTGTATATATAATTACAGAATACTTGCTGATGAAGTCTGTTCCCAACAGGTATAGTTCTAAGAATTCTATTTGTATATACATATATCTTTCTATTTTTGGTAAAAATGGCCCTTTTCTTTGACACATTTGTTATATTATGGAATAAAATCACTTGTTTTTTCTTTTGATTATTGTGATGTTTTGATCGATAAAGAACTCTTACTGAAATGTCTCGCTATGCGGTACGAAAGTTCGTAAATAAGTGAGAAGTATTTATGTGTCATGAATATTTAACATTACTGCTAGATGTCATATAATAAATTAATGTATATTGGTAATTTCTATATTGTAGTCTGTTACGACAAGTGAGACAGAAATGATGATTGATGACAAGTTTGATCCAGACTTTAGTTCTTCTGTACCGTTGAAACGATTTTATAGGTAGTTTGTTATATATTTTTATGGGTTTTCTCTGGGTTCTCCGGTTTCCTCCCACTGCTAAAGACCCCTACGCGCAAGCAAATTATTGAAATTAAATTAAACCATATGTTAGCCCCAAAGTAACCTAGTTTGTGTCGAGTGGACGTTTAACCGCATTTCTCTCTCTCTCCCTCAATTACTCACCAAGAAGTAAGCAAAAAATTGTGATGCAGATGGAAGGGGATTGAAGAGAAGGATTATAGACAGAAGGAACAACTGTGCATTTGTTATTAAACTATTTAAAAAATGGTTATCTCCCTTGAGGTACTGAAAATTCCGAAGAATATTTTTTGGGGTTTGAAGTGGACCATGCGACAGTATATAAATGAGAGTATAGCATTGCCTGAGAAATTTTGTAAGCTAACAAATGTTGTAATTTGGTGTAGTAAATTCTTCTGACTTCCAAAATGATACTTAGCAATTCTTGCTTTGCTTCCTTACTTTACATGTAGATCAGCATGGTATTGTTAAATTCACAATTTTTATCCTATTGAATTATAATAATTTTTGCTTTTCATGATATTCTCCTTGGTGGTTTTACAGAAAAGTACGAAAGGTATGTAGATGCTAACAACAATAGTGCAAAGTTTGTTTTTCTGGATCAAAGATATTTCGCATAAATAGTCATTGAAGGTTGAATGAATTCTTAACTTAAGTCTGAGAATGCTTTGTGAACTTGGACCTGATCTTCTACTAGAATTTGTTTTTTGTGGCCTAAGGCTTAAGTCTCATTGGAACATCCATAATTCTGCACCTGTTTCTTAATGATCTAGGAGTGAATACATGTAGGTGATCTGGTTGTTTAATGCGTGCAGGTGAAATTACGAGTGCTTTTCCTTTGAAGTCATGTGGAGCTTGTCCACAGATCCTTATATGTAGTTTGTAAATGACATTTAGATATTAAATACATGTTTTATTAGATAATAGTCAGTTCGTGCCCTAACAGAAGTTTATAGTTGAAAAGTCAATATCATATATTATCAAAAACCAGCTGAGGTCATAATATGTTCTAAGCACCTAATTGATCGTTCAATTTGATGAAAGTTATAGAGTACTTCATCATAGCTAAAGCCCATTTCTCTCTCTTTCTCTCTGTGGAAGGCATATTAAGATATCTCATATGTTAGTTCTGTTTGTTTTCTTGTTATTATTTTTGTTGTCTTTGGTTTAAATATTTAATTTTTCTATTTCAGGAAAAATATCCATTCTATGCTCCTGAGGGAATTCAGTGTTCAGCATATACAGCTACCATAATATTAATGTTAAAACGATACAGATATCAGCTGATTAAAGCACAAAAACGTTCCAAATCATGTTGCTTACCTTGGGGAAAACCTGTCCTACCGGGTCGCCACCAATCAAAAACTATTGATCTTAAAAAAAGGGGTTGCCAATCAATCACTTTTGATACATCGGAAGATGAAAAAGAAGTCACGTTCAAACAAACGCCGGACATATCTGCTAATATCAACCCGAAAATATCAACAGATAAAGATTTAAAATCAAATTCAGCTGCGGAGGGTGTCTACCAAGGTGAAACACAGGAATATGATCCAAACGACATACTCGAGGATCCAGATTATAATGAAATGGAGTTCACGCCAAGAGTCAAACCCAAACTAAAGTCAAGACTATCAATTAAAAGAAAGTCAATCTCGCCCGTTCCATTTCAAACCGAATCCAATAATGTGAGTGATGCAGAGGATCTTAAATCCTCCAGTTCAACGCCACTACCATCGCAAAATCGGGAAGGGAATATACAAATCATAGATGATGATTCCAGATGTAGTCATGGGTCAAGTGGCTTTTTGAACTCTCAAGGAGATTTTTATTCCACTCAGATACAAGAAAGGAGAACAACTGGGAAAAATTCGGAAAAAATCGAGACTAAAAAGACTAAGCCAGGTCGTAAATCGAGAAAAACAAAACAGGAGACGATCAAACGTAAAGTTGAATCAGACAGTGATGATGACCAATTGATTCAAAATCATATCCGAGAAACAACTAAAAAGAAACGCAAGTTACTTCCCCTTGATTATTCTTTATTGAATGATAAGGATGTCTTTGTGAGTGATGATACAGACACAAATATTCAAACTAAAGGATCGAAAACATATCTAAAAAAAGACAGACATCCCAAAACTGATTCTTTTGAAATTG
The DNA here is from genome assembly GCA_917208275.1 of Patella pellucida. NCBI lineage: Eukaryota > Metazoa > Mollusca > Gastropoda > Patellidae > Patella > Patella pellucida. The sequence continues at coordinate 75,309,085 of OU795039.1, read as the reverse complement.
ACCTTGATCAGATTTTATCCCAAGGAACATTATCACATAGCAGCCAAAGTCAAAATGGAGGGAGTCAATCGAAACATCAAACAGTAGATATTGTTTTTAATCCTAATCAGTCAGTATCAGACGTTATTTCCAATTTAGTTTCTCCTATCAAAAATGTTGCTAAAAAAGTAAAGCACACTATTTTTGATTCCACCAACAGTAGTTCGAGTGAGAAGGATAGTAATAAAAAACTCAATCATAGAGCAGTGACGATTCAAAATGAAAGACATAGTTTTCGAAATGTGGTAAATGAAGAAATAATAAATGAATCAAATAAAGAAGGTTTTTCTTCAAGTAATGAGGACATTTCGCCTCAACCATTGTGTGAGAAAATTGAGGATTTGAGAAATGACAGAATGAAATCAAAGACAGTTTATGTGAAGCCGATTGTTACGCAGAATAAAAAGACTTATTTTGAGAGTTCTTCCGATTCAGATAGAACTGCAATTGTTGATTCAGCAGCTGGACCATCTGTCTCTGTAGACCGTTTTGTTAACGCTGTCAAACCTCAAAGACAAGTAGTACATGTACACACAGCAGATATACATGAAGAAGCTAGTAATGAGATTGTAAGTACCTGTAACTGTCTGTAAATATTAAAACATGGGATGCCGATTTTACTATTCAAATATTCTAAGTCATTATTCAAATGCTATTTGAATATTTAAATATTCAAGTTATTTTCGTTTTTTAGCATTTCGGATTTATAGATACTTGGTACTGCAAGATTTCAAATCAATCAATCATCTAATTTTCTCACGTCAAGGGGGGAGGGGGATTTTCTGCGTGTAAATTAATCATTGGGCCGGCAATACTTGTGTTTATTTTTGCGTGACTGCGACCTCTGGTTCCGACATGCTGTCTAATCTGGCATATTGTATCGATCCTGTACAAGGTCCTAATTGACAGAGTCAGTCCACTACTTAATTGCAGAGTATATGATAAAAAAAAATGATTAGCAATAATAGGATGTTTAAAATAAAAAGTGCTAATCAATCTGAAAATTAGCACAGTTGAAGGGTATTAAAACCAGTTTGTTCTTTATTTTTTCACCCCGATTTGGTACGGTACAAGAAACTTACTGTAATTTGCCAAGGAACAAAATAACTGTTGACAATTGGTTAGCAGTGCGAAAGAGTTTTAATTAAGGTCATTTGAGGTGCAGTTACATATACTCAATATTAATTAAATGTAACAGTTTACTTTTAATTTGCCTTGATAGCCTATTTACATTATAAGCTAAATATATGGTTATTAAATTTAGGTGGTTATTGTCATTTTCGAAAATATCATTACTTTTTGTATTCATATTTTGTGCATAACTTGCAAGTGACTGATCTTGCATGGCATGCATTAAATTGTTGATAATATTTTCAACACTATTCATGTATGATCCTTTACGTGTGCTAAACAAATTCCAACTGCAGACGACATAATATTGATGTCACGTGGCCTGAATTACCTTGCTGTAATTTTGTCCACATTGGTTACATAACCGTCGTCGTCATGACTTTGAAATCACACATAATGAATTAAAAACGTATGGAAAAAAAGCCCTATAAATTTATCCTGTTCTGAACATTCACAAAACTATTTAATTATGTTTTATTGTGCAAAAATTGCTGTGAATACGAGACTGGCGTAAGCGCATAATGTTATCAAACTTTCAGTTTCGCAAAGCAGTAGCTTCCGGGGCACGTAGCTTTTGACTAATTACGTAATATATGTCAAACTAAGAGCATTGTGTTGGTCATTTAAAAAAAAAATTAACATCGAAAATCATGAATATTACAATCAGAAAGAAGAGTGGAGACACAGGGCATAGCAGTAATCACGTTTTCCAGAAGCAAGACAAATATTGCCATGCAATTTTATGTATGGATAAGCGCGACCGAAAACCAAACGATCGTCTCGCTGAAATGAACGTTGTGTTGTAAAATGTAGAATAAAAAGGACAGGTTTATGTTTTAGAGTACCTGTGAAAGGTCTTCTTATTGCCAATTGAATTTTCAGGCACTGAATGTTGAAATAAACGGTACTATATCTGACAAAAATGATTCGCAAATTCATAGATTCCCAACTAAAATTTTGCTAATCAATTTTTCCTTTGACTCACAGTGACATCGGAAGTGGATCGCAAAGTGCGTTGCGAAAACGGTTATTTTGTTCCCTGTAACTTGCAGATTACCTTAAAGCGAGAATTTCATATTTTCTAAGAAAGTCAAAACATAATTATTTCTATGTCTTTTGCTCAATAGATTATCAACTCACTATTATATGGGCATTATCTCCCACCCTTAAAAATCATTGACACAGGAAATAATAACACAATTATCTCACTTGTTTTCCCATTTCCTCCATGCATTAGCTTCCTTCAAATGGAATTTTAAGTTGAAAATGATATTTTTGCCAATTTCTCAGCTGGCTATAGTGAATAATAGGATTATTTTTTAACAGGGTAGGACTGTTTGTGGATACCATCTATCTTAAGGGTTAATTAAATATTTAATTTGCACTGATGTCATTTTTGTTTAGAAAACTGTGATGGAATACCACTTATCATAATTATTTCCTGCTCGATTGCATCTGTTTGTGGAATTCGAGAATTTAAGTACCAGTACCACTTTAGAAAAAAAAGTTTCTGGTCCTTAGACTTAGATAATCCCTTTTGTAGAAAACCTTTGAAATGTGATCGCGGCTGTAGTTTTTAAATAGATTTGTTTCAATTTGGGGGTAATGACAGTAGAAACTCGATCGAAAGGTAGCAATCTGTGACTTTCTAATTCCATGTGAAGCATTAGTACAGCAAGAGGATGAGTCCTTTTTCCCAGTTTTCTGTCCATCTATTGTAAATTGTGGGCATATATTGTATGGCAATCTCTGATATTTTTACGTGTATTTTATTTTAAGGAAATGGAAAGTAACATGATAGAATGTCCACTGTGTAGTAATATGTTTGAAATATGTCATATTGAGAGGCACGCTGCCACATGTGGGGAAGATGTTCAACAAGGTATAGTTATAAAATCAACACAAATTATCTATATAGAAAATAAAACTGTTGTGCAGGAACGCGGATCTGCCAAGGAAAGTGTATACTTATTCAGTTAGAACAAGAAATCAAGGTCCCATGTTAGGTATCCATTATACATGTACAATGTTCATGTACATGTAGTTGGAATTTGATATAATAATAGACTGTGGTGTGCTGTCATTAGCCCAGTTTGGGCAATAAAACAGGTTGTTAAACCCCATTTCATACATGTACATGTGCTCAAACTTGTTTTGATTAAATGGCAGTGGTAAAGGTAAATGTACTTAAAAACATAGATAATTGTAATATATCTAATTACACAGATGTACTTTAACACTGGCTGGCCAAATGGTTTAATACATTGCCTTTTGAAAATATGGTGTGTCATAGTCATTAGGGTTCTATTCCCAGCTATTCATAAGAACTAGGGTCGTCACCTGTTCAACCTTGCGGGTTTTCTCTGAGTCCTCCAGTTTCCTCCCACTGCTAAAAGACCCCTACAGGAAAGTCAATTATTGAAATAAAATTAAAACAATGTTAGCTTCGAAATGACCTAGTTTGTGTCGAGTGGACCTGCAACCCCAATTCTCTCTCTCTTACTCTCTCTCTATCCCTCTTAAACAAATATCATATTCTTAATTTCCAGCTATTCAAGCACCACCAAGGTTGGTATAATACATTCTTGTATTTTATTATTAAATGCTATATATTTTTATGTACATGTACAGTAGTTTTATACTAATCCCTAGACTGGTGGCCAGTCTCCTCCACACACCAAAAATTGGCCAGTCCTCTCCAAAAAAAAAACAAAAAAAAAACGTAATCTCTAGAGACTGGGCAAATAGAGCTTCATTCTCGTCTAGTAGGTCAACCTGCATTATGTAGGTCGTGTGACGTCGTGCACGTGATCACGACATATCTAACAACAACGTGACGTCAACCCTCGGTCTAAGCATGACTGCTTTGAACTCCAGTCGAGACGCATGATTCATGTCACGTGACTCGGGGCTTGCTTGATAACTGTCAATCATTCCAAATAAAGAACAACGTAAAACATGACAGGAACGCCCATTTTATTGTGAAGCTCGCAAATTGTCCAGTCTCTGGTGCTGGTTACAGGTTTACTCAAATTTTTTTTTTATACAAATGGAAACGAAAGTGTTGGTTTACTCAAAATTAATACTTTTATATAAATCGAAATGTAAAATAAATAGAAGAGACTGGGCCAGTCTAACTAATCCCATGCACGTCACTGACGTTGTCCAGCTTAATTATCCCTGTGAGTTTTCTCTGGGTCCTCTACTTTTCTCCTACTGCTAAAGACCACCACGCACAAGGGAATTAATGAAATAAAATTGAACCATGTGTTAGCCTCAAAATGACCTAGTTTGTGTCGAGTTGGTTAAACCGTATTTCTCTCACCGTCCACCTTAATTTCTTTAATGGCTGCCAAGTTTTAATTATTTATGATCATTACTTTATGGCTTGCTACCTTCATTGTCTTGACGTACATGATAAAAATGTCATAGCTTGTTATAACTGCGGAGAACGAATGTTTCATTGCTTGGTAACCAGTGGTATAAATTGCTAAACATTTTGATTAGATAAATTTTAATGTTATTAAACAGTTGTTTATAGCGACATTAACATTAGTCTGTGTATTATATAGAGTGCAATAAAATTAGATATTTTAGCATTAGAATGAGGACTATCAAATTATAATTATATCTGATAATTTCTTCCCTCGATGACATTTATATATTACATATATTATTCCTATTAAAGAACTGTCCAACCTTGTTGGTTTTGTCTGGGTCCTTCAGATTCCTCCGACTGCTAAAGACTCCTTATGGGCAAGAAGTTATTGAAATAAAGTTGAACCATGTGGTAGTCCCAAAATGACCTAGTTTTTGTCAAAATGACCTAATTTGTGTGGACGTAAACCCTCTTGGTCTCTGTCTTTCTTACTCTTTCTCCTATTAAATAAAGAATAACAAATAATTTCCTTGATGGACAAGGGTTGAATGGCCGAATGGCTAGCATGTGCACACTGTATCATACATGTACGATCTTGACAAAAGTAGGGTCGTCTGTCCAACCATGTGGGTTTTCTCCGGGTCCTCAGGTTTCCTCCCACTGCTAAAGATCAAGATCCCTACGTGCAAGCGAATTACTGAAATAAAATAAATTTCACCCCTACACACAAGGGAATTCTTGAAATACAATTCAACCATGTGTTAGTCCCGAAATGAACTAGTTTTTGTCAAGTGGACGTTCAACTCCATTTCTTTCCCTCTCCCCCTGAATGGACTGATAAGGTGACTTGACTACCTGTACAAAGTACAGGTATGTTGCGGTGATCTATCTGCATGGGTGTTGTATAAATAGCAATCAGACTATATCCTGTCGACGTTTGCTGATAAATAGGTGATAATCACATGTAATCATAGACTTCCTTTATATAAACCCAAAGGGTTCCATATACATGTATATTTAGTTCTAGCGATAATGTTTTAATTTGTACCTGAGAAAATGTCAGGAAACATTGTTCATTTTATTACCATATTTGACAGTTATATCTTTTAAATAAACCTATTTGCACCTAAAGATTATAACACTATAACATACTACCAAAATGGTTCGTTGTCAGGACAATAACTTAGTGATACCTACATGTACTAATAGAGATTAAAGGACAATATTGGTGCCAGTCATTATCACATATGTGATAGAGCTGGTCAGGTTCAACATTCAAAATATACTTTTAACGCAGAGGTCATTGCTACGATAGCTGAGTATTACACGCTACCCAAATCATCAGTGACGTAACGAAAAGGAAAACAAGGGCGACTGCTCTATTTAACTGACTGAAGCGACGAGTGATAACAGACACACGGCTAAATTTTTGCTCACCAACAATTCCTTGGAAAACCAACAGTTGTTATATGGGAGTGTAAGAGAATATCTGACAATTCAATAAAGTAATTGAATGTCATTAGATAAGAGAACACAAAAGAAAAACAGAAAAAGTCTGTGCATTAACATGTTTTGTAAGGTAAAGAGTAAGGGAATGTGCGGACTATTTCTATTCTTCTCGTGTTCTCATGTAATACTCAGCTATTGTAGCAATGACCTCTGCGTTCAAAGTATATTTTGAATGTGTTTAAAACGCTCTATCACATATGTGATAATGACTGGCACCAATATTGTCCTTTAAGCATATATTATGCAAGAGGTAAATCTGCCTATTGCAGGTCTTTCTTTAGACTTGAAATGTTATATAAACTATTAATTAGACCGTTATTAACATAAAAACACCTTTATCAACTCTCGATGCCATCTTATGTGTCAGATTTTCCCTGGATTTGAATCTGATCTGCTTCGCAATGCTCATTGATGATTAAATTTAAAAAAAGATAACCGAGACTACGTTTTTTTATCAGCATATTCCCATTACATTATCTAGTTTTTATACACCCACATTTTAAAAAATTGGGTTGTATATTGCTGTTGCCCCATCTGTACGTCCGTTGTCCACAATTGCTTGTGAACGCTCTAGAGGCTAAAGTTTATTTCTAATTGACTTTAAATTTATACACAGTGGTTAAGGTCATGGACGAAGAAGCCTATTGATTGTCAGCGACATCCGATAATTAATGCCAGAGTTATGGCCCTTGATCATATGATAATAATTCATATCTATATTTGATAATATACTGTTCTTTTTTCCAAATTGGCATTTTTAATTTAAAATCGTCAAAAATGCACTTTCCTGAGAAGCAATTTCGTGCAGTATACAAATTATGTCCCTTGATTACAACTTCTAAACTTCCTTGGATGTCAAATTTTGAGGGGGAATTTTGACACAAAAACTTTGCAATTAGAATTTCAAATGATGGGCATAAAAAACAAACAATATAGATTATTGTGATACAAGTTAATTTATGGTGGATTTGCTTACAACTTCCAAACTAGATTGGAAATCATATTTTGAGGGGCATGTTACAATTATAAGCTTAAAACGACAATTTGGCATAAAGAACATTTATTTATTATATTATCAAATATCGATATAAATTACCACTGTTACCTGGGCTGGTTATCATTTAATCTTGTGTATCTAGCACTTATTTCCTTCACATTCGTTTAATATCAAATCTTTGTTTAAAAACTCGTAAAAATCATTTAAAATCACAAGAAATTGTCTAATTTGTACTTGTGTCCAGTTTAAAGCTGACTGATTAATATTGATAATGAGTTCCAATTTACAAGTCTTTAATTTCCTGACCATTGTTTAAAAATTAATCATTATATATCAATAATCAATTTGGTTGTTTATTTTTGAACAGTGATCAAGAAATTAAACACTTGTAAATTGGACACTCATTATCAAAGTTGAATGTTTAGCTTTAAACTGGACATAAGTACAAATTAGATGATTTTAATTGATTTTTTCAAGTTTACAAAGGCTTGATATCGAATGAACGTGAAAGAAATAAGTGCTAGATACACAAGATAAAATGATACCCGAAGTCGTTGTATTGTCTGATAAGTTGAGGGATCACGGTGGCTAAGTGGATAAGGCGGTGGTTCGCTACCCTGGAGGTTGGGTGTTCGATCCCTGTATTGGCCGAGAAAGTTCATCTCGATTTTCTGGCGTGATTTCCCCTTGTCAGTTATGCAGAAGGAGGGCCTGACAAGGAAAGCTGCCTGTGTACACATTGGAGTGCACGTAAAAGATCCCTTGTCAGTTGGAATTCGATATAAGAGTGGGCCGTAGGTTCATAATAGTAGGACGTTAAACCCCATTTCATTCATTCATTCTTATAAGTTGGAATAATGGTGGATTCGGGTAAATTGTGCTTCCCCAAAAAATATCTTGTGTCAATGTGAAGATTGCTGTTACTATATAAATACACTTCATAAAGAATGGAGTAAGAATTGATTGAATCAAATAAGTTTGAGTGGGGCTTTAAATGGTTTTTGATTGAGTAAAAAAACAGATTTTAACATATTATATATGTGTTTTATGTTTTAGACTAGAAGAATTAGAAGTTGAAATGCAAGTTAGAAAGACCAGGTCCAAAGCAACACGAAATAGTTAATATTTTTGGGGAATCAGTAAAATTATTTAAATCAGTAATTAATTAAATTGCATATCAAATCAAACTGAATGAACTTTTGTACAGTGGATGGACATCCATGTTTTGTTTCGGATAAGTGATTGTTTATAGCTGCTGTGTTGACCTATTTCCATCCTGTCATTAGTTTCTCAAGATAAATATTACACGTAATTGGCCTATTTAGATAATTTAATTATTTTTCACAATCAGTGGTATTAAGTTATACAGAATTTATTTTTGGCCCATAAAGCAGGAGACTATATAGCAGACATACCATGGGTTGGAAATCTCATGGATACTAATGATCAGATCAGACATATTTATTAAATTTTCAGTGTGAATTTAATTCTCCTGTCAAACAGAAGACAAGTTTCTATGGATTACAATTAGGCCTACCTCTGAAAAAAAATTTCTTTTACCATCAAATTTGATGTTAAATAACATGTAAGATAAATGTCTTTATTGCGATCACAGAGGCACCCAATATTGTTTGACTTGTTTTGACCAGGACCATAACTTGATGTAGTTCTGAGGGACAATTAATTGTAAACATCATATAAACAGATATACTATTTTTCTATCATCCTTCAAAGATGCATTAAGCAAGAGTTAAATCTGTTCTCGCAGTTCTTTAAAAACATTTATTCCCTTTAAATCATCGAATGGCTGAGATTTTAAATGGATTAGACCTCAGACCTTGTCTACATATCTTTGCTAAATGATAAGATGGAAAATTGAGTCTTTGTTTATTAATCTAGCAATAGCACTTGACTAACTTATTTAGACCATAATTTGCTCTCGATGGTAAGGCTAGACTGCGACATTTGTTGGATTGTTGTCCGATTTGCAAGAAAAACTTTTCGGCAGGATTAAACAAATGAATGGATAGTCAAGACTATTAGTTTCGCCTTAACGATTTCAGTAATGGTGATCGAGGCTAAGCGAACTTTCAGTAGAATGGTTCACAGTTCATAGTGGATCAATTTGACTGGAATTTTCAGCAAATTGTCTTTACATTATGAAGTTTTTAACTATAATAGTGAGAACTGCCAACTTGTTATCTCATCTCCCATAATGTATCTTTAGCTAAGAATTTACTCAAAATTGTTTGCCTTTTTAAACAAAATATATCCCTTTCTAAAACATTGTTTTAATGTATCAAATACATCAATAGGAAACTATGTGCAAATGTTTGCGTTTCTAGATCAAAGAAATTTCTCACAAACACTAACAGTGATTGAAAGTTGAGTAAATTCTCAACCTAAGCCTGACTATGTTTTGTGAACTGGGAACCAGAACAATTTAGATTAATTTTAGTCAAAATTTCAAACATTCATAACTTCTATCACTATAAATAAAGCAATTTGACTGATAAATTCAATATATTCATTTTTAATTATCTATTATAGAAAGAACGACCAGCTATTTGTCTAAATCTTACTTAATGCATCTATAAATTAGTACCGTACGTACTAAGTGTCAACATCTTACTATTATTCATAATACTGCTATCTGTGTATGGACTATGGACCTTTGATTTTATTAATTAATTAATTATCTGCTTGAAGATAGGGTATTTCTATGCATGTTAAATTTTATGGAGTATACAATTCGATCACCTTGTTGATATTTTGTTGACAAATAAAAAATATCATGACTAAGATATAATTCCTTGTCACTTTTATTTTGTGTTTATTATTTGAAAGGAAGAATAAATCATTCAAACATAACAAAGAGAGATGTATGATTAACCAATGGCAAATTCCAAAACAACATAAATAAGAACTGTAGCCCTTGATTGGAGAGGTAGTATGACAGCCTGTCTAAGCTCATGTATTTTCTCTTGTTCCTCTGGTACATGTATTCTCTCAATGCTAAAGATCCCTACACACCAACGTACCACATGTTAGTCCTGAAATTACCTAGGTTGTATTGAGAGGATGTTAATATGTATTAATCTTTAATCTTCCCTAACAGAGGTGCTGCTTGTAGGGCACAGGCCCGTGAAATGCTCGCCCACCCCCACCCCCCATACGCTCAGAACCATTATAAACCATATTTGGTACTTACCTAAACTAGTTCACCCCCCCCCCCCTACCGAAAGGTAATGCCCCCCCCCCCCTGCTTAATGGTGTCTAGATACAGGCCTGGTAGGGCATGCAAACATGTGTCTAATCATGTGTATGGAATGGAAAACAGTGCTTCCTGTAATATAGTGTCCAGATGAGCAAGACTACATTGTGAGCAGATGATCCCAGTTACACATCAAGGGACTCGAGGGTCTGGGTAATCTGGATGGTATATATATATCACACTGGAGGCTACAATTTAGAGAAGAAACTCATTAATATACCTGTCTTCAGAAAATATGTATGTAAACAAGTTACACAACTTTAAATCTAAGATTTACACTAATAATAAATAGTTGGGTGATTGAAAATGAAGCAACATAGCTATATCTAATTGTTTATATATGTAAGTCCAGAATTTAGAATTTGTTTTTCACCAGTTGATAGTGGATCACATGGTTAAGTGGGTAAGGTGCTGGCTTGCATTGGCAGAAAAAGTACCATTGCTACAATAATAAACAAAGACTCAATTTTCCATCTTATCATTAGCAAAGATATGTAGACAAGGTCTGAGTTCTAATCCATTTAAAATCTCAGCCATCCAACGATCTAAAGGGAATCTGGATTTTCCGGCGTGGTTTCTCCTTGTCAATGTCAGTTAAGCAGACTGAGGGCCTGACAAGGACAGCTGCCTAGTCGTTTGGATGGGAAAAAACCGAGGGCCCGTGTATACATTGGTGTGCACATAAAAGATCCCTTGGCAGAGTAAAAGTTACCCTCATAGCAAACTGTATGGCGTATGCCCGTCTTCAATTAGCCCAGGTTAGGTGCAGAAGCGTAGGACATTTAAACCCTATTTCATTCATTCATTCACCAGTTGATAAGGGCTACAGCCAAAAAGGTGTCCAGGAACAAATACTTTAGGCTACTCATGTAAGTGTGTTGCTAGGAGATTTTATTTTGGGATGTAAATCAGTTTTTGACAATACCTTTGTCTAACAGTATAGATTATCTGTCAACATGCCCAAACTTTTAGTAAGAAGGCTAGACTTATAATACAAATTTCAACACTTTTAGACAATCACACCAAGAGTTATTACCCTTTAATATGTAGTAGCTAATTACCAGGGTTCAGTAATATTTTGCAGTATAAATAGTTGACTTTTTATTCACCAATAGACAACGTATATAGACTGCAAAGACGACTTTAGTCTTGTGCGCAATATTTGATGCCTGGCAACCCATCTTTAGATGTATAACCTTGAATGATTCAATTCCTATTGACCTAATTGAATATAGACTTAAAAACCATGATATACATAGATCGTTGTTCACACATGGTTCCCATGGATACTTTAACACTTGGCTAACAACGTTTTTCATTATAGGTTTCAAACTATAGCTTAATGATTACTCTCTCTTTTTGGGGACACGTTATCTTAAAGTCGGCATAGTGGTTCAGTAAGTAAACTGTTTGCTCGCTGACATGGAGATCCAACTTTTATAACCCTGTGGACCCCCTTTATTGGAGCAGGACACAGGCCCGTCGGAACGATATCGATATGGGGGGGGGGGCTGCGAGCAAAGGTAGCGAAATCCAGGGGATTGCTCGTGACCGGGATAGATCCCGAAAACGGGATATATACGAGCAGATTATTGGGGGGCTGCAGCCCCCCCCACACCCCTGCTTCCGACGGGCCAGAGGACGGGTTTCCTGCCAAAAGCCTGTGGTTGTGCAAATTGGATCAAAAACTGATGTCTTGTGTACACATTGACATGCATACAGTAGCAGAGACGCCATGCTCCCACACAAAATTTGATTGAAAATCTCAAAACAGAAAGAAGACACTGAATCCGGTATAATTATTTTTAGTGTAAATCTTGTTCTGATTAACATTGTCTCCGGCTACCTGGACTACAGGTATCCTTCTTAGGCCTCCCATAATTTTTTAAAACATTAATTCTGACAAGACTAAATTCAAACATTCACTACCTGCTTAAAGCCCCAATACCACCCTTGTTGTAACTGAATAATACGCCCCAATCATTATTCTGGTCAACAAATTGTACTATTTTACAATATTCCAATTAATTGATGATACAAATTTCATCGTAACACATCGAATTTCAAAAATTAGAAAAATTCAACTACATGGTTTTTAAAGCTTTACGTAAACACTTTCAAATGCAACTTGGCTTTAAACATATTTTCGAACCCTCTGGACAAGTAAAATAGGATGTAATGCATATTTTACACAACAGGTAGGACACTTAAACATCTAACTACGAGAACGTAGCTAAAAACGTTGCAATATACTGATGTGTTTGTTTTAGCTACGATTGGCACCCATCAGTTTGGCGTTGCAAAATCTTTTTTTTTATTAATACATGTAAAATCTTTAAAACAAGATAAGTTTGTGCCATTATGACTAATTTAACTTTAGTGGAACAACTATCGCCTAACTCTAAATATTCGCGTTTAAAGTTATGAAGCGACGGTTTTGTTCAACATTGACCGATATTAACATTCTTTCATAATGGTGGGTGATATATTTTGGTGTTAGTGAAGTATAGTCAATCAGTAGTAAGAAATATTATTTTACCTTTGGGTGCCTGTGATCTATAGGGCCTACCATAGACGTTCAATATGATTAAAACACAGATCCTATTTCATTTCGTTTTTATAGTTCAAATACATTTTGTTTTACTTGTCTTTACTACTCTAGGATCAGGTAGAGTTGTTATTTAACTCGTGTTCTGCTTGGAATGATGGGTGGGGGGGGGGGGGGGGGTCAGTCATGGTCAGTCAATCAAATGGTCTGTCAAATCGAGTTATTGCCCTTTTTTTGCGCGGAACTGTGGGTAGTAAAACATAGCAAAGCATACATTCGACAGATTCCGGTGCCCTACATCTAGACTCGGCTGTATGATGAAGTCCGCCATTTTGGAACTATTTTAAAGAACCCGGATAAATAATGGCTGTCCCCATGGCCATGGAGATTATATCAACAAACTAAAAAATGGCTGCCCCCATAGAGATAAAATCTAGAAAAGACGCCATTTTGGGACTATTTTGTGAAAGCGGCACGTTTTCCTGTTGAAGTAAATCGGTAGTTGACTAGCCGCATCGCAAATGTATGGTCGTAGGTACATATCAACTACTGTCATACATCCGAGTCTAGATGTAGGTTACGCAGAGTACCGGAATCTGTCGAGGTTTGCCGAATGCAAGGCATATAGCCACTTGCAACATCGATTCTGATTGGTTAATCGAATGCCTGACGTTAAAGGGGCATATATGTCGCTTACTTGATACCTGACGTGAACTCCCACTCGAAACGAAATATAGATCTGTATTTTAATTAGATTAATAGACGTTGGTCAAGACGTAGCTTGATCCCTGCATATGAAACCTGTTACCATGGGTTGAGATATTGTAAAGATTTGGTACTTGCTAAAAAAAACGATCTGCCTATCCAAATTGGCACTGAAATTTCAAATAGTTGCTGCTTCGGTAACAATTTTCTGACATGGCATTAGGGATATGCTTCCTTGCTAAATGGTACAACAAATGATAATAGCCGTGGTCTGATACCTACAAAATTATACATGAGTTATCGCCCTTCCCCACGGCTATTGAAATTTAACTTTAGATTTAACACCTTTTATTTTCCAAAATATCATGTAACAAATAAAGTCTTTGTCATTGTCATGTAAGTGTAACGAGCAGCTGTCTCGCATACATCCTGTTTAAAATACAGACTCGAATATCAAGACACTAATGTGATTTACTGGGTAGACAGCCGTAAGCATGCAGGTTTCCTACTTTATTCACCGAATATAACGAGCGATGGAAGCTCAATGACAAAGCCTTGGCTCGATGATCAGACGACTGTTCCTGATATTTGCTATGGCCCATTTATCTATTTATCAGTTTATGAGATAAAGTTGTAGCCTACCTCGATGGCCTCTTAAACAGTTTTAATGCATATGCCCAGTATCTTGATGGTCTCTATAACAGTTTCAATGTATGAGACCAAGTCGCACAAAGCACAAGTCGACAAGAATCAATGGTCGATCTTTTTATCGGTTAGAATGCTTCAGACCATATCGTATCTTGACATTTTTAATGCACGACACCATGTCGTACATTGAATTCTTGATGGTCACGTTTTCAGTTTTAATGCGTCATACCCTATTGTAGGCCAACATTCATGGTCTCTTTAACAGCAAATTGTAAGTCTCTATGACCACGGGAAGTACTAGGCAGTGTACGAAAGTTCATATTGCTAGTGGGTTTTCCCAATAGAAAGTGAAAGTTAACAAGATGGCTGGCTATTTTAGTAAAAGTGATAAATATCGGGAAGATGTCAGAAATAACCTGCCAGATCTTATTAAACAAATACCTACAAAGGATATTTTACCACACTTAAAGGAGCTAAATCGCTAACATTTGGGATCCAGAAATTGACAAAAGTGGGTCGAAACTCATATAATACTGTAATATGAATGTATATAAACTGATTTACATTAAATGCTTTCCGTTTTACTCCAATTTCAAATCAGTTATGTTCGGCGAAACAAGCCATTCAGTCTCAACCCAGTGCATTTTTTTTAGCGCCTGGTTATTCCAGTCCACATATGCAGTGTGATACAGTGCAATGTGTCTAGCCTCGTCCCTCGAGTCTCTCAATAAAACTAGGACCGGAGCGCAATATGGTACACGATTCGTGTACCAATGTTAGAAAAATTATTTTATCTTAAATATCGGATATCAGAAGCTCATCTTTTCCTGGTAAGTTTACATCATCAATGTTGATTTAAATTGACCAATAATTCGTGTTTTCGATGTCGAAGATTTTGGAGGATTTTGAGTTACGGACTTAGGTCCTTTAAGATGTCTTAACGACTCTGATATGGTAATAAATGTTAGATTAAGCTCAAATTTTCATACCGGTTGTTTAAATATTTGTAAATAGGGCCTACCGTAATCTGACAGCTATGTACGAATAAATCCTGATTTCCTTATATTTTGTTGCTAGAAAGTGTTCAACCGGCTGTCGTTATTGTGCTGCTTGGCAGTCCAAAAGGCTGATACGTCATATTAAAAACCTATCCATCAGCTGGACCGTGTGAGTAGCCTATATAGGCTACTATTATTGTCAGACTATACTATGTTTCTGGCCAAATGGTATAATTTTCCGGAAAGGTATACACAACTGTACTCCTGGGGATTCAAAAACGTTGACACATCATACTAGAACCCTACCCATCCAATGGATCGTATGGGTCAGACTATTTTCTGATCAAATAAGTAGCCTATTATAATTATCATAAAATGTAGGTACTGGTATACAAAGGGTGGTGCTTGACAGTCAAAAACGTTGACACAGCTGGACCGTATGGGTTTAGGACTAAAGGTTATTGCCGTTGGTATAATTTTCCGGAAAGGTGCACCAAACTGTAGTCAAAAACGCAGACACCATCATACTAAAACCCTACCCACATGTATGAATTTAGGATTGTCAGACTTTTTTTTGACCAAATGTTCATTATGATTTTCAGGAAAAGTATACAAAACTATTAGAGAGAGAATCTGAAGCGCAAGTTAATACTGAATTGTTATTGAAATTACCCAAATGTGGAGACTGGTTTCTTGATTTAAAACAAGCTCTATTAACATTAAGACAGTATCACATCATAGATCTACTAAACTGGTGGGATATGGAAGATGGTTGTGAGCATACTGGTACTTAATTATAATAATATTTTCTTATTTAATTCTCTGTATTCCGGAAAGAGAACAAATGAAGGGTACTAAACCTTTGTTTCCTCTTCCAGCAACCACTCCTCCAATTTTCTAAACATCTATAGCATAGCCTACACAACAAAAAACATTATTACAGCGTAGGTAGCCTGTAATCGCTTCGGCTTTAATACTATGGCGGAACTCTCCCTTATCTATCTTCGCAAACTAGGCCCGTGGCAATCTTCCCGTGCATTCTGGTTACTACACGGCATGAGAATAAATAGGGTGATTAGAGTTAATGTGTATGCATGTGGACATTCATTATTGCATAAGGTTTTTTATTATTGGTTCAATGAATCTGTTTTTTAGAGGTATTGCAAAGGCCTGCGTATTATAACTCTGTGTAAGGTGGCTGACCTTTAAAACGTTCATATGCATACTAGCGTGCGGTCAGGTCATATCACATGGCTTTAATCATTGGTTCGATAGCTCATGTAATGTTCACACAAATTGAATTGGTCCGAGCAGAATGGAGTTTTTAAAATCATTTTATATACTCATTTCGACATAATTAGGAAATATATCTGTTATCCATTTATACTTATTAATTTTTCTATTACTTAATACAATTTCTATTCAAACTTATTTCATATATAGTCCGGGAGCTAGGTGGGTTTTGTTCAACATGGAAGGTGCGGAAGGTTTGGGATGCTAGTGAAACTTGCACCTTCCATGTTGAATAAACCAATTTTCGAGGTACTATGGGTGACTCTTCCTACCACACCCGTCACTGCCGCAACTTAAGAATTGGGTGTCTGGGGTCTCCTAACCCAGCCATACATCACTAGCATCCCAAACCTTCCGCACCTTCAATGTTGAACAAAACCCATCTAGCTTCCGGACTAATACCCCGCATACTACCATGGTCTATTTACCAATGGCCTTTTTAAACCTTTAATTATGGGTACAGTAATTGTATGAGATTATTTGTTGATATATCCAAACATTTGTCTCAATTCTTGTTTTATTGTTATTACAGGCAGTGATAGAAGAACAAGTGTAGCAAACAAACCAACCATTGGTCCTCCGTTTAATCAAAGAAGGGGGAATGGGGAAAGGTATTTTAGTAATAATGGACAGGACCGAGGTGCCGTTGGGTGTACATATTCAACTCCCGATAATCCAACAAGAAACAGCGGCGTAAACTCTACTGGATACCAAAGATCCGGAGACGAACAAAGAAATAGTGTCACCCAAACAAACACAGATATTTATCCTTACAAAATTACAGAAAATATGAATGACTCTGATAACGTAACCGAAATCAATTCATGTGTAAATGAAAGTCAAACAAGGAGGGGTTGTGATCCCGTGGATACACATGAAAGGGCACCAAGCCTGGACATCCGAAGAACAAATAATTCAGGTGAATTCCAGTATCAACAGAACTTAAACGATCTCGGTTTGCCTGATATTCCATTTAGTCATGATACGACTGTTTCAAATAACCAACCCAACAGTTTCAACATTGCACCAGAACGCCCATCATCACCAGCAGATGGTACTACTGATAGTAATTGCTCTGTTGATGACAACTTGGTTAGCTTAGGGGCTGATGTTGAGATCCAAGGACAAAAACTTTATTCCTATTCCAAACAAAACAAAATCCAAAAATCAATCCAGAATTCATTAGTAGAATTAAGAAACACGAATCCCCTTGATAACCTACCAATAAACAACAGTCAAAATTCTGATAAGGGATCAGTAGAAACGGGTACAGATCGGACAAGGGATAACATGCATTTGGAAAAATCAGGTTATGTAAAGGAACTGGTAAAATCCGAGCTTAAGAATCCAGATCGTATACATAATTCAAAAGGAGATAAGCAGGAGGAGGATAATTACAGTCAAAATTCTGATAATGGATCAGAAGAAATGAGTACAGATCTGTCAAGGGATAACATGCATTTGGAAAAATCTGGTTATGTAAAAGAACTGGTAAAATCCGCGCGTAAGCATCAAGAACATATTCATAATTCAAAAGGAGAAAGGCAGCAGGGAGATAATGGTTTTCAAGATAGTGGACAATGCAGTGTTATAAATACCGAAGATCAAAAGAAAAATGTAAATTCTGACTCGCGCATTAAACAGATAACAAAAGAGTTAAAGCAGCAGCATGATGCATATTCAGAAAACAAGGAAAAATCATTCTTAAATACCGATTCAGAAATAACAGATCCGATACTCGAAAATAAAACCAATCAGTCACAGCTAAATTTTTACGAAGATAACTCTGGTAATATTACGGAGAAAGTGTCTTCACTCGCAACCACCACAGCCTACTCTCCACCGAAAGCAAATTTACGGTGTCAAGACATTTCTGCCAATACCAGTTTCGTGGAGTTGCCTTTCACTTCATTTGCGCCAGGCATTATTGATTCTACAAGTACCGCTTTAAGCACTTCCTCTACGATTGATCTGCAGAACGAACCAAGCCGTGAGGTTGCAGTTTCCCGCAGGAATCAAGAATTACAAAATAATTACAAAGATACTACTAATCGAGGTGTGAATAATGTAGTTCAGCCCTCATCAACAGCTCATTCAATCAACAGTAGTGCTAACACGTCTAGCTATGCCTCTAGGATTGATCTGCAGAACGAACCAAGCCGTGAAGTTGCAGTTTTCCACAGCAATCAAGAATTACCCAATAATAACATAGATGCTTCTAATCGAGGCCTGAATAATGTAGCCCAGCCTTCATCAACAGGTCATTCAATCAACAGTGATGCTAATACTTCCAGTTATGCCTCAACGATTGATCTGCTGAACGGATCAAGAAGTGTGGTTGTGAGGTCACAGATACAAAATAATACCACAACAGAGCTTGAAATTCCAGCAAGAAATGAAGCTGGTGTTTCACAGACCACTGCCAACAATAATAGGGCGATATATGACAATGTAATGCCTCCGACCCTGGGTTTTACGAACAGTTTGTCCAGTAACTTGGTTAACACTTCCTCCTCGTCACAGGATACTATCGGTGGTACTGACACGTTCAACACATCCACAACAACAGATATACAAGACACTGGGGTGTCTTTGGCTACAGTTGATTCGCAAACAGCTTCGAATTCCGCCGAAATACCAAGAGATAGGAATACTGACGACTATTCGTCTGAAGTATATGTCAGTACAACATCAACTGTGGAACCTACAGGTTTGTCTGAAAGGGGAAGGATAAGAGCTGAACTAAGAATTTCGGGCATGGCTGATGGTGGAACGGATGAGTCATCAATATTCAATCGTATAGTTGACGAAAACGATTTTACAGCAACTGATTTTAGTAACGACGTAAATTTATATGGACCTAGCACAACATCCACCGTGGATCCTACAGGTTTGTCAAGAAGAGGTAGATTACGAAATGAAATCAGAATAACCGATATAACTGATGGACGGAATGGCGACAGTGATACAATGAGAGAAAACGAATCAACGAAGCATAGTTATCCATTTGACACTGAACAAAGTAGGGACAATGCATCGGTATTGTCCAGTGAATATCGAATGAACTTCGAGGTTGGAGAAAACAAGGATGTGTCTTCAGCTACAGCTGATTCGCAAACAGCTTCGAATGCCGCCCAAATACCAAACGACACGAATACTAATGACTTTCCCTCTAGAGAATCTGCCAGTACAATATCAACTGTGGATCCTACAGGTGTGTCGGAAAGAGATGGGATACGAAATGAACATAGAATGTTCGGCATGGCTGATGCAACTGATTTTAGTATAAATCGTGGTGTATCAAACTATCAGAGGCTTAGTAACGACGCAAATCTATCTGGACCCAGCACAACATCTACCGTGGACCCTGCAGGTTTGTCACGAAGAGGTCGATTAGGAAATGAAATCAGAATTACCCATGGCTCGAATGACGACGCTGATAGAATAAGAGAAAATGAATCAACGACGCATAGTAATCCATTTGTTGATGGACAAAGTATCGGAATATCGGAGATGGCAGCAAATGCACCGATATGTACCAGGGAATATCGAATGAACTTCGAGGAAGGAGAAAACAGGGGAGCGACGTTTGATTGGAATCAAAGTTCCCATCCGTCAGAATCATTGAGTCTCGCATCTCTAGTAGATTCTTCGCCATTTAACTTTGAGGCTAGAGAAAACAGAGGGACTACTTCTCGCTCGGTTTCATCTGATGGCAGACAAGATTTTAATCAGGAAGATGAAGAGATCAACGAAATTTTTTTTTCTACGCAGGAAGATCAACCCCAGAACGTAGCGGAAGCAATGTGGTTGTCTAGTATGAACTTATTTCCATCTCTGTCTGACGTTTGGCGTTATGCTTTAGGTTAGTAATATCAGCATTATCTGAGACTATTTTAAGATGAGTACAGTGTGTATGTCGCATTATAGAACTCTAAATTGTCAATCTCATAATTAGTATTAATGATATTCAAGACTATGAACAATTTTTAAGCCTCCAATAAATGGCTGATTGGTCTGGTACAGTGCAGACAGGGTCAAATCTCAAATCTCCATAAATAATGCATACACGCGGTAATTGGGTAATATGAGTAGATAGGGGTTATTTCTGTATCCAGATGATAAACCCCATGCACTCGAATCGTGACCAGATTAAACCTAGGGGATCACGGTGGCTAAGTGGATAAGGCGCTGGTTCGCTAGCCTGGATGTCGGGTGTTGGATCCCTGCATTGGCCGAGAAAGTTCATCTCGATTTCCGGGTGGTGATTTCCCCTTGTCAGTGATGCAGAAGGAGGGCCTGACAAGGACAGCTGCCCAGTCGTTCGGATGGGACGACATACTGAGATCCCGTTTACACATTGGAGTGCACATGAAAGATCCCTTGACAGTTCGAATTCGATATAAGAGTAGGTCGTAGCGCCGCTGCCCGGGCAAAATATCCCTCATAGCACACTGTATGGCGTATGCCAGCCTTCAATTATCCTAGGTTATGTGCATAATAGTATAGGACGTTCAACCCGGACGTTAAACCCCATTTCATTTCATTCAATCTTTAAGAAAATTTAGCAAATTCGTTGCTTGACAGTGGCATTGATAGGCTTGGTGATGCCTGGGTCCAACCTAATCTTAAATCCCGTTTACACTTGGCCGCGATAAGCTAGCCGTTCTGGGCGGAGTACCATGCGACGATCATTTCAAGAAATTGACCCGTTTAGTTATATTAGTATTACTCTAAAATAACAGGTCTCAGAACATGGCCAAATGTGGAACTCTTCACAGAACGTTAATTTCAGTCCCCATACAAATTACCCAGATCATTGCGCATGCGCGAAACGAACCGTTACGTTTCGTCTCAAACACGACGATGAAAGTGGGAAATTGTAAGAATTGAAATTGCTCAAAAGAAGGCTTACAGAAGTGTTTCCACGACACTGATATACTTTGTAAATTAGAGATCCGTGTTGAGGATATACATGTAGTTTTAAAATGTGATATGTACATATTAAAATATATTTTAATTATTCGATCTGTAAATTAGACATCCGTGTTGAGGATATACATGTAGTTTTAAAATGTGATATGTACATATTAAAATATATTTTAATTATTCGATCTGTAAATTAGACATCCATGTTGAGGATATACATGTAGTTTTAAAATGTGATATGTACATATTAAAATATATTTTAATTATTCGATCTGTAAATTAGACTTCATGTGATATGAAGGCCTACATATTAAAATATATTTTAATTATTCGATCTGTAAATCCCAAAATTATTTGAACACATTACATTTATTTGCAAACCTATGAAGATAAAATAAGACAAAAAGAAAATGACCCACAAGCTGGTCCTGTACAATACCACTCCCTCGGGGATTCTAAATGGATCATCACTTATGTCTATATAATATATGGAGCAGAATTTCCCTCATAGTTCTAACTTCTAACCTTGTAATGCTAATGCTAATACTAATATGCTTACTTCTATACATGTAACTTTTTACTTACATATGTTAAATTTGCTATTGACATATGTTAAATTTGCTATTCACATATGTTAAATTTGCTATTTACATATGTAAAAATGCTAACTTAGCCTATATGACTTATTTCTTAAATATTGAAATTGAATTTGTGTTTTGTTCTATTTCCATTGTGTGTGTGTGTGTGTGGGGGGGGGGGGGGGTACTGCCCTCAATCAATGCAGACGTGTGGCCGATTTCAGTAACCTTTATCGGTGCAAAGCCGTTGGACATAAACCCTCATTTCCTTAATGGTGGTGGGGGGGGGGGGGGCAGTTGTCGAACAGTTTGGAATCAAGGACACGTCGAGATGAAACTTCAAACTTTCTACGTCCAGTTGTCAACTGACGAAGGCATGGCCGATTGTCTACGATATTACCCTAGGTGGATGTGGACGTTAAATCCCAGTGACGAACGAACGAACGACATGGCCGATTAAAAGTGTTGGATATTTTGTGTGTTTTTTCTTTGAGAGAGAGAAATGGGGTTTAACGTCCACTCGACACAAACTAGGTCATTTCGGGACTAACGTATGGTTTTAATTTTTATTTCAATAATTCGCTTGAGCGTAGGGGTCTTTAGCAGTGGGAGTGTTGTTCTTTGAACCGTGTCGGATATCAGAAACTTAGTGTATCCATTCGAGACAGTATCCTTCTGATATCATAGCTATTACCGTTTAATTATCACAATATTATTTTAATAAGCGTATAATGCGCGTTAATTTTAAAGATGCCTTTCCCACGTACAAACTAATATTAATCTAATTTATCTACCAACAGTTAGTTTCAAATCCCCTTAATAATTTAAGCCAAAGCTGTTAACAGGCAATGTTAAGCAGCTTTGCTTACGACGCGACTTGCTCCAAATTCAAATTTTGCTTGTCGTTACTCGTCTCAATTAACCACTGAATAAATTCTTGGGTTATTCGCTGCCAAATTCTTTTTCGTCGTTTATTCGCAGTGTCTGCAATATGTTTAAACATATATTATGAAAGACCTAAATCTGCCCATTGCAGGTCTGAAATGTTATCTCATTTATTAATTAGACATTAATTAACTTATGTAGACCATAACCAACTCTCGATGTCGTCGCTAGCCTGTGATATTTACTGGATTAGGATCTGATCTGCTGCTCGACGCTCATTCATCATTAAATCAAGAAATGGATAATAGAGACTATGTTTTATCCTACCGACTTTAATAATGGTGATCGAGGCTATAAGGCCGAAATTCAATCGCTTAATTCTCGGTTCAGAGTGGATCAATTTGACTGAAATTTCCAGCAACTTTCCTCTACATTATCTCGTTTTTAACTATTAAAGTGGGGACGGCCAGCTCTTTATCTAATCTCCCATAAAGTATATTTCAGTCTCTCGCTGTTCTCACATCCGCTAGCAACACCCCGAGCGCTCCTTTTTACGTTGCACAAGGAAACAACAATCTTACAGTTCTTGGAGGCACCCCGTGTGTGTTTTTCGGGGAACCCAGTATCTTCCTAGTAATATACACATGTTGAAACAAATAACCTATATCTACTTTTGTGGAAATGTATATTCAAAGCAATGTAATAGATCATATATTTAAGGAGGGACAATTACAAATATGTACAATGAATTCCAATTTAACTATTATTTAATGAAATAATCTCATCTGCTGTAAACGAAAGATTCCAATTTACTTAAATTTCGAAAATTTAAAGTTCAAAGGTTATTATCTTTAACGTTTTATCACATCTACTACAAAACTGTTCGAAAATTTAATATCTTCGGCTTTTTGTCTAATCCAGTAGCCTGCTATCAGTGTTGTAAATAATCTTGAAATACTTGAAATAAAAATATTTGTTTAAACCAATATAATTTCGAAAGCCCATGTACAAAAGTCTTGATCAATTTCAATATTTGATGATCTATACTTACTCTTGAGGCTGTGGTGCCTAAATACACTTTCCTGTTTAAAACAGTACAATAATTTGCAATTTTGTTCAGTACCGATGATTTGTAGGCTATTATATAATTATATATGTATACGAAATATGTCACCTCGATCCCAGACTTGAAATAATTCCGGCATTTCATGGAATGGGATCCAGATTCGTCTTCTTCGATAACACCACGGTCCATGATAAAACCAAATGTAGACCCAATCCCAATTATCAAGGAATACATACCAATTCTACACCTTTCTTCCGCGAATTAACAGTGTGAAATTGAAAGTAGGTTTTTTCGTACTTCTCTTTGAATTCACTCAGAATATGAACTTTGTTCTTGGAAAGGATAAGGATAGTTATGCCAATGCCGTTTTACTTCTTGTGTTGTATTCATTGATCAGTATGGAGAAATAAAGCCTATGTTTCTCATAGAAGTACGGAGTACGGGTCGATTTTTCTAAGGGGCTTGCCATGGGGTGCTTATCATTTCTATGTAGGCCTAGGATGTAGGAGATTTTACTACCAACGGGGCGATAACACTAATGCGTCTAATATAGGTTAAATGATGACATACAATGTATGTAGATTAACAAAATGTTTATTATTAAAGTTGAAATGACGTTTAATTATTATAACTGTACATTGATCGTAGATCATTAAAGCTCCTTGTCGTAGATGATGTGGCGTATGACGTAAAACGTTGACGTAAAACGATTAACTGAAATACACAAGAGTAGGCTAAATATAGGATTATAATCATGAAAAGTGTGAAATAAGATAATTAAATAAGATAATAATACGGGTACACAAGGTAATCAACTTTTCAAGCCAACTTAACTTAACTTAAAAAAGTTTTTTATCAGTTAGCCATAGCCTTAATTTGATGATGCGCAATAAACACTTTCGGTGTATATACGGGAATAACCAGACGCTAGAGAGATTGCCATTCGATTGAGATATCTCTCTCTCTCTCTCTCTCTCTCTCCCCCTCTCTTTTGATCTATCCAAACTACAGACATATCATATAATATTTATTCTCTGTACCGGCAATACTGTACAGCTCTTCATTTGTCTTTAACCAAGTAAAAAATTTCGATAAAAAAGCTTTTTAAAAAGCCAAATGAGCTCATTTCTTTAATAAATTATAAATATAAATCAATACATATATGTTTGTGTACAACATGCTGACAATGTGGTATAGACAGAAGACACTAGAATTCATGACACCCAATCATAAATAAAAAAACATGAAATATGAATTTAATTTGCAAAGTTTTCATGGGTTATCAAAAATGACTGAGTGAAAATTTTGAAGTGGAAGCCCTGGTAACCCCCCTATGAAAAATTCTTGTGGCTTTCTATATAATTTTGTGGCTTGATCCAAACCTTGGTTTTTCGTTTCATCCGAAGGATTAGAAACTGTATGGCCCTCTGTCATGCACCTCTGACAAGCGGAATAACAGGCCGGACATTCCTGACAAACTTTCATCGCCATCCCCAGATCAGACCTCCTGGTTATCGAAATAAAATGGGGTTTAACGTCCTACTGTTCTACTCAAACTGGGCTAATGAAGATGGTCATATCGCAGTGTGCTATGAGGACAATTTTGCCCAGACAGCCGCATCATGGCCTACCATATATCAAATTCCAACTGCCAAGGTTTTTTTTTTATGTGTATGCCAACTGGTACATGGGACCTCAGTTTATTGTTCCTTCCAAATGAATAGACAGCTGTCCTTGTCAAGCCCTCTGAAGGACAAGCATTCAATCAAAGAAGGAAATAAAAATTTAGTTTTTGTAAAATTTGAAATTTTCCTTGTTAACTTAGTTACAATTAAGCTGCCTACTTAATTTGAATAAAAATGTATAATTCAACTGTGCTGACATTTCAACTGTCTCCTCTTCTCACACTTTTCAGTTACTAGGGCATATACTAGAGTCCTTTTTTTTTGAGAGAGAGAGAGAGAAATGGGGTTTAACGTCCACTCGACATAAACTAGGTTGTTTCGGGACTAATTATTTCAATAATTTGCTTGCACATAGGGGTCTTAAGCAGTGGTAGGAAACTGGAGGACTCAGAGAAACCCCACGAGGTTGGACAGGCGACCTACTCCTTGTCACATACAACCAGGGATTCGACACTACGCCAGTCGACTCAATGACAGGCTTTATGATACAGCATACACATGATTTATTAAGAAAGTGGGGGTTTGGTTGAACAGGCAAAGCCTATGTAAAACCCTTTACTTGAATCTTGAAGGCATCGACAAACCTCTGCAGGAGTTGACTTACCGAGTGGGTTAATACATGCGCTTTAGATCAAAAGGTCTGTCATTGAGACAAGTGGATTCCCCTCTTTTACGTGACAAGGACTAGCGTCACCTGTCTAACCTTGTGGGTTTTCTCCAGGTCCTCCTGCAGTTTTCTCCCACAGCTAAAGACCCATATGTGCAAGAAATTATTGAAATAAAATTGAACCATATTATGTTAGTCCCAAAATGACCTAGTGAACATTTAACCTCGATTTATCTTTCTCAAAACCACTGCACACGACTGTGTCTACACCATTAGCCAATTTTTTAAAATTTCTTCATCAGAAACAGGCCAAAGTTTTTTCAGTGTTTTCCAAGCCGTGATACTTGTATTCTGGGTATAGGTATTACCAATGTCATTTTCACTGCTGAGTACTCCCCTTATAATACTTTGAGCCAATCGAGCGCACATACAAAGTTTTAAAGAACGCAGTTCTGCGTCGGAAAGGGTTATATGTTTTAAATACCCTGATAAAATTCTCCCTGGTACGTTCACAATATCAAAATCTTTTGTTAATAAAACTGTATAGATCATCACAATGGCAGCTTCGAAAATATATAAAGAATAGGAGAAGTCACCAAAATCAATAATGGCTTCCAGGTTATAATCCTCCACACCCGTGCTGTCTTTGTTATTGTTGCCAACTGTGTTTGAAGTAACAAGGATGTTTGCATCATTCATGTCACCGTGGATAAAACCTGTGAAAGAAAACAAAATATTTGTAAAACATAATATGCCCGCACTCAAAGCTGCATTAACCATGGGTATGCTGTCCCCTGGAAATTTTCATAAATCGGAGGCCGGAAACATGATTTCCTGGCATTTCAGGCATTTGTGTCGGAGCCAGCTTATGTGGAGGGCCCTCGGAGCATTGGAGGGGCCCTGTCACTAGGTCACCGGGTGTTGAAGTCCTCGGTCCGACCATGTCCGAGGCGCGCAACTAAGATTTTTGTGGGGGGCCTCTAAAGTTGGGGGCCTTGGCTCTTGTGCCCCATGGTGCCCTATGGTTAATCCAGCCTTGCCTGCAATTAAAAGTAGGCAGTATAGGCATAATTCAAAGTACAGTAGAAGAATTGCCACTCGTGTTTAAAATTTCTAAGAAGGTAACAAAATTTATAACATGCGTTATAAATCTTGAAATGATTGGAAATTGGTGAAAACCAATAGGATCTTCATTTCAATAGGATAGACAACCCATGTAAATGCAGAAAGATCAGATCATAATTGAAACCTCCACAGTGCTAAAATGATTTTATAACCAGGCGGAATAACTCTGAAATCGTTGAAAATCAATATGTGGTGATATCACAGTGCATGGAACATCATATTTATATGTGTACAGCTGTCTAGAGTTGAGGGAAGTGGGTCATGGAGGGGGGGGGGCTGACCGTGGGGCATCACAATGGGGACAAACAGTAACTTAACATTTCATTTATATCTTGACTCCCCATGCATCCACTTGCCCGTGCTCACCTCCGCCCTCTCCTAAATATTTCTCCAACAATAATGATTTCCTAGGAAAGTTTTTAGCCGGCCATATCCTCAGCCCCTCCTAAAAATTCTGTAGCCCACCAAATTTTATGAGCTGGCTATGGGTCCGCCCCCCTTGTGGTCGGTTTTACTTGCCACCTTTTCGAATTGAAGTCATTTTAACAGTGTGATAACTATAACTAGTTTTTGATTTAACCCTTTGAACTGGCCCGTGGGCCAAACTTTCACCATTTTCAGTGACAAAATATAAAAATGCTAATCGCTCAAAGTGCCAACCAAGGGGGATATTCTGCAGGTATGGATCATGTACTACCAGGAAAAACAGTTCTGAAAATGATATTTAAGGGCAACATTTGTCATGGTTCCACAGTTCACAAAAAAAGGAAAAAAGTCCAAAATTCAATGAACACAAACATTTTTTCTCAACAATATACCATAAATCAACATTTTCCATGTCCTCATCACCACTCTCAAGTATTGTGTTGTGTCTGCAAGTGAAGAGAGGAAAGCCCTCACTGCAGATGATACATTGTATCAGGTGTTCTGATTGGTTTAGACTTGATGGAATTCCAAGTGGGTCATACCAGAGTATCACCAAGGGAAGTGGGGAAAGCCCTCGCTATAGGCTACCATGCATTCAGAGTGTAAATTCTAGCCGGGATACAGACGTTATTATGGCCAGTCGGTTTCAGAGAGTTAAAATAGTGGCACTGACCTTTTTGAAATTTTTCGTAACAGGACAGAACCTTTGAATCAAATTCTTGTATAACTATTTGTAGTAAATGTCTGTCATTGCCATCTTTAATATGATGTAATTGTTGTAATAATTCAGGTATTACTTCCATACTCCAGTGATTAAACTCACATTCCCAACCAATAGGTCTGCTAACATTCTACAATTAATAAAAGAATAATAATCATAGAGGAATCCCTGTTCCCGGTCAGTGTAGCCAGGTTATACAGTAAGGGGAGCGAGCACGTAAAACAAAATACAAGCCTACTATATATAGGAACCAGGAATCAAGTATGACATCATCGCAGCCATATTGGAATTGTGATGTCATCTTCATTTTTATGCTATCTATTTTTATTACTTTTTTACTATGTTTTCTGGGTTTTTTTTAAGTTATGTACATTTTTATGTTGTATGCTACCCCCCCCCCCCCCACACAAAGAAAAGAGAGAGGGAAAAGGGGTTTAATGTCCACTTAACACAAACTACGTCATTTCATGACTGGGGTTTAAGCAGTATTGGGAAACCAGGGGACCCAGAAAAATCCCACTCCCTTGGAAAAGCTACCCAACTCCATGTCAGGTACAATTGGGATTCGAAACTATGCTCAGCGCCAGATTAATTATAAAGCAAAATAAGCATAGGCCCATGCGTTGGGCATCATGGTTATGTTGGGCATCATGGTTATGCGGGGACCCCAGAATTTCTGCTTTGTAAGATGCCAATTTTAAAATATTTATGAACTCATAGACGTCTCAATTTGGACTGTTCCCATATTTCACCAAACATACTCAATTGAAAATTACAATATATTTTACATCTTACATTAATTCTGCTTCCAGACCCATTTTCATATTTTTTAAGATTCCAGCGGGAATTTGTTTCACTCATATTTGACAGCATTTTGTAAAAAGTAGCACTTAAAAGCATATTTAAACTAGTGGTTGCCAGGCAAGATACGTCTACATTTTCCAAGAGACTGATAGAGCACAAGTTAAATAAATAAATTTAATTTCTCTTATAATCAAGAGTGATTATCCAAGAATTTATGGTCTGAAGTGCGCGTATATTGAAAGAGACTGAGATTGTTGGGATATATTTTAATCGGACACAACAAGCTAAGAACATGACTTTTCGAACAATCAGGGGAAATAATCCATTAGGTTACGATCCAATACATGCCAAGATCTTTGAGAAATAGAAATATATTTCAATTTTTGTCAGAATGCGTTAAAAATTTCAACCTGTAGAGTGTCCACAAACCTTTTGTGGATGGACAGACAGGGGCGACAACAATATACGGTCCTAGATGAAAAAAATGTGGGCGTATAAAAAAAATTGAGATATGCTAAAGATTATCTTATCTTGCATATTTGACAAAAACAAAATACTTTAAAAATTTGAATTGGAAGCCCTGGTATAACAGGCCCATCATCAGGGACAAAAAGTTTGAAATCTACTTGACTCAATCTAGGTCAGTTCAGGACTATTTGTTTATTTAGACTGATATTTTAGACATTGTAATGTACTACACTTAATCAGAGTAGGCCTAGTTTCTGCAGTCTAATTTTGCCTTGACAGTTTGAGTTTGAAAGATGTAGTGCTGCATAGTCAAAATTCTCCTCATAAAACAATTCATTTCCCATTAGTCAAAAAAATAGGACGCTCAACCCCATTTCCTTTCATTTCATGCACAACTTAAAATATTGTTTCCAAATGTGATATAGCAATCTTTTTTATAAGACACTGTTGCACCGGAAAATTTTATAAAGGTCATGTAATTATCAGTGACATAACAGGCACTAAAAGAGTGACATATTATACAGCTACAATACATACAACATGTTACTTCTACTATTTAGAATCGGAAGGGGGGGGGGGGGGGCGAATAGGTCTATGCCCCCCCCCCCCATGATTTTGATCGTCAGGACATATTTTCAGGTTTATTTCCACATCAATGTCCCGTTCTGAAGACTATCTAACCACTGCCTTGGGTCTCGTCACAGTTACTGATCTTCACTATATCGTTATCATATTACCCCTGGTTTGAGCTTTCATCGAAACAACACTGGTACAGTACACTGTTTGTAGGCCTAATTATTATTTTGGTTTGGTAATGAAAGGTTCCAGGGTTTATCCGTCCCCCCCCCCCCAAAAAAAGTTATTACAATACCTTTAGTGCAACATCCATTTTTCCTGCACATTCACCAATCTGGTAACAAAGATCCATACTCACAGGAACCGACTGCAGCAAAATACCCGGTAAATAGTTAAACAGACGAACTAAAAACCAGTTGTTACCACCATCTCAATAAAAAAATGAAAAAAAAATGAATTAATTGAGACAGAACTTGTGTTTCACTCATATCAATCAGTCTTGATTGACTTTAAATGGCTTAAAAAGAAAATGAAATGCCTTAAAAAGAAAATGAAATGCCTTAAAAAGAAAATGAAATGCCTTAAAAAGAAAATGAAATGCCTTAAAAAGAAAATGAAATGCCTTAAAAAGAAAATGAAATGCCTTAAAAAGAAAATGAAATGCCTTAAATACAAAGGAAATGAAAATGGGGTTTTGCATCCAAATTATCTGTACCACATTGCTAATGAAGACGGGCATACACCACACATTTCCCAATTTGCCTTGAAAGCGTTACTACAACCAGTCACTCGCTAGTCTGGAGGTCAGATGTTTGATCCCTGCATTTGTTGAGAATGTTGATCCAGATTTTCCAGCGTAGTTCCCACTGGTCAGTGATGCAGGGCGGAGAATCTGACAAGGACAGCTGTCTAGTCGTTCGGATGGGACGACAAACTGAGGTCTCATGTACACATTGGTGTGCACATAAAAGATTCCTTGACAGTTGGAATTCGATATAATAGTTGGCCGTAGTGCCGCTGTCCAAGCAAAATTCCCCTCATAGCACACTGTATGGCGTATGCCCTTCTCCATTAGCCCAGTTCGGAGCAAAACAGTAGGACGTTAAACCCCATTTAATTTCATTTCTACAGCCAGCCTTTTTTAACTTTGAATTTCACCTGTCACAACATTTCTTTTTTATAACACCAACGTGTACACGGATTCCAAGTTTTCCTCCCATTATTTCCAGGCCCTAAATCTTGCAACTCTGACCTGGTCAGTTAGCCAGTGTCTTACTCAGTGAGCCATTGTAACACCCAGGCTTAAAGGAGGTACTAACAAAATACACACACAAAAAGTCTTTTTAAAGTTGCAGTGCTTGACATTTTGTTACATTTAACTTTTAGTATCTTGATCACTTTATCTTGGTCTGAGGGATTGGGTGGCCAAAGGGTTAACACACATTTGATTATAATGTCTGTCATTGCGTCAAGTGGTGTGATTTCAATTTACCGCTTGTATGTTGCAAGTACGGTCACCTGTCCAGCCTCATGGGTTTTTCTTCTGGTCCACCGGTTTCCTCCTACTGCCACAGACCCCTACATGCTAGTGAATTATTAAAATTAAATCAATTTGAACCATGTTAGTTCCAAAATGATCTTGTTTCTGTCAAGTTTAACCCTATCTCTCTTACACAGGCATGTCTTCGATTTCAATAAGTGTGTGACAATCTGAGTAGGCCTGTGCACATAACAAAAATAACATCAGATTTTAATTATATTGGGAGATTGCTAGTTACTCTCAACCTGCACAGGCATATGATCCAACTACCTTTTTAAGGCAGTGTTCCCCCCCCCCCCTCACTCGCCCTTTTTTGTAGTTCTGGGTTAAAAAGTCATTATCACAATACCACTCACATAATACCGTCTGTGTAAATCTACTAACATCATTATCAGACAATACAGACATAATCTGAGATTCGCCCAACATTGTTTGCAACGCCGCATTAACCATGATGGGGGGCTCCAAGCGTCGAAGGGGGGGGGCTGAAAATTTCCAGAAATTGGAGGCCCGAAATCTGATTTTCTGGCATTGCAGGTACTTGTGTGCAGCCATTTAGAAGTACCTCCCCCAAAAAATATAATTCAGCCACAGATTTAGCGCATTCTGGCATTATTTCAGTGGACCAATCCATGAAAATACTATGAAATGATGACATTTCTAGAGGAGAGGGTTGGACACAACTGAAATTTGGGGGGGGGGGGACTCAAATGTGAGGGACCCTTGGGTCTGTGCCCCATGGTTAATCCGGCCCTGATCGTTTGGATAAATATATTTTATACTAACCTTCTGATTTTAATAATTCCATTGACCAGTTATCTCCCTTTATATTAGGCTGGGGTTTTGGAGTTTTTATTCCTACTCTTGATACTTCCTCTATCATAGCATGTTGAATATCTGAATATATTGAAAACGAAAATAAAGATGAAATGCAGTTCATTTAACACCATGTTGTTTTGCTGTGACTGGGCTAATGAAGACAGGGCATAACCCATACAGTCTGACATGAGGCATGAGGGAAATTATTGTCGGACAGCTTAACATGTTAATCATTGAACATTAATGTCAAATTTAAACAATCTACCTCAGTTAAAAGCAGAGTTATTATGTACCAAAGTCTTCACCAGTCAAACTGCTTGTAGTTACTTAGCCTAAGCAGAAAATTCTCATCATCGAACTTAGTCAAGGTATTGATGAATCTATACTTGGGGTTATATCGGTCTCACCTATGCAATTGGACCAAAGTTATTGTGTTCCATGGTCTCAATTAATCCAATTACTTATATCTGCTTAGCCTAAGTGCATGATCAAATTCTGTCAAGGCTATTACCTACACCAAGTTTGAACTTCCTCCCTCACTTAGAAGGAGGTTATTGTGTTCTAAACTTTCGACCAATCAGATTGAAGTCTCTACTTTGCCTGAGCAGAAATGTTCAGCATCAAACTTTGTTAAATAAGGTATTATGCCATCGCCCCTGTCCGTCCGGACTTCCACAATAATTGTTTGTGAACTCTCTAAAGGTCGCAATTCTTATCCGATTTTGACGAAACTTGAAATATAGGTTTATCTCCAAAAGATCTCGGCTGCTTTCAATATTGGCATGTATCAGATCGCAACTTCATGGATTATGGCCCCTGATTATAGAAAAAATCATGTTTTTGGCTTGTCGACCCAACAGAGGTCACAATTTTTTCAACGATTTTGATGAAACTTAACATGCATGTTTATAACCCAAAGATCTTGGTTCCTTTTGATAATTGTGCCCATCGGAACGTAACTTTCTGAATTATTTGCCCCTGATTGTCCAAAAAATCACATTTTTTAGTTTGTGGTCCCTCTGCAGGCCAAAAATTATTATCCCATTTGAGAAACAGTACTGTCTGATTATATGACCGCGTAAGAAAGGTTGGGTAAAAATAAGTTTTTAAGGCATTGAATATAACCTATTAATTAGTATAGCCTACATAACAAGGTTAATACTTGAAATTCTGCTCCATACATTTCTACACAGCCTGCATAACATTACTAGGTTAGTAGCTGGAATTCTGCTCCATAAATTCTGCTCCATACATTTCTACATAGCCTACATGCCTGTTTCATGAAATTTTAACTAAGATAAAATCAAAATTTTAGTAATTTCATTGGATAATATTAGATTGATTTTAGTGCTTAGCCAATCCAAATTGAAGTCTCTATTAAAATTTGGATTTTATCTTTGGTTAAGATTTCGAGAAACAGGGTCCACGCCTACATTATAGAACAAGGTTAGTGGCTTGATTTCCACTCCATACATTCTACACCACTTGTTATCGCGGTTTCAGTTTACTCGCTTAAATTACTTTTTTTTTCGCACAAATATATCATATGTAGCTACATGACATTTTAAAATACAATTTGACTGATATATTTACAAAGCAGCGTGGGAATTATGACACACGTATAAAACTATATTATTACGATTATCTCATGAAACACACTGAAATAGTCTGCAACGTGATGTAACGAAAAGATAGTCTACAGACCTATTGCAGAAGTTTTCTGAGAAGAGACAGTATTGAGTATTTTTACTGTGTATCCATGTCGATCTGTCCTGGCTATATTACAGTTCCCATTAACAGTTTCGTCGACTACGATGTGATAATTCTTATCGTCATAGCTGTCTAGAGTTTTCACCGATAAAACTTTTAATCCATATACTTTTAAAACCAGTCGCTGTATATCTTCGATGTCCAGTTTTGGTTTTAAGAACATTGCATGCCTACTCATGATGGCGTAGCCACGTACAAATCAATGTTTGCGTGTATGAACGAACTAACACTAAAATTATTTCAGCGGAAATATAACCCAGTTTAGTAAACAGATGCATAAGAGGGCGGATACCGTTTCAAAAGGCGTTGATCGAAACCAGTGTGGCCGAGCGTAATACGGCAAGTTTATCTTTTGGTGGATCATTATTCTTGTGATTTTCCCGAAGAAAACAACGACGTAGTTCCATTAAAACAGATTTTGTGAACATTAGAAAGTATAAATACCAGAACAGAAAAGCATATAGGCTACAGAAGTGTAACATATGATTAAAAACTAATATTAATATATAAAGAGTTGGTCAAGCGGACTTTACCACATATTCCTGAAGCAATGACCCGAGAAATCCCCCAGCTCTAATCAAGCGGAACACTGCTAGGAGTATGACCCTACCATAGCTCGTCGAAGATTGATGAGTTAAACATGTTCAATGTGCATTGTCACGTACAACCTGGAAATCGAAACCTCGTCAGTCAACTCAATGACCAACCTTATGATACAGCGCGCACGCGCTAACCTTTCGGCTACCCCCCCCCCTTGTATAATTCAGATGTAAGACAGGTTTGACGATTAGACTTCTTTTTAAGCTATAGGATTAGGATGTATTATTTTATTTGAATCCCCCCCCCCCCAAATAGATTGGCCTATGTATATCCCAGTTGTTGTTTAAGTCACCCCAAATCCAACCCACGGTAATCAACTGTTCTGACAGCCAAGAAATGTTTCGGAAAGTGTATAGTATTACCACAACTCTAAATGCCAAATAGTGAAAACATGCTGCCCCCCCCCCCCCAAAAAACACACACACACACCCACACACGCACAAGCCGCACCCACATGTATTATAGGTAGACAAGTTCTCACGACAGGCGTTAGAAAAGAAGGGGGCACCACTGCGTCCACTCGCACACATAGGGGTGGAGACTGGTCCGACCCTAATTGTTTGTTGTTTTTGTTGGGGAGGGGGGGTCTGAATATACTTAGCCCCCCCCCCCCCCCCGTCAAAACATATGCATACGCTGTGTCCCCCTTGACTTAAACATGATAAACATGGACTTAAACCTGATAACATTCTTATGGTGTGATGCCAAACAGTGTTTACAGAAGACTGAGACCTTAAAAAAATAAATTATGGGGGGCCAGATTGTCAACATTTTATATAATTTCATTTGGCGGCCCTCCCCTCTATATATTTCACGACTACGCCTCTGCCCTCGCCCCTCACCCCCACTTAATCCGCGCCTTTCTTCATTTCGACCGCGGTTAGTGGAACATGGCTATGTGTAGTTATATTATGCAAACCATCTACACGACTCGGCATATATGATTGCGTGAAGGTCAAAGGAGCACAGTGATATATACCCGTCAGGTCTTTTAACTGTGGGAGGAAACCGGAGGACCCCGAGAAAACCCACGAGGCTTAACAGGTGACAATATTCCTTGTCACGTACAACTGGTGAATCGAAACCGCGTCAGTTGACTCAATGAAAGACCTTATGATACAGCGCGCACGCGCTAACCATTCGGCCATCCATCCCTCCAACACCCATGGACCAAGGGCGTCCAGAATGTCCCCAATTAAAGCGATTCGTGTATTGATCTAAGGAGGCTAACGGTTGAGAAATAAAATAAAATGGAATGAAATGGAGTTTAACGCCCTACGTGCTGCTCCGACTGCAGATAACGAAGACCATACAGTGTGCTATGAAGGATATTTTGCCCAGACAGCGGAGCAACGGCCTACCTTTATATCGAATGCCAACCGTCAATGGATCTTTATGTGCACCTAATGTTTACAAGGGGCCTCAGTTTTTCGTCCCATCAGAGCGACTAGACAACTTTCCTTGTCCTTCACCACTGACAACTTAGTGACAAGGCGAAACCACGCCGTACAATCTCGGTGACCTTATGGCTACCTAACCAGGGTCTTACCCTCTTAATCACAGTGACTCCCCAGGCCTAGATATATAGACGGTTTATTAATAATTGTTGATTCATAATAAAGTGTATGACTGAATAAACCACATTATTCAAATATGTTGTGAGGTTATATGTATCGATTATTCGTCAAGATTTATATTCACTGGCAATTCATACAGCTTTAATATGTATGGTTCATCAGTAGTTAGATTTGAATCAGTCTGGTGGATATTTTTGTAAATTAAAAGTCGTTGTATAACGTTGGTGAAAGTCGACGTAACACCCCAGGAACGAACATACGAACCAAGAGAATTAGCCGAAAGATTATATGTAATTTGGGCCGGGCGAAACGCACTACATTTATTATCACGGAAGATTATAGCTAATTTCAAGTCTTCTGAACTTACAAGTCGTTTCGACGACCTGCATCACTGACAAGGGGAATCAGACTGGAAAGTCTCAAGGAACGTTCTCGACAAACACCGGCCTCAGACCATCCATTAATGTTCAATTATGATTGCTCCCATATCAATAACTTGCAGGATATCCTGGACCAAATTCGACAGGGGACCAAATTCGCCAGGTGTTCAATTCGCCCGGGGCCAAAATTCTCCAGTAGACCTAATTCACCAGGGGTCCAACTAGGGGCCTAATTCGATGATGACGCGAATTCGCCTGGGGCCCAAATTCGTCCGGGGCGTTATTAAAAAATAACCTACCAAAACACATCCTTTGTGAAAGGAATACTATTCATATTAATACTATTACTTCTTTTGCTATGATTCCCCGGTTGAACGTAACAAGAAGGGTCGCCTGTCCAACCATGTGGGTTTTCTCCGGGTCCCCCCGACGCTAAAGACCCTAACGAGCAAGTGAGTTATTAAAATAAAATTGAACCACGTGTAAGTCCCGAAATGACCTAGTGTCTCTCTCTCTCTATTTTCTCTTTCTCTCTGTGTGTTTTTCCATAAGTTTGTGTTATAGTGTTTTGCTCTACATGCCCCCCCCCCCTCTCTCTATCTCTCTCTCTCTCCGGGTTTCCATAAGTATGTGTTATGGTGTATTGCTCTACATGCCGCCCCCTCTCTCTCTCTCTCTCTCCCCGGTTTTCCATATATATATGTGTTATAGTGTATTGATGTACATGCCTCTAAAAATTTATGTCTGAATTTGTTTTGAGTTCACGCATTGACAGCGATGTTCATGACTAAAAGTCAAAAGACTAACAGTACATTCTCTGCTGGTTAAACCCCATTCACTCCCACCCCAAGCCCCTCTCTCTCTAACATCTCTCTCTCTCTCCTGTTACGGAAAACACACAGATCGGTATTGCCATAATCTATGTTAATTCGGAAAATTTATGTTTTAAAAAGTCAAAAGGCAGGTTATATCAAAACACTGGGCGCACAGAATAGTAATTTTTACGTCCAGATCCCGGGATCCATTCTCTTGATAATACGGGGTTTTTTTTATTGTATGAAATATCTGTCCTGTATCTTGTCGTGGGTTTGTCTTGGGTAATTATTTATTTGTGGTTCCCTTTCTATAATAATATTATTATGATCGTCCAATGATAATCATGTATTTTCTTCCGCATACAAGACAAAAGTCTGTGGGTGTTCATGTGTCCAGGCAACCGTGTAATTACTGTTATTATCATCCATTGAAATCTTGTAAGGCGCTTTGTT
Source organism: Patella pellucida (assembly GCA_917208275.1). NCBI lineage: Eukaryota > Metazoa > Mollusca > Gastropoda > Patellidae > Patella > Patella pellucida. The sequence continues at coordinate 75,270,740 of OU795039.1, read as the reverse complement.
GACGTCATTAAACATACGTATTAAGGTATTTTCGCTGTGAATATTTCTTTATCTTCGCACTTTGCGATCTCACACAATACAGATTAAATAACACGCACGATGTGTAATTTTACTAATTATCTAAAAGGCCTTACAATATAGATATTATAATGGACTATTTATAATAACTGACGCCAGTTTCAGGTGTAATAACATAATCGGGCATTATCTGTGAGCATTGTTGTCAATGACGTATATTAACTAGAGACCCAAGGCTTGGATGGTGTCCAATCTTAATGGCATGTCACATCCGCCTCGTTCTTTATATCATTTATTTCTAACAAAGTCTTATTTATTATATAAAAAAGTTTCACGACCATTTTATTTATTTCTATCTCTATCGGAGTATATCAGCAAATTCAGGGTGCCCCATGCCTAATGATGATATACCCTTGTATCAATCAATAATCAAATATATAACATTTATTACATTTTCATATATGAATATATGAATATATATATAGATAAAATAAAATGTAGAAATATGAATATATCAATATATTATGCAGAATATTTAAATATACAGTTTGTTTTGAATCTACAATAGTGAAAACGAAATTAAAGATGCATAAAGAGCTAAATTTACAGTTCTTTTTTTTTTCTGGCTTCAAATGCTATATTATGCGGTAAATGAAATAAATTATTCTTATTAATGACATTTTAAAAACAACATGACTAATCTATTACTATCTCTCTAGGCCGATGTATAGCCGAATCCATTGCATAATTTAACGCTAAAATGGATAATCCTTCATTTTCGTACGCATTGTGTACATGATAATCGAGACTATTTAGGCTAAATCTTGCAAAAAATTTATACAATTTTCAAAAAATTCATTTTAATTATCATTTTTCAAAACTATTAAAGAAAGGACGGGCATCTCTTTCACTTTACATAAAGGGATTATTTATATTATACCAATGAAAAAGTATATTATTACACATTATCAAATGGTTTTAAATTAAATTCACACTTTCCAGGACTTTTTTTTGGCTTCAAATGTTATATAAATATAAACATTTATACAATTGACATGTCCATAACCATCTCTCTCTAGATTGTCGGATGGTTTTGGTTTTTAATGGATTGAAACATTCATTAAAATATTTTCTTTAAAAAAAATCACGACAGGTGGTGGCCCCCACTTTAAGTAGATCGGAACATCGTGGCCGTTTTTTAAAACAAGATTAAAACAAAAATTAGCCCCAACCGGTTCATTTATACATTCGCACTGGACATTGCAGGGTTTTATTAACACTTCTAATGACGAAAGGATATGACAAATGTACAGTGTTGGTATTGCATATTGCACGCAGCGACCCGTCTACGTCATACTTCCCAGAGCTAGCTGTAGACAGGCAGCCTATAAGTTTGGGATGCGGGTATTGTTGACAGTAGAAATGGTCAGTCTAAATATGATTGCACAACTAGTGAATAGATTGTCGTCATCGTCAGTGTGTATAATGCTCTGTTTTATTTTCAATTTTTTAACTCTCGAATTTTCCGGGTTCTTTTGGTGTTTTGTTCGCTATTTTTTGTGCTGTTTTGGTATTGTTGTTTATCGCCCGGTCTATCGTGAATAAAACCGTTCGTTCGTTTCTGGAGTTTAACGTCCACTTACACCAAGGATGATGTCAACTTCTGTTTATAGACAGTTTTTCTTGGAACACCGGTTACGTAGATCGATGTAAAGCCGGTCACAAAGGTGAAAATGTAAATGAAGATAACACTTCCTGCCCAATCCTACCTAAATTAAATGGAGTTTAAACCCCTACTTTTCCGGAAGATGGAAATAGTCCATGTAGTATGTTATGGGGGTAATTAAATTTTGCACAAGGGAGACACAATAGTTACAACACCGGCGATTGTGAATTGACGGAATCTCGCGTTCATAAACTTGATGATGGTTTATTTTTAGCGACCCTGACAGGCACCGCATGCTAGGGTAAGGATTAGGGTTAGGGTTGTGTTTGGTCCAAAAATTCTAACGTCACGTGCAATTCAAAGTGATTAACCCCCTGAGAAAAGTCTCCCCGACGACCAAGAGGTAATTTTGCCTGCACAGTCGCATTTCCGTCTACAGCCAAGGTTCTTGCGAACTTGTAGCTTAACATGGGCCTTCGAATTTATTAGACGTTGTTTCATGCCAGGGAATCGCACTGGAGAATTTCGAGGATCGTTATCAGCCATCATATCACAGAGATTAAACCCGGCGCATCCTTGTTATTGAGTCAGCTTCCTAATCATACTCACTTAGCCATGGCGGCTAGTTATATAATCAATACCAGCAAGTTCTGTGCACCTTAAAGAGGAATTGCCGCTATTGCGACAAACGACAGACTGACGGCAAACAAATAATCTTTGATTCGACTTGGGCCCAAACACATTAATTAACTATTAGGCAAAGCCCATGGGCTCCTGGATTTTCCCTGAAGGACAGGGTGGTACATTTACTACAGATGGGGCTATACTACAGATTTGCTCAGAGGCCGGCACTAATCTTAACCCTAAACCTAGTCCTAACCCTACCCCACAATCTCGTCAAGAATCACGTGCCCTATTCACCCGTGAAGAAATCTGCAGTGGGCAGTGGCCCATAATTTTTAAGGTTTACCCAGCATAACCAGATTCGAGCACCAGGGAATCGGATTAGTAGCCCTGGCTAATTCAGTAATTCATTGAGCCAAATTATTCCAAAATTAACTGCTTTACGATTTCGCGTGACCTCTTTCTTCTATTATGATATCATGTTAAGTAATGAACATCCGAATCTTTGTGGATTAACCGCTTTTCACCAACGTCAGAAACCTTTAATCCGTGTTGCTAAATGATCCCCGCCTTCAGCTAAATATTAATCGCCGCTGCAGGTGATGATTTATCGATTCGGACGAACTGATACTTCTACAAAGCAACTAAGTATCATGACGTTAACAACTTGTACCTGATTTCTTTCTTCAACGATGGATTATGTAAGAATTAGACAAAGAGCTGGATATTCTCGCTATAATGGTTCAGAAACATTCTGTAGCTTTCACTGTTCATTATCTTAGCAACGGTACTTAAAGGGACAATAACACTCTTGCTGGCTTGACAGGTTCAGAAAAAGATGTTCAAGTGTCCTACCTGTTGTGTAAATTATCCATTACAAACTATCTTACTTGTCCAGAGGGTTCGAAAATATGTTTAAATCTAAGTTGCATTTGAAAGTGCTTACGTAAGGCTTTTCAAACCATGTTACGGCATGTAGTTGAATTTTTCCAATAAATAAAATCAGGCGTGTTAAGATGAAATTTGTATCATGTTTTAATTGAAATATTGTAAAATAGTACAAATTGTTGACCAGAATAAAGATTGGAACATATTATTCAGTTACAACAAAAGTGGTATTGGGGCTTTAAAGGTTAACATGAAATAATGTAAATAATTGGGGATTTTTGTAATAATCAGGTATACAATTTAAAAATAAAGTCCTGCTTGAACTTTTTTCACCTTTCAATAATTAGGAGATAAACACCAACTGTTTAGAATTAAGAGGACTGTTATTGTCATTTGATACCGCTTAATGACAACTGGAAATTAATCACTGAATATGAATACCAATGAATATCACGGTGTGTTATTTTTATTACCTAATTTCTTCTTTTCTAGTCACATTTTGGCTTATTGTCGTGTTTGCGCCTTCCTACTGTTCCGAAAGTTTTTATCGGTTTGTTGTTCCCAATAAAAGAACAGCAAATTTATTATATGTAAAGTATAGAGACCCAATCTTACTAGAAAATATTGGATTAGGCGACAAACACACGTGGGACAACGCGACTGTTGTTTGCTTATTGTTTGCTAGCTGGACTGAGGGGGCGGTTGTTTTGTTTTTCCTTGATCAAATGCTTTGGTGGTTTTGGGAGCATTGAGAGGTATCAACGTACAAAAGAGTCTGCACTTAAACGGCGAAAAAAGAAGTTGACAGCAAATAATTAAGAATTACTTAGGCCTCAATAGGTATGTTAAATGGACAGTAAATTATGAAAAATACATTTTGAAAAATGGATACCCCCCCCCCCCTTCCCCATGAGGAACTAAGGTGACAGCCATGGCGTCTGACAACAGTTTATTTATAGCTGGAGGATTCTCCCGGCGTATACAAAGTTTTGAGACGGATTTGGAGAAACCTTTTGATAGATTAATTAGTTTGAACATAAAGATCATTAAATCACACAGTTTGTACGCGGAAAAAATATCTGTATTTCTAATTTCCCTTTTTGTCATCGATTTTGGATTGTATAGCGTGCTGTCGCCTCATATTTTGTCGTAGCTTGATTTTACTTTTCGACTTTCGCGTTACGAATGATGCTTGTAGCCTACTTCCATACTAATCTATCACACAGAGACTTTTAACTGTGCTTTTCTAAAGTGGTTTATCTAGGTTAAAATGTTGTCAGTTAGCATTAGATTAAAAAAAATAACTATGTACGCCCATTTGATCTATGATAACCGAGCATATTATATAAACGCAACTGAGATTTTTGTGGGGATGGGGCTCTACAGCGAGCGCCGAAGCCCCGCAAAGGGGGGGGGTCTTGGTGAGGGGGATCCACCCCATGAAAATTTTCCGAAATTGGAGGCCGGAAACGTGATTTCCTGGCATTTCAGGCACTTGTGTGGAGCCATTCAGAAGTACCTCACCCAGAAAAAGAAATTCGGCCACAAAATTAGCGCATTCTGGCGTTATTTCAGTGGACCAATGGATGCGAGTGCTATGAAATGATGGCATTTTTAGTGGAGAGGACTGGACGCATCTGAGATTTTTAAAAACAAAAATTTTTGGGGGGGGGGGGGGCTCTAATGTAGGGTTCCCTGAGGCCTGTTCACCATGGTTAATCCGGGCCCTGGTGCAGTGTACACTTAAGCGAACCCTTGATAGTTGGAATTCGATAAAAGAGTAGGTCGTAGGGCCGCGGTCATGCAAAATGTCCCTTATGGCTAATACTAGCGCATGTCTGTATTCATTAGCCCAGTGGGGATCACGGTGGCCAAGTGGATAAGGCGCTGGTTAGCTAGCCTGGAGGTCGGGTGTTCGATCCCTGCATTGGCCGAGAAAGTTCATCTCGATTTTCCGGCGTGATTTCCCCTTGTCAGTGATGCAGAAGGAGGGCCTGACAAGGACAGCTGCCTAGTCGTTCGGATGGGACGAAAACCCGAGATCCCGTGTACACATCGGCGTGCACGTAAAAGAACCCTTGGCAGTTGGAATTCAGTTGCTGCCCGGGCAAAATTTCCTTCATAGCACACTGTATGGCGTGTCCCCGTCTTCAATTAGCCCAGGTTAGGTGCTTAAGCGTAGGACGTTAAACCCCATTTCATTCATTCATTCATTAGCCCAGTAGGAGCAGAACAGTTAAACCCCTTTTCATTTCATTTCATGTCATTAGCCCAGACGATGCAGACTAGTACATGTAGGACGCTTAACCCCCTTCCTTTTCATTTCATTTCATTTCATTTCAATAATCAGTGTGGAAAGAAAGACAAAATACCAGCACGTTCTTATGCACTAGCGGCTTCTTCATTCACATGTTTAAGGAAACACACAAAACTTCCCTCGCTCTCCCCAAAGCCCCAAAAACCAAAGCAAACGTAATAAGTATTTTCTTTATAATAATTATTTTTTTTAAAAAAAACATATAAAATATTAACCAACATTAATACAGGATTAACCGAAATCCCTTTTAGGGATTAAAGTAACATTATGTCATGAGAAGATTAATATAATCCCATTATATGCATCACAATAACCGACATGACAAATAATCAGGCTATATATACAGTAATATACACTTTATATACATTTGTATAAAAATAATAAAACTGGATTTATCAGTCAGTCTGAGATCAACATCGAAACAAACGAAAGTGGTGAAACACATACAGGATATATTAAAGTTATATTGTTATATCAAAAGGAACAATATACATATACTGAATAACCTTTATGAAACGAAAAATGAAAACAGGTTATGATGTCATTACCTGTCCATCCTTAAAACAAAAACACATTTATTAAAGCTCGTTGACCACAGATTTCCCATCCCGGATTTCTTATCTCGTTAATATCATCGTTCTATGAAAATCCCACGTTTGTATATTTATGATTATTAACAATACAACAAATACTTCCCTGAATCCCGGATTTATCGTTACTTGAATGTTTAGCTATGAATTATCAATTCATAGAATGATTACCAATACTCACAAGGAAGCATTGAATTCGGGATTCCCCGATATATGTAAATCCTAAAATGTCAGTTTCTAAGATGAGCAATCAAATATCAATTCATACAATTATTAGTAATACACCCAAAATGACTTGAATTTATCAATAGTTTCCTTAATCATAACTGATTCATTCATTTGATTTCATAGTACTTTTATTTAATACGTTTATGTCCGTATGCCCGCGGGGATTGTCTTCTAGATTTATTTGTTTATGCTCTCTTTCAAATAACAAGTAAGTTAAAGAGTAGATATTTTTTCGAAATTCACGGACATAATTTGTAAGTTTTTAAATCATAATCCAGTGATTAATTAAACTGACATAAATAATGTTTAGTAGTTATAAATATTTGTCACCAGTTAATTTGATACCTTAGTTAAAGAGTAGATATTTTTTTCGAAATTCACGGACATAATTTGTAAATATTTGAATCATAATCCAGTAATTGATGAAACTGACATAAATAATGTTTAGTAGTTATAAATATTTGTCACAAGTCAACGATGATGGCTTAGTCATAATAAAAAACTGTTTCAATTTAACATCAATAATTCTCTAGCTTGTCATAGCAGTGATTCATTAAATGACATAACAATGAATGCACAAATACCTCTAGTATTATCAATCCATTGATCGAACTCACCCCACCCTCCCAGATTAATAAATAAATAAGTTGTATATAATATTGAGCAAAAGGAACATTCCCGTCTCGACTTAATCCTACATCATTCGCTTCGTTGTCAGTTTCTTTGTTCCATTTTTATTTCCATCACAGAAAGGCCTTTCGATAGTTCATGAACCCAGTTTAGTCTTTTTTAATACGTGGGAACGGATTTCTTCTATGTGTATCACCACTATGCATTGCATATTTAAATGGTTTTAACTTTAAGACAGATGCGCTAAGTCCACTCCAAGTGTCCTAAGATACAGCACTGTGCAGCACTATCCTACAGATGCTTCTAGTAGTCCATTTCATTGTCCTTGTTACGTATACAGTTTTTATAATATCCTATAGATGAAATTAGTCCTTTTTGACTGTTTGCGTAGAAAAAAAAAGTTTCTAATCATTTAATAATAGAAAATAAATGGGTGGCTGCCTTGCCGTTGAAATTTGTGAACAATTTCAGGTTTTTTTTCTGAATCTCTGGCAACAATCGAGGCTAGGACTTCTCTTTGCGGTGACGTCAAACTGCTCATTAAATCCCCTATCGCATTTCGGCGTTTTTTCTCTTTTAAGACAAATACAATATTTAAATATTCTCCGTCCGTTTGTGAGCACTGGTTATTATAAAGTCCAAACTTCTCGGAAAGGGATCTTCTCATAGTAGGTTTTTCTTTTGGTGTCTTAATTTCTTCAGCGCAGTCTTCATAAAGTTCTTCACAATATATTCTCTGATCCAGATCCTCCTTTCCTGATCCCAGTTCTTTTAACGCCTCCAAATCCACTCGTTCAAATATATACCCGAGTGCCTTCCTTCTTTCTGTGGAACATTTTACTGGAACATATTCGTGAAGACCACACGTTTCTAAAACAACTGCTGAATGCATACTTATACAAAATACAAGCTTGGATCAAACAAGATCAATTAAATATATCACAATGTTTTTAAGCTAAATAACTCTCATGAGATGCTTCCTTTACAAGTTCAATTTACTATATGAAATACTGGCCGTGTTTCCCTCTCATGTAGATGTCAAGTTGGTTTATTAATAGAAACATTGCGTTACCTATGACACATCACTGACGTCAATAGCATATCAGATTAACCAGACCTATATTGCGTTTGTAAAACAGCTACACGTTTTATATAATTGAAAATGCGTCATATTATTAATACCGTCACCGATAACATAATATATGGCAGGCCAAACAGCCCTGCATTCCGTGTTTTTAATTCTTAGTTCCTTATTCATATTATATATACATGTATTATGTACCCTGTGGTGGGTTTTATACTGTCTAGCTATATGATTTTATACTTTGTACATTGTGTTTCGTATTTTCATACAATGTACATGTATACAGATTTACATAGCGTATATTTATAAGAGTGTCCTGAATTAATGCCGGTCCATATATTTGAACCCGTCCAAATACTTGTACTTGTATTTAATACTTTGTATATTATATGCTGGCCTCAAAGGACGTTTTGATTCTATTCTATTCTATTCTATTCTATTCTATTCTATTCTATTCTATTCTATTCTATTCTATTCTATTCTATTCTATTCTATTCTATTCTATTCTATTCTATTCTATTCTATTCTATTCTATTCTATTCTATTCTATTCTATTCTGTCTGTCTGTCCCTATTTCTTCATTTAATGTCCTATTTCGAGATTTTTATACTATAACACTATAAACTCCAGAATGCCCCGTTCGGCATTTCTGTCCAAACGAGGTAAAAAAATGCCTCGTTGTATGCAGTTCCAAAACAAGGTTTTTTAAATTGCCCTTTTTTGGAACGAGGTATTTTGTTCAGAACGAGACTTGGTAAAAATGCCTCGTTTACTAAACGTGTTTTTTTTTCAAGATAGTTATTGGCGCTTTTTACTATTAGCGAATTTGTAAAAAAAAATTAGACAAGACAAGAATACACGCCATAGGTGAAGGTGTAAAACTATTGAAGACACGCAGCTACCTTGCCTTGATTAATTTTTTGCCCAATCAGGTTTAGGTGTTAAGTAACAACTGAAGTGCTGTAAAGCTAAATTGGGGTTGTAAATTAATTATGGTAGCTGTGTGTTTTACACCTCCAACTAACCTAACTGATATCGCAGACAACAAATTGGTGTTTATCTGAATTAAATACAACAAATAGTCCATTCTTATTAATCAAAAAAGTATTAAATTTCGTCACATATTTCCAATACGTCAGTTTATTTTTTATATTTATTGTTAAAAAAATAACTTGACCATAGATTCTGTTAAAAAAAAACCATAACATTGCACAAAGTATTATTGGAGCGATAAATTTGTCGGCTGTATACCAATTGTCAATTAAATGGGAAATAAAGCACACCTCATACATTAAAATTTAATTAAAACGATTAATTATGAAGACAGATGGGTATAAATAATGCGAAAATAATTTATGGTATGGTGTGTATTCTTGTCTTGTCTATTTCTTTGATTATAATATCATAGTTTGAACTGGTTTTATTTTCGTATTAAATAACATAAATTTTAATTTTGACAAATTTGCTGACAGCAAATACCGCTAATAACTATCTTGAAAAAAAACCACGTTTAGTAAACGAGGCATTTTACCCAGCCTCGTTCTGAATAAAATACCTCGTTCCAAAAGCAGAGCAATATAAACACCTCGTTTTGGAACTGCAGAAAACGAGGTATTATTTTACCTCGTTTAGACGAAAATGCCGAACGAGGAATTCTAAGGTTTATAGTGAAATCAACATTTATTTATTAAAATCAATATTTGTTTTTTAAATCAGACATTTGTCATATATTTGTAAATTAGTTGTATCTTTGTTTAATTAAATTGAGCTCGTGGGTTTTCTCCGGGTCCCCCGGTTTCCTCCCACTGCTAAAGACCCCTACGCGCAAGCGAATTATGGAAATAAAATTAATCCATATGTTAGTCCCGAAATGACTTTGTGTCGAGTGGGCGTTTATTTAAACATATTTCATTACTTTAAAGTAAACGGATCGGACAAAAGTTATTTTTGATCTGAATACTGCTCTATTAGCGGCAGCTTTTGTTGACGAGACTAACGAATTCCAGGCGCGAATTGTGCTAGGAAAAAACGAATTTTCAAACCGTGACGTTCGACAACGCGGCGTCAATAGATCGTTGGTATTTCGTAAAGAATACGGTGTGTTATTGTTACTATATTGTTGTAAGATATTTGTAAGAAACGCAGAACAATTATTGTTGTATAGATGGACGTTAAACCTCATTTTTCTGTTAAACGGCTTTACCAAAGGATAAAACAGTAGCCGCACTAAACGTCTTTTCATACATTACTTGTAGTTTAAAGCATTAGTAATCATAATTAAACTCTTCATATAATTATATAATTTTAAACAATTTACGTAAATTATTTCGAATGGCAGATGAATTATACTAAAATCAACATTGGTTATTTCAATAATCGTGCATGTCGTGTAAATATGCCAGATTGGTATTTGGAGATTGGATCGAGATTTGTTTTGCTTTTTTCTGGCATTTTTTTTTCAATAGTACACTATATAATTGTGATATCTGAAAACAAGCCGGAGCTTATATAAATTCACCTTGTTGTATATTTCTGATGGAATGTAAATACATGATATATTTTGATTATCGGAAAAGAAATTATATTATTATGTTAAATTACAATTAAATTGAACAAAGATACAATTTACAAATCTTATGTGACAAATGTCAGATTTGTAAAACAAACGTTTATTCCCCACCATGGGATAGCTATCTTCAAACGTTTGAATTTGACGTTGAAAATTATATTTTTGTCAATTTCTCAAATGGCAATAGTGATTATTCTTTAACAAGGTAGGACTGTTTATAGAAACCATATATTTTAGGGCTTTATTTTAATACATTTTAAAAATATAACTTAAAAATATGAAATTGTATCTTTTAAAAAAGCAAAAATTGATTTAAGGATATAAATGTTAATTCTAGTATAGAGCCAATGAAGAAATAGGAAATAAGAACTACGACATAAGAACACCGAATAAAGAATAACACATGACACAATTATATGGAATACAAGTTACTTGAAGAGTTTATTCCAGCGACGTTTCGACGAGGGTTCACCCGTCTTTATCAAGCAAAGAATGACAACCATAGTACATTAAAGACATATATACAAAATATGGAACAAATACAAACATATATACACTCAGAGATAATCATTTGGAAACCATCAAAGGGTTGGGAAGCCGTAAGGGTGGGTATAGTAAACTAAGTACAAAGAAAACATGATTATGAAGACAGCTAATTGGGCGGTGACTATGCTAGCACAGAACAAACCCACTAAAGGCCCGTTTACATTACCAAGTATTACACATATGTGCATTTTTGCATATATGTATTAATTACTCACGTATGCAAAAGTATATTTGCTAAGCGTTCACATGTTATATAAGCATTCACAGTAATATCTTAAATACAGTGTTTAGATGCCGATTCGAGTATATTTGCATATGTAAAAGTATTTAGGGTTAGTATTTGTGCAGATTGTGTCATATAAACGCTCAGCAATATTTGCATATGTGTATATATCTGATAATGAGATATACACACATATGCAAATATTGCTGAGCGTTTATATGACACAATCTGCACATATACTTACCCTAAATACTTTTATGCAAATATACTTTTGCATCTGGTCAAGACTAGGTGCAAATTTGCACCTGCAGTATTTTTACACATGTATGCAAATGCGTTTACATGACGAAATTTACATACATGAGTAATTTTGCATATATGCAAAAGATTTGCATGTGTGCAAATTTCGTCATGTAAACGGGGCTTAAGAGACCATATAGAAAAACCATATTATTGTGTAACAACATAAGAAAGATAATCCAGTATTCAATCAAAAGGCATACAAAAAATATTAAATATATGTATGTATATCCATTAAACAAAAAATTAAATAAAGAAAATAAAAAATTCCCAGATTATTAAATATATTAAATATTTACAAAAAACAATTTGGGAACAGAGTGGAGAATAAAAAATCTGCGAAAACTATAACATATTAAGGGATGTACATAAAATATTAGGTAAATTTGTAAAGATGAAAATATGAAATGCTTAAGTACAATGTATAAGTGATGTATAATGTTAAAGTAAGGTATGAATAAAGTAATATAAAACATATGTTAAAATATTTTCAAGAAAAAGGCATTTTAAATATTATAGATCAGTATTAACATAATGAGAAAAGGTATACAACCACTTTAAGAAAAGATTTTAAAAAATATAATAATCAGGATAATAGGGATATTAATTGGAATAACACTGTATGGGAAAGTAGGAGGGGGGGGGGGCTTTCTCTGATATTTAAGAAAAACATGAATGCAGGGGGAAAATAGACAGGGTGTTTTATTTTGATGAGACTGTCGTATGCTCTTGAAATGAATAGACCAGGATCGCGGTTGAGTTCTGGCTGGTACCTTTTAATATTGGTGGCTTGTAAGAGCTTCCTTGCCTTTTTATTGTGTTGGTTAACTGTCAGTGTTTTTGTATTTTCCCAATTCACTTTGTGGCGACCATTGTTGCTGAGATGTTGGGCTATTGCTGAGGTATTGTTGGCTGCTAAGAATTGGTGCTCTTTGATACGGGCATTTAACGGTTGTTTAGTTTCTCCAATATAAACATGGTCGCACGAACACGAAACTTGGTTGACACACCCTTTTGGTTGTTGTGGGATGGTCCGGTTTATTTGTCCGTTTGCTCGCAGTAAGTCTTTCAGGTTGCTGCTGCTGGAAAAGACTGTATCAATGCCGGCCTGTTTCAGGATTCGTCTGATGTGGTTGAATAAACTGCCGCTAAATGGCATGCTAACCCGTATTGGCGAAGGGTCTGTTCTTGCTGGTTTCACAGTAGTGTGTCGGGTCGCTATAGTGGAATTAATGGTTTTATTAATTAGCTGTTTGGGGTACTGGGTAAAAGTGGAGAAGACTTGTTTGAGGTGTTCGATTTCTTTTTGTAGGAGATCGTTGAGTGCGCGGTTAGTGAGTGTTGTAATGATGGCTTTCTTAGTTTCGGACGAATGGTTGGATTAAAAAATGAAGATACTGATCGGTGTGGGTCTATTTCCTATAAACAGAAGTGCGGGAGAGTTGTTAGTCCTTTGAACATTGACATCTAAAAAAGGTAGGCAATTGTCAGTTTCTGATTCCATGGTGAAGTTAATTTCTTTGTGCTGTGCGTTTAGGTGGTTTAATGGGTCTTGCGGGTCATCTCCATTATCCAGCATGACGAAAGTGTGGTGATAGTGGGCTTACCATGGGCAATCCTCTAGTTTGTTCATATATGTCATCTCCCCATGTGAAATAGGTGGCCGAAATACAGGTTTGACCCAGGTCTATGATGCTGTCAGTGGTGAGACTGGTTATCAGTGGAATTTGTATTTCCTCAATACATTTGCGTAAGCTGTTGATGGCTTCCTTCTAGGTACATTGGTGAAGAGGTCAACGACATCGTAGGAGACGAGTTTCCCTGGATTGGTTACTTTTTTGATGTAACTGCAAAATTCATTGGAGTCCAGAACGTATGAATCCGCGGTTTGGGCTATTTGTGATAGTAATTTAGATAGGTGCTATGTTGTTTCGTAGTACACCGAATCTCTGGAACACACAAGTAGTCTTGCTTTGGGTGGGTTTTTGATTGTGGCTCTGACATAAGGCGGGTGAGGATGAGTCGGTTTGTGTTGGTAGAAAAATTGTTTTGAGATTTGGTTCTGCTATTTGAGAGATTTGGGGTGTTTCAGATGTTTGGTTTGGTAGACAAAAGTAGGGTCTTTCCTTTATCTCTTGTAGGTAGCTTGTTCATGAAGGAGGGTGTTCACTGTGTTGACGTAGTCCGGAGTATGCATTATAACTGTTGCTTTCCCTTTGTATGCAGGAACTATCATGATATCTCTGTCTTCTTTGGGGGCTTCACGTTCAGCCTTAGTGATGTTGTTGGTTGTGGCTAACCGTATTAGGTTGTGGGTTAATTATCGTACTAGAATAAATACTATGGTTATGGGGGGATATTTGAAACGGCCGCCATCTTGAATTTCTCAAAACGCTCATGGATGACCGATGTTTACCCGACAGATTCTAAAAGAGGACACCACAGGCTACTAAAAGCAATCCTAAAAAAAACTCTGTAGACAAATTCCAGGTCCACTCGAAATATTGTGTTTGACGACCGTACTAACTGCTTTGGTACCGAATAAGCGGATTTGATGTGAGTTCTGATGTCTTATAACTCAGAATAGGCGGGCTGGGAACTAGTTTATTTTTTGTGACTCACTGGACTGGAATCCAATCTGGTGAGTGAAAATATGTCTGCACTGCACATGCACATAGCTGACATGAGCATAAGGGTTGACCTAAATGCCTAACTCCTGAAGCTGAGCAGTCGTATTGATTACATTCGATCCCTTGGTGGTAGGTTGACAATGTCCCCACCATTATTCAGGTTACGGCCGCAAATTATGCACGCAGGCCCTATCCATGGCGAAAAACAACTCTTTTCACAAAATTAACAAAAAAGTTTCAAATAAAATAAAACCAAGTACGAACAATCCAAACCATTACACAAAATTCGAAGTCCTAAAAAACGGTACAGGCAAAATAGTGTGATCAGCATATGGACTGTTCACCGTGTAGAAAATACATGTGGTAACAGGTGCCTACCCTGCCTGGCGCTACACCCGCCATAGCTGCATTCAAACTATTAGGCGAAATCTCGGTAAAATAGCGTGATTGGCCAATGGACTATCGGTATGCAAAATGCATGTGATGAACAGTGTTACCGATGTAGTCGACAGGCATTATCAGGGTGATAATTCAGTGATGGAACATCATCGATAACTGAAATTAATGGTCATCTATTGATGATGTGCGCCTATTACTGACACCAGGCCCCCGAAACCGATATAATGCATTAATATACAAAATTAATATATTTTTACCCGCCCAGCATATTGAACAGTATGCCAATGTCTTGTGAAGTGATTCGAAATTGATAGGCTTTTGTCGTTGTGAACTTCGGGTCGTTTGTTTTTTTTATCTATCACCAAACGGCCACGCTCATAACTTATAGTCATAGGGGTCAACCGGTCAGACAGCCTTGGAAAGTTTAAGACGGTATTATTACTATCCCCTTGAAATCCATTCAATTCAGCTTGAATAATATTCAAAGGAACGAGTGACGTAATCGAAAATCCATGCCTTGACTTACCGGTACTTCAGATGGAGCCACATTACTCATAATGAGCGTGAAAACGAACGACTCATGCTCTAAGAGAGGGGAAAGAGGAAGAGTTTAGCGTCCATTGATTTGTTGGCATACACATGAACACCTTTTACAGTTGGAATTCGAAATAAAGAGTAGACCGCCTCTTTAAATAAATCATTATAATAAGACCATTTACCATCTAAAACCGGCATGTAATGGGGTTTACCGTCCTACTGTTCTGTTCCGACTAGAACAATTAAGATGGGCACACCGCCATTGTCATTGGATATAGGATAGGTTTATGGGGAAACTGAAATATTTTGAAAGATGACATCATCAACATAAAACTGACAAGATGACCCCATTAAGCGCATAAAAAATATGGATGTCCTTTTCAACTGTCAACTTCTGACTGGGAATCTAGTGTTCGTCACAATTGGATGTAGTTTAATGTCCTCTTCCGGATGATTGCTCACATGCCAAGTTCCTGTATGGTTAATTTGAAACATTACTCATTTCACAAAGTCAGCTATTTTATTACACTCGAATACCGGTACGAAACTTAAAAACATAGTTAAATACGCAATACGTCATATTATGTAATACGATTAGGCAAAAACAAATTATATAAAACAGGAGTTATAATGGTCACATTTCTTAGTTAGTAACAAGTCTAGCTACAGTATTCTGTAATTCATCTATAAGCTTTAAAGGTAAACCAACTAAAAGTAAATTAAAGTTATCTAATTGAGAAGTGACAAGAGAATTAACAAGTGGCTTAGTGGCCTCTACAGTTACAATTTTACGTATTTTATCTATATTTCTGATATTAAAATAGCTCAATTTACAAATATTATTGTCTTGAGCTCCCATAAGCATAACACTATCAAAGATTTCACCCAACATTACAAGCAGAATAAGATGTAATTATATCACAATTAGTCAATTACCAATTACAACATTGGGGGGGGGGGGTATCATGTGCAACTTTACTTAATTGATTTCTTGAACCTAATAACAAATATTCAGTTTTATCGTCATTCAATTTTAGAAAGTTCTTATACGTCCATTTTCTAATTTCACTAATACAGTTCTCAAGTTGCAATTTTGATATTTTAAAAGAGGATGGACAATTAGGTGTAAATGAAATATATAATTGAGTATTATCGGCATACAAATGAAAGCTGAGGCCATATTTTCTGACAATATCACCTAATGGTGACGTATAAAGGGTAAATAAAATCGGACCTAGAAAATAACCCTGAGGAACCCCAGATGACTAAATAGATTTATATACGACGATTTACAATTAACTAAAATACACTGTTTTCTTCCCACAAGATACAATCTGGATCAGCATTGCGGTGACCGGAAGCACATATATTTTATGTGTTGGCCTTTTTATACTAATAACACATATTTTGAAGCAGAACAATTTTGTAAAAAAAATCACGGATTATTAAAAAAAAGACATATTATTTTGATAAAATAACCCCAGCCTTTTGAAAATGTTATTTTGATCTAGTATAGAGTAGTATCACAGAAACTAAGAACACATGCCATGACAATGGGAATAAAACCATAAAACTGCGCTTTTAATTTGTAAATAAATACAAACTAATAAAAAGATGAAATAAAATGAAGTTATATGGGTCTTATATATATATTAGCTAAGCAGTGATATTTGAGACTCGTTAACAAGCCTAAACGCGTTCAAAATGTCACTTCGTTGACCGTAGATGACGTCATTTAGCTGGCATTAAGCCACCACACACAGACAGAAGCTTTGATTTTTACTAGTTTAATTTGTACATAATTATAAACAACTAATACTAAAAATACAGCTACAAAATGTACAACATTATTCAAAATATATTAGAATAATATAGACTAGACTTCGTTTCGCGCTGTCTATTTTATAAAATCAATATAATTCACAGGCCATGCCACGCCAAAAAGAACAGTGAAAACTGCAATTAGTCTAAAAAAATAAGATGACACTATTCAGTTGGAGACTGCATTTTTAGACTGAACTAATCCAATTAAAATACAGATCTATATTTCGTTTTTTTAATTTTATACTTTCGATGGCCTACATTACATGTAGTATGTAGATCTAACAAGTTATAGTGGGATTTCAGGTTCTATATGACGTCAGACCCCCCACCCACAATTGGTTTTCACACGTTAGTTACTTACGAAGCGACATTTGACCAGATTAACCAATTAGCGACCGCCAAGGCATGTTTTATCTGCTTTTGCTTTGTTTAGATTTCTATCGCTGCTATCATGTCTACCCAAAACAGTTCCGAACAACAAATAGGTCAAACTCTCGAATCGACATACCATTTGATTGGCTGACCTTTCATTTCAAGCAGAACATTAACAACGCTTCCAGATCCAAGTCTAGTTAAAGGACCTAAGTCCGTAACTCAAAATCCTCCAAAATCTTCGACATCGAAAACACGAATTATTGGTCAATTTAAATCAACATTGATGATGTAAACTTACCAGGAAAAGATGAGCTTCTGATATCCGATATTTAAGATAAAATAATTTTTCTAACATTGGTACACGAATCGTGTACCATATTGCGCTCCGGTCCTAGTTATATTGAGAGACTCGAGGGACGAGGCTAGACACATTGCACTGTATCACACTGCATATGTGGACTGGAATAACCAGGCGCTAAAAAAAATGCACTGGGTTGAGACTGAATGGCTTGTTTCGCCGAACATAACTGATTTGAAATTGGAGTAAAACGGAAAGCATTTAATGTAAATCAGTTTTTATACATTCATATTACAGTATTATATGAGTTTCGACCCACTTTTGTCAATTTCTGGATCCCAAATGTAAGCGAAATTTTGAACTATAAAAAACAAGTCAAAAGTTTTCTCTCGATATGTTCGTAATAAATAACAACATTGAATGTCAATGATAAATCCTAACTTAATAACTTTTTGTGAACTTTGGTCTATAAAACTGGCTGGGCAGTTCAATTTTTTTTGTGTGAATTGAAACTGATTTTGATATGTTAAATGGGAAGTAAATGATGATTTAAAATTTGATGAAATTTGTTTTCTTTGTAATATGTACTTTAACATCACACTGATAATGTTATTAATTGTAATCGATAGTGTGCAAACTATTGCTTTTTTCCACTATAATTCAAATGCAACCCCAAAGGAGTTATTTCCCTTGTTTTCTCATGAATGAACATGAATGAACAAACACAACAAGTTCAATATGTATTTACAGATGTACATTTTGGGGTACATAAAAGGTGCAATGTGGTGTTAAAGGGACAATACCACTCTTGCTTGCTTGACAGGTCCAGAAAAAAAATAGCCTTATTCTAACTACTAGATGTTAAAGTGTCCTACCTGTTGTGTAAATTATCCATTACATCCTATTTTACTTGTCCAGAGAGTTCGAAAATATGTTTAAATCTAAGTTACTATGAAAGTGTTTACGTAAAGCTTTTCGAACCATGTTGTTACCATGTAGTTGAATTTTTCCAATTTTTTAAATTCGGTGTGTTAAGATGAAATTAATTGGAATATTGTAAAATAGTACAATTTGTTGACCAGAATAATGATTGGGGCATATTATTCAGTTACAACAAGAGTGGTATTGGGGCTTTAAAGAAGATTGACTGTAACAAATTCATAATTAATATATGCAATGTATATATACATGTAGATTGTATGAAGCCCCGCGGCTGACTCTGGGAACGAGATTGGAATATCGGGTTAATCAAATCGATGAAAGACAGTAATTCTTTTTTATTAAGATAGTTAATTAGTTGGGCGCGGAAGGCGTTGCCTGATTTAAAATGTTTGAGAAAACATGGTTACGTATTCCATAGGCGTTATCCACAGAATTTAATACTATTTTTGATAACACTAACATTTGGTCTTAGTACAATCAGTCGTCTATTAATGTTAGAGTAGGGGAAAGCGGGGCACAGTGGATCAAGGGGCACAGTGAATCACATATTATTGGCAGAAAACTTTTTGTTGGAATTTCCTTGTGATGTCACCACTTTATGTGTTGGGGAGTCCCCTAACATCATTGCCTGGCTCACATGGTTAGACGTCACTTCTGTAGAATTTGGAAAGTAAAACATGTTTCTTGATGACAAAAGTAAATTTCAATGCTTCAATACTACTCACAATATCTACTAAGTCGCATAGCTTTGAGTGGCAAAGAGTGTGCACACTTAAAACCTCTTTAATAAAGGAAGAAAACATGAAACAAGTTTTACTATTGTCAATCCTGTAAGCTCATTTGGCACACATTTTTGTTGATCACATGGTCAGGGGCATAGTGGACCGGGTACAGTGGATCATTTGTGTACTGAGCTAGTGCGCCCGATAATGAATTCGCTCTCCATTGTACTTCAGGCAATGATGTTAGGGAACTCCCCTACACATAGCATGGTGACATCACCAGGAAATTCCAGCAAAAACGTTTTGTGCCAATAATATGTGATCCACTGTGCCCCATGATCCACTGTGCCCCGCTTTCCCTTCATGTTTATGGGACACCTCTTTAATTTGTTTTTATAGAACAAAGAAAAGACCTAAATCAAAATGTTCATGTTTTGTTACTGTTATACAGGTTGTACTTTTAAAGTTAAGATGATTCAAAATTTATTTAATTTGTTTTGATTCACTGTGCCCCATGGCATGGGTCACTGTGCCCCGAGAAGGGGCACAGTGGCTCACTTCAGATTTTTTTTTAAAATGTGAATAACTATTAGCTCATCATCTTTTGGTTGTCATGGCTTGTCTACCTAAAAGTACTAAGTCATGCAATACAACTGCAACAGAAAGTTTGAGATTACCTCATAATTTCAGATAATTAAGGGGTGTAAAAGAAATCTGATCCACTGTGCCCCGCTTTCCCCTAAGGGGTAGAATTATATAAAAGTGTTTCAGCAAGGTAGTTTGGGCATTGCTGGTTTATAATTTTGTGCAAGAGCATGTATTTATTTAATAGTTGCCTGTTTCCACATTCAAAACATTGATATTGTTATTTTTGGCTGCGTCAGAAATTCCGGCAGTGTGTTGAACATCAAGAATAAGTTTAAGAGCGGAATTTTGCTGGTGTTGAAGTACGTCTGAAAAATGTTTATCAGAGCTGTCCCATATAGGTGAACAGTAATCAAAATAGTGTTGAATATTTGATTTATAAAACATAGACCGAAACTTAACAGGTAGAAGTTGTTTTAATTTACAAAGTTGAAATAATTTTTGGTTAATGATTTTTGAAACATATTTAACATGTTCATTCCACTGAAAATGGTTATCAATGATTACGCCTAATAGTTTGAAGTTTGAGACATTTTCTATAATAGAATTATTGATAATTATTGACACGTTAGGCTGAATATGTTTTCTTTTCCATTTAGTAGTTATTACCATACATTTAGTTTTTTGTTTATTTACAAGCCAAAGGTTATTTTGGCACAATTTGAGTAGGGAATCAGTATTGGTTGTAATTTAGATTGAAGATCAGACATATTACTTGCGGCAGTATAAACTGTAGTGTCATCAGCAAATAGGTCACAGGAGGCATTCAGGTGGAGGGGGAGGTCATTTATAAAAAATGTTAAACAGTAAAGGTCCTAGGATGGCCGATGCCGATGCTCTATTGAATCATGGATCCTGTAATACCTTCGTATTATAAGGTCTACGAGTGATCGTTCCGCAATGGAATTATCCCAATCTTCAAAACAATGTCAATCGAGTTGAAAGGGGGATTTCGGGCTGCAGTGGATGTGCTGACTGCATAAGAAAATACCTCAATCAACCATGACAGTTTTATATAATATGTTGTGCTTTGAAAAATATGTCATTGTTTTACTAAAATCTGTGCATCTCTGTTGTGGGAACAGATATAGCACTCATTCAATTCAGTCATTCGGCAGGTTCCAGTTTGACAACCGAGCACCCCCATATAAAATAGCATGGCACTTACTAATAATAAAAGTGCGTATTTCAGGATCAGTTCTTTCTCTAATATTTATCGACTGGCACATTAAACAAAGGAATGTGAAAAATGAAATATCGCATTTAAAATGCATATAAAATGTGTAGTATAGCATGTACAAAATAATTACAAATACGTTATTGTAAATTAATAATTCGATTTCTAATTAGAATTGACATCATGTGTTACCCGGTTGCATTTCTCACGGATGTCCAACACATATGCAAGGCAGGTAACTATAAATAAAAATAGGTATCAGGCCACCATTAATTTTCCCATTGATATCAATGTTAATTCTGGTCTCTTGCGGCTCCATATATGCCCAAAATTTCCACTACTGGGATGAACTGAAAGCTTTTCAGTACAGACGGAGCAACATATTGTTGTCTTTGCTCCAGATTCTGTACAAAGTTATCAATGAAATTTTGAGTTACAACAATTTCAGGTGACAAGCTCAAAACTTGTAACTACCCACCAGACACATATCAACTCAACATAACTAACCTAACTATGTTATCCTTCCGCATCTGAATCAAAAATATTTTTGAAAACCTGCCAGAAAATGATAATTTAATGGTGGTCTGCCTCCTATATGGTTTTATAAGTTCATACATCAGCAAAATTATTTTCTTCATAGCTTCACATTTAATGTGGCAACACTATAAAATCATAAAGTTATGTGCTTCTTTGTCAATGTTGAGTCTAGTTGTGTTTTTTTATGATAAGATGCCTAACTACAGCTGTAAGAAGCCCAATTACTGTGTTTGATATAGCTTTATCACACATCCGCTTCCACTGAAGCGACATCACAGAAAAGCCCAATTACCATACAGTTGTCTTGTTTATAGTTTAAAGCCCAACAGTTGTTCTTTTATTGTAAGAAGCCCAATTAATGTTGTTGTCAACTTTAACTTTGCAACAACATATTGTTATAGTGTTTATTGTATTGGATCCGGTACAATATATGTAGTATCCACAATACTTTGATTCTCATCTATTTCTAGTCTGCGATATGACTCTTTTAACATTGCAAATAAAGGAAAACATGCAACTGTTACCCCTAGTAACGTCCAACTCATCCACTTGGTACCTGTAACATAAATTGTTTTTAAATATTAGCAGATCAAAGCAACAGAAATCCTGAATGGACAATGAAAATTAGATCCATAGACCAATGAATATGAGATAAATGACTGGACAGATTCCGGAATATGAGATAAATGAATGAATAGATTTCAGGAATATGTGATAAATGACTAAATAGTTTCTAGGGGGGAGAGAGATACTAGAGAGAAATAGGTTTTAACATCCCCTGACACAAACTAGGTCATTTCGGGACTAACATATGGTTAAATTTATTTCAATAATTAGCTTGCGCGTAGGGGTCTTTAGCAGTGGGAGGAAACTGGTGGACCTGGAGAAAACATACGAAGTTGGACAGGCGACCTTACTCCTTGCCACGTTCAACAGGGCATTCGAAACCATGCCAGTTGACTCAATAACACACTTTATGATACAGTACACACACGATAACAATTCAGGCGCATCCAACAACCCAAATAGATTCTAGGAATACGCGATAAGTAAATAAACAAATCCATAAAGGTAACATCATGGATTTATCTACAACTAGGAAAATTTAACTGGTAGAAAAACAGGTTGATGGAACTAACTAGGTCATTTTGGAACTAACATATGGTTTTAATTTTATTTCAATAATTGGCTTGCACGTAGGGTTTTTAGCAGTGGGAGGAAACTGGAGGACCCAGAGAAAACCCACGAGATTGGACAGGCGACCCAACTCCTTGCCATGTACAATCGGGATTCGAAACCACGCTATTTACCTCAATGACATGCTTTATGATACAGCATGCCCTAACCATTCAGCCATCCAACCCCCCACAAATGAAAGGACAATGTAACTAGAATAGAAGAACCCACATATAACACATGGAAGTGGAACTGTAGAGATGGATATATATTTTATATTGTCAGGGAATGGAAGACCACACATATAAATGAAAGAACAATGCAAGAGACATCAATGATACATGGATGGAAAATGAAATTAGTCAGATAAATATAAATCGAAATTTTGAATAAAATTTTACCTGTAAAATTTTTTTTTTTAAATCCTCTGATAATTATTTGTAATTTTCAGACAATATTGAAGTTCCCATTAGAGATTTAAATTGCACAATATTGCAGGCTTAGTTTTCAATGTATTCAAATGTTTCACATGACGATCCAAGACTTCAATAAATGAAACCTAAAATAAGTTACAAAATCTTACCTATATCTGGTACCATTAAAATAAACAGGAATATTAATCCACTAAGATTATTTAAGATGGTCATTACACCATTCGTTGTACCCTCACCAATAGGATAGGCTAATTCACAGGCTAATTCATATATTAACGGTATTGCAGCGTTTAACATCATAATACTAATAATTACAGTGACATACATTATAGCTGAAATATACAAATATACAAATATATAGTAACTGGACATTTCATATGTAACCATTGTAATTCAATAATACCTCAGATTGTAACCATAACAATCCAAATACACCCTATTCTACACATTGTAACTATAGTAACTCAACATGTCACATTCATTTTGTAACCATATTAATTCATAACAGGTCACATAAACATTGTCATTTATTAGTAACATGTCACATTGTACATGTAACCATAGTAATATAATAACAGGTCACATTGTACATGTAACCATAGTAATTCAATTACAGGTCACATTGTACACCCATCTTCGATTAGCCCAGGTTAGGTCCTTAAGTGTAGGACGTTAAACCCCATTTCATTCATTCACATTGTACACGTAACCATAGTAATTCAATAACAAGTCACATTGTACATGGAACCATAGTAATTCAATAAAAGGTCACATTGTACATGTAACCATAGTAATCCAATAACAGGTCAGATTGCACATGTTACCATAGTAATTCAATAACAGGTCACATTGTACATGTAACCATAGTAATTCAATAACAGGTCACATCGTGCATGTGACCATAGTAATCCAATAACAGCATTTGGCAAACCTTGACAGATTCCGGTACCCTCCTTAACCCTACATCTAGACTCAGATGTATGACAGTAAGTGATATGCACCTACGACCATACATTTGAGATGCAGCTAGTCGACTACCGATTTACTTTAACTGGAAAATGTGCCGCTTTTTACAAAAAAGTCCCAAAATGGCAGCCATTTTTTAGTTTGTTGATATAATCTCCATGGGGGCAGCCCTTTTTTTTTTCGGTACGTTAAATTAGTTCCAAAATGGCAGAATTCGTCAAACATCTGAGTCTTGATGTAGGGTACCGGAATCTGTCAAGATTTGCCGAGTGCCAATAACAGCTCACATTGTACATGTAACCATAGTAATTCAATAACAGGTCACATAGCACCTGTAACCATATTAATTCAACAACAGGCTGTTTTGCATATATATGTAACCATGTAATTCAATAAGGTGACAGAGAGAGACAAATGGGGTGTAAAGACTTCCAATCCACTAGGAATTTTTGTAGTGTGAGGAAATGGGGGGGGACCATAGAAAACCCATAAGGCAGACTGGTGACCCTACTCCTTGTTAGTACAAAACCATGCCACTTGACTCAATATGATAGACCTAGCAGTTTTACCTGTGGATGTGGGTAGAATTTTATCAGCAGCTAAAGCAAACCAAGCTATAAATCCAGCTCCGATGGCATACGATATAAATACAAATAACTTTAATCTTTTTGAAAATATATCAGCAAATCTACAAAAAAAGAGAAAAAAAAGAAATGAAGACTAAATCCACCATTTTAGCGACATAGAAATCCCTTGCAAACTTTAATATAGTAAAATATGGAAAAATGATTATCTAATAAAAGTAATTTTTCGGCACTTACGGGGTTAATGAAGACTGTATCAATCCAAAAATGATTAAATTTCGTTTATAATTTACACATATGTTAAATTGATATTTTATCAATCTATGCTCCTTGCTATGTAATAAGCCTGCCACCATTTTGTTGTCTGAGATGATTTACTTATGGGCCTATTTTAATTAAATCCTTTTGAATCAAATCTGGGGAGATTATCTAGCATTGATATTTGAAATGAAATGAAATGGGTTTTAACGTTCTACTGTTCGGCTCCATACTGGGACAATGAAAACAGGCATACGCCATATAGTGTACGCTATGAAGGAAATTTTTCCTGGACAGCAACAATACAGTCTACTCTTATGTTAAATTCTTACTGTCAATAGATCTTTTATGTGCACACCAATTTGTACAAAAGAAGCATTGGTATTTATATTTTGTTCTCTTAAAGTGAGAATTTCATATTTTTAAGTTATATTTTTCAAATGTATTAAAATAAAGCCTTAAAAAAGATGGGCCTATAAACAGTCCTACCTTGTTAAAGAATAATCCTATTAATCCTATAATTCACTATTGCCAGTTGAGAAATTGGCAAAAATGTCATTTTCAACTGCAATTCCAACATTTGAAGATAGCTATTCCATGGTGGGGCATAGAAAATCAAGGGAGGTAATCGTGTTATTTTTTTTCGGTGTGAATGATTTTTAAGTGTGATAATGATGCCCATGATCATATAATAAAACTGATTATGTTTTGACTTTCTTAGAAAATATGAAATTCTCGCTTTATTAGCGTGCGAGTTAAGATGTGAGAAATTTGATATTTGAATGAAACCCACAATGACTTATTGTTACTGTAATAAGTTCAACTTTTAAAATAGGGCATTGGATTAATATAATGCATTAAAATTATTTAGAAATGCAAAATTAATGTGTTTAATATTTTAATTTATAGAAGACATAAATGGATTTTGGAAATAAGTTTTAGAATTGAAAGAAATTGGGTTTAATGTCCACTCGACACAAACTAGGTCATTTCGGGACTAACAAACGGTTTTAATTTTATTTCAATGAATTGCTTGTGCGTAGGGGTCTTTAGCTGTGGAAGGAAACAAGACCTGGAGAAAACCAATGAGGGGGGACATGCGACCCTACTCCTTGCCACGATCAACCAGGGATTCAAAACACGCCAGTTGACTTAATGACAGGTTGTATAATACAGCATGCAAGTGCTAAGCATTCAGCCATCGAACCCCCCTTTAGAATTGAATAGAGGTTTAACAAGACTTACCTGGCTATAATGAGTGATGCTGCACACGATGCACAGGTTGAATAAAATCCTATCCAACCAGATTCATCCTAAAATATTTAAAATATGATTTTCAAAATATCAATATCAAATTGAAGTCTGGAAGAAAAGTGAAATGAAATGGGGTTTAATGTTCTACTAATTCTTGCAGTAGGTATTTAAAGGAATCTGAAGGAGATCTACCATACCTGTGAATTGAAATTCAAAATATCCTTTGTCCTAATGGTTATAGTATATATATATTTTTAAACAACTCTGTCATTTTGAGACTAACACATGGTTATTTACTCTATGTTCATCATATGTGTAATACTATTTTGTCCCAGGCAGCATCATCTCCAAATTTGGACTATATTTTAGTCCCATCTGAACAACTAGGCACAGCTAACTTCTCAGCCCTGCAGGAGCTACCCCTAAAAAGTGGGAACTGGTTTTTAAAAAATCTGAGATTCTACTGGGTCTACCTACGTTGGGGAATTAAGCAAGGGATAGTCTAGTTTATATCGATGATCGATCATTAAAGAAAATTTCAAAAGTTTTAACTACCTGAGATATACCTAGAGGTGAAAGGTTAACATTTAATACACTGGCCCAACAATTACATACACCAGTAGACATACCATATGCTATAGCCACGAACCAAAACTGACCACATCTAAAAAATACATGAAATTTTAAATCTAGAGAGCTACTACTATCCAAGATTCATCCTTTATTTATAAGCTATTCGTTTCATTTTTATTCAGATTCAAGGGAGAGAGAGAGAGAGAGAGAGAGAGACAGGGGTTTAAAATCCACTTAACATAAATAAGGTAATTTCGGTAATAACATATTGTTCATTTTTTTTAAAATTTGTTTGCGCATAGGGGTTTTAACAGCGGGAGGAAAACAGAGGGTCTGGAGAAACACATTAGGTTGGACGGATGACTGTACTCCTCGTCTCGTACAAGCTGAGAATCAAAACCACACCACTTGACTCAATGACAGACCTTATGATCTAAAGTACACATGTTAAATTATTTGGCCTCCTAACCACGCAGAAGAAAGTGTGGCTGTCACAGGAAGTGAAATTAAATGAAATAGACTTAAAACACCTACCACTTTCCTGATTCAACGAAACAGTGGCCTGGGGGGGAAATTTGCCCAGGTAGCAATGATATTGGTTACTTTTATTCAAATTCCAACAGCAAAGGGTTATTTTACACATACATGACATCTGTTTATTGTACCTTCTGAAACAGAAGCTGTTCTGTACCAAAAATTTCAGTCATGTACCACTGACAAGGGGAAACCACTCCGAGAAAATCCAGAGGAACCATCTCTGCTGTGGTTAGAAAGCCACAGTCTTATTAAAAGAGCCAAAGCGGCTCTCTTTAGATTACATGAAATGTGGAATCAATAAATTCCTCTCAGTTTTATTCTTATTCAGGATGAAGATTCTGCCATTATAAATTTTTGATCTTACTTGAATAAATCTTTGAGTCCTTTCCAGAAATCTTCTCTTTTGATAGTTGCTGAAGTACAGGGAGGAAGTGGCGGCTGCTTTGGAAAATAAATCAACATCATCAGGAACACCAAAAGGCAAGCAGCACATTCTAAAATACAATCATAAGCAAGAAGAATTAGTCATCATTATTCCGCACTATTAAATTTCAGAAATTTCTGATAATCAAAACGGCACAACTACTAAATATGCGTAGACATTTTTGAACGGTTTATGAGATATATTCTGGAAAACATAAAACAGACTTAAGGACACTACACCATTTCAGTATCCCTTCATTAGGCATAGGATAATGATGTATTACCAAAATGTTAGTCATTGATTTGGGGCTTAGATGCAAAAGAAAATATTGTTAATTATGCATTTTCCAGTCTTGATGTGCATCTATTACCGCATATTATCTGAACACACTGGGCTAATAAAGGCAGGAATGCTATAGGGGAAATTTTTTCCAGTCAGCGGCGCTACATTCTATTCTTTTATCGAATACCAACCTTCAATGCATTTGTTACATGTACATGAAGGCTTACAAGAACCTAAGTTTTTTGTCCCATCAAAACGGCTAGACAGTCTTTGCCAGGTCCTCTGTCCTGCACCACTGACAAGGCGAAACTACAAGAGGAAAACCAGAGGAACTTTTTCCATCAGCACGTGGATCCAACCCGGGATCTCCTGGATAGAGAACCAGCACCTTTTTATTAACTTCGGCACCATACCTCCAGACACCCACAACAAATCAAAGAGGTCCAGTCATTTTAAATAATAAATATCAACCTACCGACATACATGAGGAACATAATATCTTTTCTTTCTGCAGTTATCCTTCTAGCTATAAATAAATACTCATAATATAATTCACACAAACACTTTGTTTACATAAATTATAATATATAGTACGTAAAGGGGGACTGCACAACACACAAACAGATGTCAAGACAAATCTACCGACAAGACACACTATGAAGACATTACAAACAACAAATTGATCTGGGGGCTAGCCGTAAGCATCAACTATGCTGTACAGTCCTAGGCCTGTAGTGACAGAGACTTAATTCAATCAAAAGTAAGAGCACATTATGGACCAGGAACCAAGTATGATGTCAATGAGCTGTCTTGGAAATGTGACGTCATATCAAAAATCGAAGTCTGTCAATAAGTGCACAGGCATGCAAAGTTCAATGTCGATCAAAATATAATTGGCAAAGGCTTATTATTTTTTTTTAAGGGTGTTGCCTGCTTTCTTTGAATTGTGAGAGACAATTAGGTTTTTAACAAATATTATATACTTACAGGAATTGGTTGAAGAAAATACATCATCTGATAGCCACTGTTCAGGATTGAAAACATTTTCCGAAGTACTGAAAAAAATTATAATTTAAGTCAGAAAATGTGTATATTTTATGTTCTTTGTAATACATTAGGTATTTTGTTAAACGTTTGACCACTTGTTTTAGCATTTTGGTAAAATTACTAGAAAATTTAGGCATCTGACCAAATCCCAGACCACACTGGACATGCGTTTGGCCAAAAGGCTGATTTAACTGATTAACTGTAACATAGGCCTATGCAACCAGTTATTGGTTAAAAACCTTTATATTTATATCAAGTACAGTTTACAAAGAATTTATAGCTATTAAAAAGAATCTTTAAAGGAAATCATCCCCAAAAATTAAAGACAATATTATCATTTTGAACAAAATTCCAGTGTACTTACTTGATATGACTAGAATTATGAGAATTTGTTGAATGAGATGGTACAAGTAATGGTCCTATTAAACAAATAGATTTATATAAACATTTATTATTATTACTTTACAATATGTTCAAAATACATGCCTAATACTGTCAGTTTTTTTATTTCAAATTATTGTAAGCATGCTCATAAGTAGCTAGTAAGATCAGCACGCTCTTAATAACAAGTTCAAACATTTGGTCTTAATACAGGGATTTCACTGTAATTGTTTTTCTTGAATAGACTATATATTATTGTAATTATTGAGAGAGAGAGAGAGCGAAAGAGAGAGAGAGAGCGAAAGAGACAGACAGACAGGTAGACCACAATGTCTCGATGACAGACCTTATGATCTGAAGTGCAACACTCCACCAACCAAACCCACATTATATACAAAGAGCCATACTAACACTTATAACAAATCCTGGTTGTACTTATCAAAACTTGAATACATTAGCCCAGTCGAAGTCGAACAGTAGGACGTTTAAGGGTTTTTTTCAAACATGAAGCTACTCACCAATCAAAAAGGCCCCTGCTACACCTAGAATACTAGGAATTAGAAATGCTATAGATGTAGCGGTTGTTCTTTCTTTTGGGGGAAACCAGATAGCTGATATTACTGGCGGAGCTATCATGGCAACAGGCCCACCTAAGCCATTTAAAAATTGTCCAGCATGTATAAGCCTGCAATACAGAAGTATCATGAAATTACAAAGAAGACAAAATATGTTGTTGGATATTTTCCAATCTGATTAAAACCCAGATCCAATTTCGTTTCGTTTTTTTAATAGTTCAAAATTTCATTTTACTTTTCTTTACTACACTCTAGGATCTGGAAGGATCGTTATTTAACTCGTGTTCAGCTTGAAATGAGGGGTCAGCCAATCACATTGTCTGTCGAATCTGGGGTTTGACCTCTCTTGCACGGAACTGTGGGTAGACATCAACTACGACATAAATCAAAATAAAGCAAAGGTAGATAAACAAACATAGCCACTTGCAACAACGTTTCTGATTGGTTAATCGAATTACTGACCTTAAAGGGTCAAATGTCGTTTTCCACGTCATAGAACGAGACTTCCCACTATAAGTTGTTAGATCTACATGTAGCGAGGCCATCGAAAGTATAAAAAATGAAACGAAATATAGATCTGTATTTTAATTAGATTGGATATTTTCAAAATAGCAGCAATTCCTCCTCACAGTTTATTCCCAAATAGAACCATGCAACCGCCCAAAAAATAACAAGGGCAATAACTAGGGCGTACTCTATTGAACGTTCCGGAATTGAATTCTCTCAATTCTGAAAATAGTGTCAATCGAGTGAAAAGGAGAATTTGGGAGTACAACGCATGTGCCGACTGCATAAAAAATATCTCAACCAATCATGGCATCTGAAACCTATTTGTTACTTAAAATACGTCACGATCCTCCTTTGTTGGGACTGGCAGAGCTGTGACAGAACTCAATTCTGCGTCACTCGTTTGCAATTCTGTCAATTTGGGACGTTCTGGACTTTGAATCGGGCACCCCTATGGTTTCTGAGGAAAGTGCAACAACTCTGTTGTCTAGGTAAGAATTCCCTCATAGCACACTTTGTGGTGTATGCATCTTCATTAGTCTGGATGGAGAAGAAAAGTAGGATATTGAACCCCATTTTATTTCTGATAAAATACAGAAACACCCAAACTTGACCATGGACATCTTTTTATTCTCTGAATTAGTAGGCCTACATATTTTAAGTCAAATATGTGAACAAAAAAAGCCCACTCACCATGTAGAAAGCGGGGGAGTTGAAGTAAAACATCGGAGACCTGCTCCTAAAGCGACTAAAAAAGAACTGGATGTACAAGCAATACGAAGACCTAGAAAACAGAACAGAAAAAATGAATAATGGCATACATGTGATTGGCCACAAGTTCAATGTCAGGAGATTTTTTTGTAAAATTTCAGTTGCGTCCAGCCCCCTCCTCTAGAAATGCCATCATTTCATAGCACTCGCATGGATTGGTCCACTGAAATGCAAGGAAATCACATTTCCGGCCTCCAATTTCTGAAAATTTCCAGGGGGGGAGGAACCTCCCAGGCCCTCCTGTGTGTGCCTTCAACACTCGCGATTGTCGGCTTTCT
Organism: Patella pellucida; assembly: GCA_917208275.1. Classification (NCBI taxonomy): domain Eukaryota; kingdom Metazoa; phylum Mollusca; class Gastropoda; family Patellidae; genus Patella; species Patella pellucida. Next base: position 75,238,924 of record OU795039.1, on the reverse strand, counting down.
ATCTGTAATTACTTTCTATACATATACTAAACATTAGTTTAGAATAATGATCACTTGTATCATGTATGAATTAAAAGCCAATAAGTTTTACTGGTAAAAGCCCTCAATTCATAATAATAATAATAATAATAATCCTATATTTATATAGCGCGATAATACTAAAACTAAAGTTTCTATTGCGCTAAGTGAAAATTGTGATCTTTGGAAGATAACTCTGTTAATTACCTTTGACTCCAATCATCCATGAGAAGAATATACCACTCATAAGATAGGCTATGGGACCCCAGTTTGATAACAAGGCAATATCACCATCATTCCAATCAAATGCATCTTTAGCAGAGTCAGAAATTGGACCCCATGCATTCCAGATTAAATTTTGGCAAGCACCATAACATGAAAATATCAGTATAACATACCATCTCCTCTTATAAACCTACAATAATAACAATTATATTAATAACGTAATTACAGTTATTTGATAATGTGAAAAAAATCCAATTGCAATCAATATTGGTAATATGAATTACCGTTTGCAACAATCAAATTTTCAAAAAGAATCTTGAAAAACCGGCCCTTCAGAGTATCAACAACATGTTGGTGACCTGTGCAATTTTCTCTACCATAAAACTAAATTCATTACAGGAGTAGCAGTATTATTTAATAATAGCAGTATTAGGAAAGTGGTGGCTTCAGAGAAAACCTACGAGGTTGAGCAGGCAGCAAGCTTAGCAGCAATGTTTATCTTGGTTTATAAATTAGTAGGTAGTTCAGCTGCTGTTCGTTGCTATGGTAATGATGTCACAAGTGAATGCATTCATCTGGACTGAGTGGGAGAGAGAAATAAATTAAATTAACATCCTTGTTCAGAAATTCAGTTATTTTAGGATCATTTTTATTCCAACGATTGGCTGACATGCAGGCGTCCTTAAACAGCAGGCCTTCACATCTAAAAACATTGAGGGGAGCTGAAAAACTCTCTTCTGAGTTCTGGGATTGGAAAAGATTAAAAGTCGCTTTCCTGAAATTAAGGACAGGAGATTACAAGTGTAATCATATGTACAGGTATTAAAGATACCTTCCCGCATATATTTGGACTAAAAACATATTCAAAGTAATTAATCCATCAAAATTTTGCTTAAAATCCTGGGGGATTTGATGGCTGAATGGTTAGCACATGCACGCTGTATCATAAAAACCTGTCATTGAGTCAACAGGCATGGTTTCGAATCTCTGGTTGTATGTGCCAAGGAGTAGGGTCGCCTGTCCAACCTTGTAGGTTTTTTCCGGATCCTTCGGTTTCCTCCCACTGATAAAGACCCCTACGTGCAGGTGAATATACGGATGCGAATCTGGAGTTGAATTCATTGCATATAATATTATATACAATATGATGTTGTCTTTAGCAGTGTCTATTTATCATACATCGAAGCCCAATTAACTTCTTGGTTTGTTCACTGCCCATGTCATTTTCTGTGGTTTTTGTCTCAGAAACTGTTGTATGGTACACTTAAGCTCACCATCAAGTTTATCAACATGTACATCAAGCGATTAATGAGAGATCAGACAATCTTTGTGTGCAACCCGGTTGACGTCACTCGAGAAAACCTCGCCAATCGTCGGGTTGCCAGTTAGGGATAACCTGAATTTTTGTCCAGTGCTCCATCTGTGTTTTTTCAGGGAAGCTTGTATTTTTCAAGTAAGATTGGATGCTTCTTCTTTCCATATATACCAAAATTTTCAGACTTATTATTGAAAATAACCATCTTTTGTATTGTTTTGTTGAGTATTGATGAGACTAAGAGTAGGCTACAGGTTTGACAGTTTTCCTTTAATATGGTGGGTAGTTTTTGTTGTTTTATGTTGTGTATTATCTGATGAAGTATTGATAAGATTTCAGTTTTAAGAGTTTACCTTAATACTGTGAGTACATGTAGTTTTTGTTTTGGATTGATAAGAGTACAGGTTTAACACCATACTGCACGCAGCGACACAACTACGTCATACTTCCCAGATAGTGACACTGCCCCGATTAACCACCATTTAAAACGCTCACATGATCATTTTGGGGCGGGACTTACTTGCTTTGTTAAGACAACAGAGTAAAAATGGCCCTAGCACGTGTGTTTATGTAAACACGTCATGTTGCCGACGCTCGCTCAAAAGCGATATATAATATGTGCTATGGGTAATATAGCAATACCTTCTTTGCCATTGATTGTAAACTGTCTTTAGAGTTTCAATCTGTTTATCTTTCAAAACAAGGTTAGATACCCCTAAATTTGTTTTCACAAACAAAACCGCCTGTTTAATTATTTGCCATAGGTGTCCCCATATTGAATAATTAGAGAATTTTTTGTGATTCAGCTCTGATTAGTTTGACATCTTTCATACACAGCTAAATAAACATATTTAATTTCATATAATATGACAATAGAAGAGAAATAAATACTTCTATAAATTTCTAAAAGCATACCTGTACTCAATGTTATCGACTTGTAGGAATTAAAATGTTGGTTAATTAAGTTAGGGCCTATCTCAGCCGGAGCTAGCTGTAGTTTGGGATGGTTTAACTCTAACAGTTTACCTTAATACTGTGGGTAGTTGTTGTTGTTTTATCTTGTCTATCATCTTGTTGAGTATTGATAGAAGAGTAGGTGTAAGGTGGAGGGGGGTCTGATGGCACACTGACTATCTCTTCTTTAAGCAGTGGAGAGTTCTCTGCGTAATGGTTGGAACTCATTTTAGTGGTCTATTTTTCTTCGCAAAGCTATTTGATTTGTTTTTCTTCGTCTTCTGGTTTCATCTCATCATCTTTTAGTCCTACTAGATTTAAATCAAAACAATTAATTCAAACATGTCTGAAACAAATACAAAACCACAGAAACAAAGTTAAAGCCAGGCCGCTATACACTGTATATTAATTAATTGTTTATACAATGGGTAATATCTATGTATGATTCAATCAACCAGTCCAACTTTGTCTCTAGCTGATATAAACCTAGATAACAAATGATCTCTCAACCCTCTGTGTTTCGAGATGAATTTGGCTCCCATTACAAGTAACACTGCAACCCCCGTTCTGATTCATTTCGGGGCGTTTTATATTGATTATTGTTATTAATAATATTTCCGCCACACGCCACTACAATTAATGACTTTATCTTACTTGAAACAGGTACAAATCGTCATATTTAAAATTGAGGCGTTTAGCCGTTACCATCTTATATTTTGATAGTCTCTACCGTCCAGACAAATATTCTACGTATGTTGAAGAATATAGGGGGTTCTGGGTGACCGAGACTAATATTTTGATGCTGTCATTTGCAACAGGAAAAAGATGGGTGCCAATCGTAGCTAAAGAGAAGCACATCAGTAGTTAGTATATCTCAACGTTTTTAGCTACGTTCTCGTAGCTAATATAAACCATGACCCATGCACTATAAGTTATATAATCTGATATTAATAACATTATTGTAATGATATCAATATCAGATTATATAACACCACTACAACAGAAACTCAAGTGGTGTTTATTGTTGATTAAATTGTGTGTTTGTTTGTTTAGTTTAAAGGGACAATCCCGAATTAAACAGAGGCTCAAAAATAAAAGTCTGAGAATGTATGAAAATAAAACGCCAAAATATAGGGGGACGGTGTATCCACCTTGTCTCAAAATTTTTAACTCAAAATATTGAGTCGTTTGGACGTGAACGCCAAAACTGCTTATCCGGACAAGTAACCCTTTTAAGATTTCGAGTCAATTGTTACGTTTGGTGACCATATAACCGATTACGGTTACTTCAGAGGGTTATGCAGTGAATAACCCATGTGCAGTACTTGATAGAGAAAGGCAAATTTCAACTACACTTTATTTTTACAAAAAAAGAATGTTTGGTTTAATCCAGATAGGCCTACCACAAAATACACCTTGGGGCACCGGTCTCAAATTCCAGATGAAGAGAGCGGATTTAAGTTGATTGAAAACGTATCATAAATACTGAAGTGGTTGCTTGGCCCTTGACTTGAATATTTTAAGGGATTTTAACAAAAAATTAAGCAGTTTTATTCCAAAAACACATATATCGGGACTAGCACTTTAATAAAAAAATAATTTGGGCTACATGACCTTAAAATGTATAGGCCTATTGCCATTCTTTTTTTAAATTTGAAATATTTATTATGTTGTCGTTGAACAAACTTTGTAGGCCCCTATTAGTCAATTAATTATTAATACTACTAGTCTAGTGTTCAAACTTCAACATAATATAAATATTTAGAAAAATAAAACTTATGCCTACTTCCGCAGGACCATTTCGCACTGCATGATCGTTATCAATCGTCAATTCATTTCCTTATTATAGGCCTAACCTCAATGGCCTAACGTTAGACTATAACATTAACAACAGAATTACCTGATTCACGTGTAAAGGATGAATTATTACGTAACCAATATCCAACCCCAATAACTTTCACTGACACTGTTTATTCTTCTGGGCTCTAGATCACATGATCTATCATGTGACATTTCCAGTCATGTGATGTCAACAAATTTATGACCAGTTTTGTCATACTGTCTGACTGTGATATCTCTTAGTGTTTTTTATGACTTATTTTTTTTGGTTTAGTTCATTTAAAGGTGAGTACGTAGCCTTCTTTATTCAAAAGAAAACTGATTCAATGTCATGTGATTCATGTGTGTAAGTCTCCATTATTCTAGATCTAATAATTTAACTAAGTCATCAGTGTCAGTAGGTGAGTAGCCTACACTGTCTGAACTATGGTAAATAATAAACGGATTTCTTCGATTATGAACAAACTATTTAACTTTGGTTATTATAAACTTACCTGTGTGTTTGAAATCAGCTCCGCTGGACAGTTTCAGTTGGTCCTTGGTGTGTGTTTGCTCTTTGGTGCATGCGTACGTAGTTGTAGGAGTAATCTCACACTGTTACGGTGTGCATTGACTCCTCGTGATAGGATTACCCCTGAGATATTCTTACGGTCAAATCAATTTCTGGACTATTATCTACCAATACTTACAGTATTACCACCAGGAGAGGGTGTCAGGTTTCTATTCTTTGTTTATTTTGATAAATAAAAAGTGGAAATGCAAATTGACAATGTTATTATTCAGTATTTTTTTATTATTATAACTATATTCTCGTCCACAACAATGCGAACAATCTCCCTTGTAGGCCTACTCTAAACACTCAAACATACATGCAGACAGCGACAGCCCAAATACAGTATTTGGGCTGTCGCTGTCTGCATGTATGTTAGCAGACAGCGACAGCCCAAATACAGTATTTGGGCTGTCGCTGTCTGCATGTATGTTTGAGTGTATGGGCTATATTATGGTTAAATAAATCTATATTTATGTAAGAGAAATCTGTGTTTTAGATATGGTTTGCATGAGAAAGGATTCAAATTTGAGTAATAACGAATAGGTTGCCAGCTGGATTGGTCGAATAGCTCGCTAGTCGAATAGGTCGCCAAATTATGTTTGGTGACGTAATCAGCCCCCATTCGGGGTTTCCCCTCCATTTTCGTATGTCAAGTTGTTTGAGTTCAATTTTTCAAGAGAGAACCTAGTTAATTAGTTGTGGTATTTAACTGTGCAATGGATTTTATTTAACCAGAGTTGATTTCAAAACACACAGGTAAGTTTATAATAACCAAAGTTAAATTGTTTGTTCATAATCGAAGAAATCTGTTTATTATTAACCATAGTTCAGACAGTAGTTAAATACCGGAGCGGTAGTTAGAATTGCCAAAATTTAAGACAAATAATGGTTGAAATTAAAACCCGGTACCTCCAGAAAAAATAATGACCCATTTCTGTCAAAAATGATAAACCATTACAATCAATTGGATAACAATATGTCAATATGCATGCCTGTCTGATCACTTCCAATATGGGGGGGTACGATGGCCTATATATGTGTGGTCTAGAGTGCTGCACTTCGACCTCTAGCTGGCCGGTCAAACCGGTCACCTCTGGCTTGCGGCTGTGGTTTCGAGCCCTAGTGTGAGCGTATGTTACATGGAGATAGGGGCGTCTTCTCAACTTGTGGGTTTCCTCCGGGCACCCTGGTTTCCTCCCACTGCTAAAGACCCTACGTGCAAGCGAATAATTGAAATAAAAATTAAAAACCATATGTTAGTCCCAAAATGACCTAGTTTATGTTGAGTGGACATTAAACCTCATTTCGTTCTCTCTCCCTCTCTCACTTCCAATATGAATAAGTGAATAACTATATATAAATAGAGCCAATAGCTTATATAATAATATCAGCTGAGTTTGTGCAAACTTATTGATATTGAAATAATAAAAATGAATTTGTCCGACATCCGTGAGTTATTGTCTGCTGCAGTTTCTGTGAGTTATTGTCATTATACACTTTTTGGGACACAATAACTCTGCTTCTAGTTGAGCTAGAATGGTCAAATTTGGTAAGGTAGCATATTCTGCTCATATACATGTACCAGTAGCCTACATACATGTCTGTTGTGTAAGGATAGATTTGAGCGATTTCACTTTTTGAGACTTTGGGACACAATAGAAATGCTTCTGTCTGAGGTAGAATGTTCGAACTTATTTTCCATGACACCTTGTGCACATTCTACAGGTTATATCTGTACATATATTTAATTAGACTGGACAGATTTCTCCGGATTTGCCAGTTCGGTTTTCCCATAATGATAGAACCACAGGATGGAGAGAATTTACATGGTAAGAAGCACTACAAAAAAGGATTATTTTATTTGATAAAAGAGATAAGAGTGGTTGGAAGACCTGGTTTGCCTGAATGTTAGTGACTAGTTTCGTGTTCGTATTGAACTCTTCAAACAGATTGGAATCACGTTGTTGTTGTTCTTAGTGTTTAAGTCCGCTTCCGCCGAAGGTGATATTGCAGACAAGTCTTATTTTTCATTTTTATTATCTCAGCTACGTGCAGGGGTCATTCCGTGGGAGGAGACTGAAGTACCCGGACTAAACACACTGGGTTGAGAAGACGCCCCTATCTCCAAGCCACATACGATCACACTAGGATCAAAACCACAGCCGCATGCCAGAAGTGAATGGTCAGCTAGAGGTCGAAGCGGGCACTCTAGACCACTAGGACATCCCAAACCCCCTGGAATCACATGGAGGGCGTTTTTATCTATACTATTTATACCCCAATGGAGTTTCCATGGTTTCTAATTGGTATTCACCAAGGTTTGCCGCTTGTAACACCGTTCGACTTTCAGGGAACGTAGCTCGTCGATGGATGTTCTTTAGGTATCAGAAATGAATACAGATTCTTGGAATGGATCTTCAACACTTTATTTCAGCAGCAAATTATTAACAGCAACAATTTAACAAACTTATAATTTACTATATATCGGCCCTCCAAATAGTATGTTCCCTAAGCTGGTCTCTCCAACTAATGATATCTTCTTAAATACATTTGTCTATTTATAAAAATCAGTTATTTAGAAAGTGTTGACATAAACATATAATTATCAAAGGATTAAGACTTAAGGCATTTAAAACAATAGTAAGAAGAGACTTCACAGATCAACCAATTTAGTTGCCAGCTTGTCATAGTTAGACTGACAGGTTAATTGCTGTATGACTAACCAATGAAAATTAAAATATATACTTTAAATTTAAAACAGAATTCAAAAATAATAAAATGAAAAAATAACATATGACCTAGGCATCGGTGATACTTGTTTGCCAATTTGTTACTGGGGTCAGTAGCTCGCTTACCGGTGCTGTACAGATTGAAGTGCTGGTGTCTATAACTTTGCTAACTAGGATGCCTTTAAATGGTTTGTAAAATTGTTACTTGTCATTACAAAAAAAGGATAGATAGACAAGTGTTGATGTAACACCCGTGACAGGATTTAAAGGCTAAATATACATCCAAAGTTTGAAAATTTATATGAATAATGAATGAATGAAGTAGGAGAGAGGTCATATAGGCTATGCCTGTTCCTCAATCCTTTTCAATATCTGAATAAAATATTGTTTAAAAAAAAAAAGAAGTGGGGTTTTACGTCCTACGCCTAAGCACCTAACCTGGGCTAATTGAAGACGGGCATACACCATACAGTGTGCTATGTGGGAAATTTTGTCCGGACAGCAACTTAATTCCAACAGCCAAGGGTTCTTTTATGTGCACGCCAATGTGTACAAGGGACATCGGTTTTTCACCCAATCCAAATGACTAGGCAGCTGTCCTTGTCAGGCCCTCCTTCTGCATCACTGACAAGAGGAAATCACGCCGGAAAATCGAGATGAAATTTCTCGGCCAATGCAGGGATCGAACACCCGACCTCCAGGCTGGCGAACCAGCGCCTTATCGACTTAGCCACCGTGATCCCCTTATATGATTAAACTTTGCATTTCTACTGAGTTATAAAACAGAACAAAACTTACCTCTTAGATTTGATCAAATAGAAACTCTAATCTACTCTAGGTGTATATCTATAGGCCTACTGATGAAGATAGGACTTCATTTAATCAGATTTCTTCTATATATAGTTATGTCATTGTGTAACAGTGTAAATTAAAATTAGAGCACATATATATAATCAGTTCATTTTAAGGTCACGGTCTGTGATAAAGGACACAGTTCTTGATATTGCTACTGCAGTCACGATACGAAATGTATTGCGATGATATATCAAGATTGAACCAGGTCAATCTTTACCAAGAAAACAACTGGATAATTAAATGAATACTTGATATGTTTAGCCCTGCCAATGTCGAAAAAGTAAAACTGCTGTCCGGTCAAAATTCTGCCCTCAGATTGCACCAGTAACCATTTGAATGAACGTTACATTAGTCAGCAGGCTCGGATCCAGGATTTTTTCGAGGGGGGGGGGCATACATCGTAACAAATAATAATCATTAGAGTGCCGCATACATTAGTGGTTGGTGTAATCCCCAGAGCCTTGATGCATTGCCTGGGCATAGACAATGCAAAAATCATGTTTATATCATCAATTAAAAAGCAGATACACCAGTCTCGCTGGGGCTGAGGGGGGGGGGGCATTGAGGACCACACTGCACGAAAAATTATACCAATGAGACAAACATGTGGACAAGAGACAAACTACACAGAACTGCAAGCAATTAATGACATTAAATCAAGTGAGTGTTAGTCTTAAAATGAGAGAAGTAACAGGACTTTAAGCCCAACATATTTCCTTCCATTCCTATAATTTTTTTAATTAACACTTCGACTCCTATCCCGACACCCAACAAATTGAAAATAACAGCCATGTTGATTTAGTGAGTAATTGTGTGATTACCCTTGTCAATAGGACAGGACAGGGGGCCATGCAATAAAGAGCGTACATGTGTAGTCATTAGGACGTACAAAATCTGATGTCCCACGAACACATTGGGGTACCTGTAAAAAAAAAAACCAAGGCAGTTAGAATTCAATATAAAAAGAGGCTGTAGGGCTGCTCTCCGGGCAAAATTCCCTATATAGCACACTGTATGGCGTATGTAGGTCTTCATTAGCTCAGGCGGGGTAGAATAGTAGGACATTAAACCCCATTTCATTTCATTTTCACTGCTTTTAAGACCATTTTCGACTTTATTTCAAGGTTACAAAATATAAAGCCATACACCCTTTAAGCCCATTGCATTTCATTTCATACCTGTCATTTTTGATAATTTGAACTATACTCCCAACCTGTTGAAGCAAATTGAAAAGAACAATAGACTGTTATTCTAGTTTTATTACTATTTTGATCTATTTTTAGATTTTTAATTTTTCAGATGTCATGTGCTTGTTTATAGATAGCACAGTTATTTAAAAATGGACCAAATATCAGATACCCAAGGAGAGAAATCGCCGCTGTTATCATCTGATAATGAAGATGTGACATCACACCATCAGTATTCCTCTATAAATAAAGGGGAGGGAGATGAACAAATTAAAAATGTTTTAGGCGAAGAAAGTATAAATAATACCGATGTTATTATCGAAAGAACTCATGAAATTAAGGTAAAAGTATTTTGTATTCAAATCATTTTCATTTAAAGATACATTATGGGAGATTAGATAAAAAGCTGTCAGTTCTGACCGTAATAGGTAATGACTAGATAATGTAGAGGGAATTTGCTGAAAGTTTCAGTCAAATTGATCCACTCTGAACCAAGGATTTAGCGATTGAATTTTAGGCATAAAGTCGATACGATAAAATAATTGTAGTCTCGATTATCCATTTTTATACACCCACATTAGAAATGTGGTCGTATATTGCCGTCGCCCCATCTGACATATGTCCATCTGTCGTCCACAAATTCTTATGGCCCTTGATCACTTCAAAAAATCTTGTAGGCGCTCTAGAGGCTAAAGTTAAAAACCGATTAACTTTAGATTTATACACAGTGTTTAAGGTCATGAAACGAAGAAACCTAGTGATTTTTTAGTGATTTCAGATTATTACTGTCAGAGTTATGGCCCTTGATGATTAAAAAAAAATTTGTGGACGCTGTAGAGGCTAAAGTTAATATCCGATTGACTTTAAATTTATACACAGTGTTTAAGGTCATGAGACGAAGAGGCTTATTGATTTTCAGCGATTTCTGATCATTGCTGTCCATCTGTCGTCCACAAATTCTTATGGTCCTTGATCACTTCAAAAAACCTTGTGGACGATCTAGAGGTTAAAGTTAAAATCCGATTGACTTTAGATTTATACACAGTGTTTAAGGTCATGAGTCGAACAAGTATATTAAGTTTCAATGAATTTTGATATCATAATGTTTCGTATACTAAACGCTAGCATGGAGTATGGAGGAGAACTTTATCAAAGCCAAACAAATTCGAATTATTTTCTGATAATTACATAATGAGTTGTTACTTTTAATCAGATTTTAGTGTATCATAATCGTTCATTACTGAATAAAGTAAAATATGCGACAACTCTTGTTGACTGCCCTGATGATTTAGCTGCTGTGATCGTATGTTACGTTGTCTGGCAACCTATCTTTTGATTTACAGGTTATCATCACTGAGCATCGGGCAGTAAATCCACTATGGTCTCGATAAGTTAATTAATGTCTAATTAATAATTCAGATAACATTTCAGGCCTAAAAAAAGACCAGCATGATGTTTGTTTAAAAATTACAGAAATTTGCAATATTGAGCTGGTGAGAAGAAAAGAGCTCGCCTTAATTTGAAAAAGTCAAAAAATGATTGCTTAATTATAAAAGGTTCCAAAGTTGGGACAAGTTTGAGGATTTGGCAAATAAATAAGCTGTTAAATTGGGCAGTTAATAATAATAATCAAGTCATTCATTTTGAACAGGACAGCAATATTTTGAAACAATCTGTTTTCAGATTTAGCTCTTTAACTTCAGTTGTCTTTAAGGATAATAGCAAATCAAAAAAATTCAAAAGTTTCTAATTCCAGTGAGTAAAGCGGAGCTGGTCTTCTCTTGTTGTTAGAGAGCGATAGTGAAATGGGGTTCAACGTCCACTCAACCCAATTAGGTCATTTCGGGACTAACATATGGTTAATTTTATTTCAATAATATGCTTTAGCAGTGGGAGGAAACCGTAGTGCCCGAAGGAAACCTAAAGGTTGAGAAGGCGCCCCTATCTCCATGCCACATACGCTCACACCAGGCCTCGAAACCACAGCCGCAAACCACAGGTGGCCAGCCAGCTAGGTGTCGAAGTGTGGCACTCTAGACCACTAGGCCATCCCAACCCCCCTCTTGTTGTTAGATCAGTGGTTCCCAACCTTTTTGTGATAGAGTACCACTTGGAGGTTCCACATATTGGTCGCTTAAAGGGACAATACCACTTTTGCTGGCTTGACAGGTCCAGATTTTTTTTTAGCCTAATTCTAACTATTTGATGTTTAAATGTCCTGCCTGTTGTGTATATTATCCATTACAACCTAACTTACTTGTCCAGAGGGTTCGAAAATATGTTTAAATAAAAGTTGCATTAGAAAGTGTTTATGTAAAGCTTTTCAAACCATGTTACAGCATGTGGTTGAATTTTTCCAATTTTTAAAATTAGGTGTGTTAAGATGAAATTTGCATCATTTATTAATTGGAATATTGTAAAATAGTAGAATTTGTTGACCAGAATAATGATTGGGACATATTATTCAGTTACAACAAGAGTGGTATTGGGGCTTTAACATCTGGTTCCTGATGAAATATAACTTTATTTTCATAATTTTACAAGAAGAACATGCAAATGAAATAAAAAAAAAATATATAAATAAGTACATACAAAATAATAAGAGTAACATACACCTGGTAGGCCCTCTGACTGTTAGATGGATCGCAACAGCAGACGTTGTGTTGCTCATTGGCTTTTTGGCTGAAATGCAGCAATGTTTTAAACAAAGCGAAGAAGTTGAATTGTTCAACTAGATGATGAGTTTTTCATTTTGCTCGAAAACTGCAGTTCTGCGAAGATGTTACAATGCTAAAACATTGCTGTAAAGATGGACTTTGAAGTGCGCAATGGTATGCGAAGAAATTTCCTCATTACCCGGCTTCCTAAAGACTGTTTGCTTGTAAATTTTACATAGTTCTTATTCATAGCTTAGGGTTATTCATGTTTAGAGATGTTTTTACGTTTATTTTTAAAATCTAGGTATATAAAAGAAGATGGTATATCTTGCTGCTGTTTTCCTGTTTTGCTGCAGCCCAAGGCGGAATCTGGAACACGTGGGGACCAATCTCAGATTCCTCAAAAGATGCATTTGGATGGAATGATGGTGATATTGCCTTGTTATCAAACTGGGGTCCGATAGCATATCTTATTAGCGGTATATTCTTCTCATGGATGATTGATGTTAAAGGTAATAAACAGAGTTATCTTTCCTCGATCCCATTGTTCACTCGGGCAGTAAACTGGATAACCAGCTCTTAATGACGTCAGGCTGGTTCCTGCGCTATTCTGACTATAGAGATGTCAAAACATGGCTGCCAACTACCTGTCGGGGGATCACATGGCTAAGTGGGTAAGGCGCAAGCTCGCTAGCCTGAGGTGGAGTGTTCAATCCCTGCATTGGCCGAGAAAGATCATCTTGATTTTCTAGCAGGGTTTCCCCTTGTCAGTGATGCAGAACGGAGAGCCTGACAAGAACAGCTGTCTAGTAATTCGGATGGGAGGAAAAATTGAGGTCCTGTGTACACATTGGCATGCACGTAAAAGATCCCTTGGCAGATGGAATTTGATATAAAAGTAGACTGTAAAAGATCCCTTGGCAGTTGGAATTTGCTGCTGCCTGGGCAAAATTTGCCTCATAGCACACTGTATGGCGTATGCCCGTCTTCCATCAGCCCAGTAGGATATTAAACCCCATTTCATTTCATTTCTACAGGCAAGTCAGTAAAGGAGTGACACTCGGGCAGTTGAAAATATTTAGCCATTGAAAACCTAATCGACTTAGATCATTTTAAATTGAAAATAAACTGTTATGTGTAATAGTCCTGTAACATCTGTACCAGTGTGTTGAGTAGACGTTAAACCCCATTACTCTTTCTCTCAAGTTAATCTCTTCTCTATTTGAATTACAGGTTTACGAGTTGCTGCTGTGACTAGTTGTTTTCTGGTGACAGCTGGGGCTGGTGTTCGTTGTATTACATCCACACCACCCTGGTCTACATGGTATGTATTACATAATTGACAAAAATAAAATTGTATATACATTTTTAAAACCGCCCAAAGCTACTGATCCCAAGACCATCTCAAACTGCTAGAGTAATAGAAAATGTATAAGGTCCTAGTAGTTCACATCTATCCACCAGACTTCGGTGGTTTAAGGCACAAGAGGCAGCAGTAGTTTCTGTCAGTTCCAGGTAGTTCAGTTGCAAAATGATTAAACATGTACAGTATATATAGGATAACTTGTTGATGTCATTAACAGAAGAAACATGGAACCACATTTTATACCAGATGGTTAATGCAGGGCCGGCGGAAGCAATTCTTGATTGGGGGGGGGGGCTCCCATCCTAAGTCCCTATAGGCGAGGGGCCCAGGCCACAATAACCTGAAGAAAAGAGTACTTGCATAGAAGTATTTGTATTTTATCTACTTTAATATATATATACGTCTATCAATGCTACATATATACATGATAGCTGTTTAAATCCATGACAAATCAGACCAAAGACCACTCGAACCAATTAGACCAGTCCCACCAATTGCTAGACCACTTGGGCCAGTAAAAAAGACCAGTTTGACCACTCTGACAGACCACTCAGACCTCTCTGATAGCCGACAGGGGCCAATATGTTTTAGAAATAGTAGAATTTTGTTTTAAAACATTAATGGTAGTGTTTGTTTTAACACATTATTATGATTTAATAATAAATAAATGACAATAAAAAAATTTCATTATTTTAAATATGAAACGAACAAGTCAAACATAGTATTGCTCTGAGTGGACTTCTGTCTTTATGTGACTGGGTCTTTTTGTTGGTTCAAGTTGTTTGGATACCAGCTCCTGGTCCATTACAAAACTGAAGTTTTTGTTTTATTTGGCAATATGAAAAACAAATGTAAAAACAAAAAGTTACTATTCTTAATAGCTTTTTGTTTCAATATTTTAAGATTTGAAATTTTAAACAAATGTTATTTATATCAGAATCTTGATTAAAGAAATACTGAGTTCGTTTGACCTTTATTGGGGGCTACTGGGTCTTTATTAATATCTAATTTTCAGGATAATTCATTTTGGCCAATTTTTGGTTGGTTTGGGTGGGCCGGTTGCCATGGGCGGACCTCCAGCTCTATCTGCCGTCTGGTTTGAACCTTCAGAGAGAACAACAGCAACAGCTATAGCATTTCTTATCCCTAATATGGGCATAGCTAGTGCATTTGTAGTAGGTTGGTATCACTACCACACAAAACTTCAGCAAGCCAGCATGGCTAAAAAATATAACATCCTGCGCCAATGCTTGTGTTGTTACCCAATACCCATTTCAGCCATGTTTATAATCAAGCTTTGATATATTAAACTAAACTTTTAAGGCCACACCAATTTGATCAAATTGGTCTAGCCTAGCAACGCTATTTCTATCCTTTCTGACCTTTTATTTTTCAGATTCTGAAACTATGGTATAATGTATATGTACTTTGAAATTTTACTAACTTGGAGGTCCGGAATTCGATCCCGGTATAAGTAGAGAAAATTTTCTGGGCTTTCCAGCAATAAACCCCCTTTTATTTCTTGGAAATAAAGACTTCTGTCACAAATTTAGGCTTTGTCAGGTACCTAGTGATTTAACGTGTGAGCACAATATCATAAGGTCTGTCATTGAGTTAATTGCCGTGGTTTTGATTCCTCTGCTTGTACACGACAGGGAATGGAGTCATCTGTCCAATCTCGTGGATTTTCTCCTGGTCCTTCAATTCCTTACAATTTCAAAGACCCCTAAGCACAAGTGAATTATTGAAATAAAATTGAACCATATGATAGTCCTGAAATGGCCTAGTTTGAGTCAAGTGAATGTTTAACCCCATTTTTCTTTAGATCAGTGTTTTTGGTCAAATTCTCATTTGTGTGTGACATTTTGTCAGGAACAACTAGTCACTATTTCCATGTCTGTCTTCAAAGCTTGATTAATCTTTTGTAGGTTAATTCATCTGGGTCAAATTTTGTGTGGATTATCGGGTCCAGTGGGAATGGGGGGTGGACCAGCACTTTCAGCCGTATGGTTTCCAGCCAGTGAACGAACTACAAGTACAGCTCTTTGCAATGTCCTCAATGCTCTTGGCGTAGCATTGTCCTTCGTAATTGGTTAGTGAACCTATAAGCTAGCAACCAAAAATTACAGTTTTGAGAATGCCAAACTTAGTCGACTACTAATCCCTAATTAGCTGAGGGGTGGGATGGCCTAGTGGTCTAGAGTACCGCGCTACGACCTCTAGCTGGCCGGCCAACTCTGGCTTGCAGCTGTGGTTTTGAGCCCTGGTGTGAGCGTTTGTTAGGGGAGATAGGGGGCTTTCTGAACCTCGTGGGTTTCCTCCAGACTCTCTGGTTTTCTCCCACTGCCAAAGACCCCTACGCTAGCGAATTATTGGAATAAAATTAAACTGTATGTTAGTCCTGAAATGACCTAGTTGTGTTGAGTGGACGTTAAACCCCATTTCTCTCTCTCTCTCTCTTTAATTAGCTAGTTACAGCTTATAGGCACTGTTAAAAAATATTGGCCTTAGATTTTACTGTAATAATAGTATATTTTACTTCAATCATAGTATGTTTTACTGTAATCATAGTATATTTTACTGTAATCATAGTATGTTTTACTGTAATCATAGTATGTTTTACTGTAATCATAGTATGTTTTACTGTAATCATAGTATGTTTTACTGTAATCATAGTATGTTTTACTGTTATCATAGTATGTTTTACTGTAATTTCTTCATGTTACTGTGATCCTTGCATTTTTCACTGTGATCTTGGCATATTTTACTGTGATCTTTGCATATTTTACTATAATCCCAGCATTTTTTTTCTGTAATCCCCGTGTGTTTTTCTTCTGTAATCCTATGTTTACTGTACTCCTTGCATATTGAATAATAATCCTA
The DNA here is from genome assembly GCA_917208275.1 of Patella pellucida. Classification (NCBI taxonomy): domain Eukaryota; kingdom Metazoa; phylum Mollusca; class Gastropoda; family Patellidae; genus Patella; species Patella pellucida. Next base: position 75,222,343 of record OU795039.1, on the reverse strand, counting down.
ATCTTTCTATGTTTCCACTGTAGATCTTACATATCTTTCTATAATCCTTATCCTGGCACATTTATGGCAAGGTTTGGGGGCATTTGTGTGGAACTTTTCACCACAACAGTTCCATAAGTTAATCGAAAAATCTTGTGTAGACGAAATTTTGTAAAAAAAAATAAAAAATTTCTAAGTCTAATATCTTGTGGAACTCTTGTGGTGAAAAACACCACAGACCCAAAACACTTTATCAAAATTATTCTTAGTCGAAAATCTTGTGGAATTTGGTACCACAGAGGCATACAGATAGTCTGAGCAGGATTATTTGAAAGAAAAAACTGTTGTTCAATATATTGTGGAACTGTTGTGGTGAAAAACATCACAGAATACCTTTTTGTAGAATATATTTTCCCCACGTTTTTCAAGATGATATGATAAACTATTATTGTTCAATCAAAATAAAAAGAAAATTTCAAACGCCCCAAAACCTTGCCATGTCTTTCCTGGCATGCCTTATTTAATGCTTGCATGTTTTTATTTCAATATCTATGTTTGGCTTTTTTCTTGTTGTTTCTCCTCAGTGTGATTTTTTACCTTCAGCTTATTCTAATTTCAAGACACATTGATATCTTCTCTTACAATAAATTTCAAAATATATTTTAATGTTAAATACTGTATGATTTGTTTTTGCTCTGTTTTAGAAGAAATTTCAAAATAAAATTTTAATGTGATGATTTGTTTTTTCCTTGTAGGTCCACTACTGGTGCCTTCACCAAATATAACACAAACAAATACGACTTTTATAAAGTAAGTCAATATTGTTATGTAGTACTTGAGAGCCTGTATATATTGAGGACCTGGTTGGTATATCTAGAGGACCCTTGGTGTAACTTAAAGACCTGGTTGGTATATATTGAGGACCCTGGCTATATCTTAAGGACCTAGTCGTTATATCTTAAAGAACCCTGGCTATATCGTTATATCTTGAGGACCTTGGGTATGTTTTAAGGACCTTGTCGGTATATATTGAGGACCCTGGCTATATCTTAAGGACCTAGTCATTATATCTTGAGGACCTTTGTCGGTATATGTTGTGGACCTTGGGTATACCTTAAAGACCTGGTAGGTATATCTAGAGGACCCTTGGTGTAACTTAAAGACCTAGTTGGTATATATTGAAGACCCTGGCTATATCGTTATATCTTGAGGACCTTGGGTATGTTTTAAGGATCTGGTTGGTATATCTTAAGGACCTGGTGGGTATATCTTGAGGACCCAGGGTATATCTTAAGGACCTGGTGGGTATATCTTAAGAACCTGGTCGATATATCTTGATTAAAAATATTGATCCTGTTGATTTCCGTCTCTGTTATCCTAGCTGAAAACAATAATGTAATTTACATCTGCAGCACTTTTTTTTGCAAGAACGGTAAATCTGAACAGACCGGTACCTGTTACCACACAGGGTATTTAACTTTAAGGATGTAATATATTTTACTTCATAATATTAATTGCCAGAAGACAGATGATTGAAAATTACTTAAACTTAAAAATAACAAACAAGACAATTTTTAAAACAATTATTCAGGAAATCTATTATAAAAATTTGAATATACATGTTTATCCGACTTGTGCCACAGTTAGTCACAGGACCTACAAGAATTTCTTTTAAAGCTTTTGAAAATTTACCAAGACATTAATTAATTTCATTGAAATTTAAATATGGTCTTTTGTTTTTTGTTATTTTTCAGTTCAACAAAATTAGATTTTTTCCAGTCTGCTAATTCAAGTACATGTAAGTTTTCTATCAATACAGTTAACATATTACCTAAAAGGGCAAATCCCGATATTTATTTTGGGAATAAAATTGCATATTTTTGTGTTTAAGTCCCTTTAAATCTTCAAGTCAAGGGCCGAGCAACTACTTCATTATTTATGATACGTTTTCAAACGACTTAAATCCGTCAGTCTTTATCTGGAATTTGAGACCGGTGCCCCAAGGTGTATTTTGTGGTATCTGGATTAAACCAAACATTTTTTTATAAAAATAATGTGTAGATGAAATTTGCCTTTCTTTATCACGTACGGCACATGGATTATTCACTGCATAACCCTCTCAAGTTATAAGGTCACCCAACAAAACAATTGACCCGAAATCTTAAAAGAGTTACATGTCCGGATAAGCAGTTTTGGCGTTCACGTTCAAACGACTCAATATTTTGAGTTGAAATTTTGAGACAAGTTAAATACGCCATTCCCCTATATTTTGGCGTTTTATTTTCATACATTCTCAGACTTTTATTTTTGAGCCTCTGTTAAATTCGGGATCGTCCCTTTAATAACATTTAGAGAATACTCTTCAAAACATCACCCAATATATTATTAGGCCAAGCTGTATTAAACTAGATAGGCCTTCATTTACTACTAAATGATTATGATTACATGTCAGTAGGTCATATTACAGAAATATTTCAATACCATATAGCCTTTAAATGAAAGAGACTGAAATCTGTTATAAATGAAACGAAATGAAATGGGGTTTAACATCATACTAATTCTGGTAGGAAGTAATCAATTGCCTTGTCATTTGGATGGGACAAAAAACTTAGGTCCCCTGTACACATTGGGGTGCACGTAAAAGATCCCTTGGCAGTTGGAATTTGATATAAGAGTAGGCCATACTTATTTTCTGTTTATTTTAGTTGTGAGAGTAAGACAAGAAAGAAAAGATATAATGTTTTTGATGTATTTAGGTGAGTTACTATAGATCTGATATCTTGGTGACAATTTCTTCAAGTTACGTATTTTAATGAATCAAATTCTGTTGCAATTCCCAAGTCCACAATCATTATAACAAGATCTTTGTGACATTTTCAAAGACAATACCTATTTTTTATTCAGTCATTTCAAAAATAAATCCTGGTGATTTATGTCCCTTGAATTGAATTTTTTTTGATTATATTACAGAATTCTGTAATTGTGGGAGTGAATGAAACAATTTGTTGTTCCCGAATCACCATTATAGACATGTTATCCACTAATTTGTTCACACATGAATTCAGATGCGCCATAACTCTTCTATCCCCATCTACTTCAATGAACAAAAGTTCATCTTTCCTAGTTCCATTCATAGGCATATTTTAAACTGTAAGATAACATTGGCTAAAAAGTTTGTGCATGAAATAATAAAGAATTGAAATATAATCTCTAGAAGTAATAAGTAGGATTACAGCCTTTCTTTATTATTGTCACAGGAATTAATGCAGTGCAGAGGGAACCACAAATCATCCAATGTGCGACATTTGGTGTATGCACCAAATGTTGGTTCTCCCTGATATAAAGGAACAGGAGTATTGTTTTCTGCATAGATTATACTGAATTTGAAGATACACCATTTGTATTGTGTTGTGCTTATTTTATACATAATTTGGTTCCTTTTTTCACAGAATTTGGTGCTACATTATTGGTGTTCCTGATGATGCTGATTTATTTTCCAAAGAAGCCACCACTTCCTCCCTGTGCTTCAGCAACTATCAAAAGACAAGATTTCTGGAAAGGACTCAAAGATTTATTTAAGTAAGCAATGATTGTGTTCATGTTCTTTGCACCTGTGACTGGATGCATACTAGTATATTTTTTTTCTGTGCTGTCACTAATTACATTCCACCGTGGTCCCTTTCTAACAGGATCTCCTGCAACCCACCAACCCCACTTTCTCTAATTGCATTCCCTTTATTACAGGAACACCCTGCCACCAACTATCCACACTGTCTCTAATTTCATTCCCTTTATTACAGGAATACCCTGCCACCCACTATCCCCACTGTCTCTAATGTGGAAATATTGATATAATTGTAATAAGAATCATATTCTTCAAAATGAATAAAGTAGAAGTAGTTGGTGGGCCTAATGCTGTAATGGACTAAAGTTTTCACTGTAAATTATATAAATGTGACCAATCCTGGATTTGTATGTGATATTAAATCCAATTTCTCTCTTTCCATAAATTAAAGAGGTTTTGCTCCTGTATAAAGTATATAAATCTGTAAAGAAATTTGTATTCCTCTTTACAGTAGTGTATAAAGGGTTAAAGAGGTTTTACTTCTGTTTAAACTGTAAGTTATAATGAAATCATTTTTTTTTTAAAATTAAGATGTAAACAGTTCTGGTTTATAGCTACAGCATATGGTTCATCATTGGGTGTTATTAATGTATGGACTGGTATAATAGATCTTAACCTATCACCTCTAGGTGTATCACAGGTAAATATTTCTTAACAGGGCATTTATACTCTTATCAAATATAACATTTGGTTATTTGTTTATGTTATTGAATGTAAAATTTGGTCATATCATTATAACATTTGCTTTTTTATTTTTTTTATTGATCGTAATATTTGGTCATTTTAGAGAATGTAACATTGATTGTTTATTTATGGTATAGAATGTAACATTTTGTAAAAAATATATATATATATGTTATGGAATGTAACATTTGGTTATTTGTTTATGTAACATTTGGTTATTTGTTTATGTAACATTTGGTTATTTGTTTATGTAACATTTGGTTTTTGTTTATGTAATATTTGGTTATGAAACATTTGGTTATTTGTTTATGTAACATTTGGTTATTTGCTTAAGTAACATTTGGTTATCTGTTTATGATTTGCTTATGGTTATTTGTTTATGTTATAGAATTTGGTTATTTCAATATGTAACATATGGTTATTTATTAATGTAACATTTGGTTATTTGTTTATGTTATAGAATGAAGCTGGTTGGATCGGGTTTTATTCAACATGTGCAGGATGTCTAGCAGCATTAGTTGTAGCTAGGTATGTCCAGTAAAATTCATTATCACGACTTTTGTACCTAGCTACGTATATGTCAAGTACAATTCATTATCGTAACTAGTTGTGTACCTCCAGTAACATTCATTATTTTAGTAATATATTTTTTATAAAGGAGGCGGATGTTGTGATTGCTCTTTGCATGCAGTCAATTGTTTTTGATTCACTTTGATATTCGGATTTAGTGCTGATATTGAATGCACTGTCGAATAATTGTATCATATTTTTGGAGAATCTGAATTGTCTTTGTTTTATGAATTTCTTGCATCCTTGATTTTGCATGTTATGTAAATGATAGACATCAATAAAAATATTGAAAGAAAACCCCAATATATCAATAATCAGACAAAGAAACACACACTTGTTTCTCCATGGTAAACTGTATTGTTTACAAGTATCTGTTTTACCCCTTGTATATATTCTGTTGTATATTTTGTAGGTTAGCTGATGTATTTAGTAAAAAATTAAAGTTGATTATATTTATATTATACTCTGTTGGTACTGTGTTCATTATCTGGTTTGCTTTAGCATGTGCTCAAATACTACCTACATCCACTGGTAAGCTATAAAGAAATATAAATGAAAATCTTACTACCTAATGTTCTGCACAAACCAAATAATGAAAAAAGTACAGGGATATAACGAAAAAAGTTGTCCACAATTCTCATCTTTCTAAATGAAATTGGGTTTAACGTCCAACTGTTCGGCACCTACGCTGGGCTAATGAAGACGAGCATATGCCAAGGGATCTTTTACTTGCACGCCAATGTGTACACGTGACTTCGGTTTTTCGTCCCATCCAAATGATAGACAGCTGTCCCTGTCATAACTGACGAGGGGAAATCACAACGAAAAATCTGGATGAACTTTCTCAGCTAATGCAGGGATCGAACACCCGATCTCCAGGCTAGCGAGCCAGCGTCTTACCCTCTCATCTGTCTAAGTAGGTGCATGTATACCATTTTCAGCCTGTTAAACATCCCCCTGACCGTTTGAAATTTAAATAACAGTTGTCTAGTCATTCGTATGGAACAAAAAAAACAAGGTCTTGTGTATATTATTGCCAGAATCCCTGATTAATAAAATTTATAGAATAAAATTTTATCATAATCTGGCGAGAGGAGGGGGGAGATGACTCAATTCAAAAAAAAGTGTTTTGTGATAATTGAATTTGAAATACATTGATATGATTTTGTGGGAAATATTAATATAAAAAAAATTATACTAACTGTGATAATTTAATAAAAATTGATTTGATAGTTTTTTTTCTTTCAGCTGTTTTATACCTCACTGTGATAATGGGTGTTATGACATTAAATTCCTCGGTGCCGTTATTATATGAATTAGCTTGTGAATTAGCCTATCCTATTGGTGAGGGTACAACAAATGGTGTAATGACTATTTTAAACAATCTGGGTGGACTCATTTTCCTGTTTATTTTAATGATTCCAAATATAGGTAAGAATAAATACTAATTTGTGTTTACAAAATAGACATTTTTCATAAAAACACAAGATAATCATTATGTCATAACAACACAAAAAGATAAACATATTTCATAACATCACAACAAAACAGAAATGTTTTATAACGTCACAAGATTGACATATTTCATAACATCATAACAAGATACTGAAGATAGACATATGTCATAACAAGATTGACATATTTCATAACATCACAACAAGATACTGAAGATAGACATATGTCATAACAAGATTGACATATTTCATAACATCACAACAAGATTGACATATTTCATAACATCACAACAAGATTGACATATTTCATAACATCACAACAAGATTGACATATTTCATAACATCACAACAAGATAGACATATTTCATAACATCACAACAAGTTAGACATATTTCATAACATCACAACAAGATAGACATATTTCATAACATCACAACAAGATAGACATATTTCATAACATCACAACAAGATAGACATATTTCACAGACATATTTGATAACATCACAACAAGATAGACATATTTCACAGACATATTTGATAACATCACAACAAGATAGACATATTTCATAACATCACAACAAGATAGACATATTTCATAACATCACAACAAGATAGACATATTTCATAACATCACAACAAGATAGACATATTTCACAGACATATTTGATAACATCACAACAAGATCAACATATTTTATAACATCACAACAAGATCGACATATGTAGAAACTAATCTATCAGAAAATATAAATACTGGTATATTGATTGAGTGGTGCTTGAATGATAAGTAAGACATTGCTTGCTAACCAAGTCTCAGGTTTGCTCTAGGTGTTGCCCAAGTAAGTTCCTCAGGATTTTCCTATGGTTTCCTCTAGTCTGGGTTGCAGTGTCTAGTCGTTCAGATTGGTATGAGAAACCAAGGTCCCATGTACACATTGGTGTGCACTTAAAAGACCCCTTGACTGTTGTAATCCAAATAATAGTAGGCTGTAGTGCTGCTGTATGGGTACTATTTCCCTCATGTTCACCTTTTTCATTAACCCAGGCAGTGCAGAAATACTTTAAACCCCATTTATTTAGTTAGCCAATATCGTCCTACTATTAAAGGTACAATGTGGATAAAATAGATGTTAATGTTTATTTTTACTATTCCAGGTACAATGTGGATGAACTGGACATTAATAGGAGCAACAGTCGTATGTTTTCCGTTATATGGAATGTTAAAAGAAACCTACAACAGACTAAATATAGATGAAGATAAAACATTGAATTCAAATGTTACAGTAATAACTAAATCACATGCATAACAAAATAACCACCTATTAAAAGTTGAAAATATATATATTACAGATACACATTTATGGCCCATAAATTTTTAAAACATGCAATGTATACTGCTTCAAAAAAAAGCGAGTTACAGTGATTAAAAGACAATATAATTTGTTTAAAAAAGAAAAAAAATGCATGATTAATGCTGGTGTATAGGCTATATGAAGGTAATGTTAATCAAATATAATTACTATACCGGTATATATAAGGGTAGCTCAATTATTGAGTAACAAGTTGCATAACCAAATTATGGCCTGTTAAATCATAATTTTTTTATATTTTAGTAGTATGTTCAGGTTGAATTAAACAACCAATTGCCCTTTTATTGGCAATAATTTATATGTACAGCAATTATACTGTAAATAATTGTTTCAATGTCTCATTTAGTATTTGAACTAGAAATAACACAGGGCACAAATTCTATAGAATATAATTCCTGTTTAAATATTACTTAGGGACGTTTCGAGTAGCATACTCTAGTCTTTATCTAGAATAGTGGTTCTCAACCTTACTTTTTTTTTGCTAATTACACACCTTGAAACACATGAAAATAAGCGACACACCTAGCTGGCTAAATATATGAAAAATATTTGAATGTTGCAAAATAAAAACATGGCAAGTCATAGATGGCATATAACTGTAGACCTAGTTATAGACACATAGAATGACTCAAACTAAATAAAAGAAATAAAACGTAGCTATGAACATACCAGTAAATACTCAATAGGGATCACATTGTTTATCATATTTTCTTAGTGTGCCGTTCAAAATATCGCGGCACACTTAGGAGGATTTCACGGCACACTGGCTGAGAATCACACTGTCGAAATATCGCTCTGTATTGAGTCGTATAATATAGTTCTTTAATATTTCAGACTTATGTATATATTTTCTGACTGTTATTTAAATATATTCTCTGTATTCTCATGGTTAGTACTGGTGTGAATCAGGTAAAACTTACATATCTGTGTCATTTTTTGTTGTTGTATATATTGGTAATGATTTATCAATCTGTTAGGTTGAATTAAACCTTATTGTAATAGTAAAACCGTTTTGACATATAATGTTAACTAAAATGTTATATGTTATTTGACAGTGAAGGGGTAAAACAGTCTGCAGTCCTGCGGGCATCTTATATAATAGTCAGCTGATTGGTTGTCATATGGCACTGAAACCAAAGTCAACAATTATTCATTATATAGGCAATATATTGTTTATAATTATTTTGTAAAAATTGTTTTAAATTATACAGTATATATATAGGTAAAATATCGTTAAAATTGTTTTAATTTATTCAAATGGGTAAAACATTGGTAAAATTGTTTTAAATTATACAGTATATTTATAACATTGATAAAATTGTTTAAATTATACAGTATATATATAATATGGGTAAAACATTGGTAAAAATCATTTTAAATTATATATTATGGTATATATTTTGTTTCATTCAAGTCAATCAGTTAACTAAGGAATACTCATTGAATGATTTCTTCTACGATTTCCCATTGATTTTACATTGCTCTATGTGCAACCAAATAAACTAATAAAATTGTGTCATAAAAAAAAGTATGCATAGATTATATCTTCGAAGCATTTTAAAACTTTATATATTGATTAATTTACTATTCTTTGAAATAATTGAAAATATTTTTTTTTATTAATATATTTTTATCGAATGGTTTATATTTATTATGTATATTATTTAGTAAAATCTGTTATCTTGGCAAATACTGAACATAATTGAACTAGTTTTGGACTAATATTGATTAGTTCCGTTTTATATGTTATTGTTAATGGTTTCAACTCATCATAACAAAAAAAAAACTTTTTTACAATCAAATTGAATGTGTGCTTTATTAGATATCATGAAAACCAATCAAAGACAATTTGTGTGTTTTTGGATGCTTTTATTTTCTTTGTGAAATGCTATGTGGATATTTGTATGCGGCCTCTAATGGGGTGTTTAGATATAAAAAAAATATATCTTTTTATCTATAGCTTAAAGAGACATCATGCCAAAACTCTTGCCATCTGCGTTAACACAAAGGTGTGATGCAAAATTTATACCCACTGGTGCTTTAGCTCGTTTCATTGGAAGGGGTAAATGCCTTGTGCTTTCAAATAGTTGTGTTTTTTCCTAATACATTTTCTTTTCTTTCATATACGAAAGAATTGTTTTCTTTTTATTGAATGTTTGAATGATATTTTAATGGGGTTTTTTTATTATTGGTTGTAATTCAGATAATATTTTTTATTAATGGATGTAAATTAGAACAATTCTTTTATTTACTGATTAGAACATATTTTTATCAATAGGTGTACATAAGAACAATTTTTTTATAAGTGGATGTGAATGAGAATACTTGGTTTATTAATTAGAACAATTGTTTATAATGGATGTAAATTACAACAATTGTTTATAATGGGTGTAAATTACAACAATTGTTTATAATGGGTGTGAATAAGAACAATTCTTTTATTAATGGGTGTAGTAAATTGGAATATTGTTAAATTAGAACATTTTGTTTTATTAACAGATGAAGACATATTTTTATTAATGGGCGTAAATAAGTAACAATTTTACCTAAAATTCAACAAATATTATAAGAACTTTTAAAAATGAACTCCGGTGATTCAATACCTGTTTTTTTATTTGTATACATTATTTTTTACAAAATAAGGTTTAAGAAAAAATAAAATGTATGATAATCTAGAATCAGTCGGTAGTTTTTATACGCCTACGTTAAAATGTTGTTGTATATTGCCTGTCATACACAATACAGTGTCTTATATGCACAGGCTAAGTGTAGATCACTTTACAGATTCTACCATCTTCAATAATCCTAAGGGTTTGTGGAGTATAACTGAACGATACCACTGAGGATACTCAGGATGGGATTCTACATCCGAACTGTATTCCGATATATACGATTAAAAAAAAGTAGGGGATATTTCATTTTTAAGTGTTATTAAAGTCACCTAAGGAAACTGACCAAGAAACAAATGACAAAATGAAATGAAGTTCACATTCATCGATTTATTCCAAATGATCGTTAGACTAAGTAAGGCACAGACTGAACATTATAAGGGTAAAATGATACCCGGGGTCAAACAGCAAAGTTACCACAGCATCACAACAAAGTCAGTAACGGGTAAATCCTCCTCTGTTTGCCAAACAAGCATTGATCCGACGTGGCATACTCCTAATGAGAGTTCTAAGGTCATTTTGGTCCAGATTGTCCCATTCCTGTTGCAACGCAGCAGCGAGTTCTTGGACATTGACAGGACGTTGTTCACGTTGACGTAACCTCTGTCCAAGCATGTCCCCGACATGCTCGATGGGGGAGAGGTCGGGACTCAGTGCTGGCCAAGGTAATGTGCTGATGTTCTGTTGTTGGAGGTAACCTGTAACGATCCTGGCCCTGTGACATCTTGCGTTATCATCCTGGAAGATGAAACGGCGGCCATGACGTCGTGCGAACGGCACAACATGGACTGCCAAGATGTTGTCCCGGTAGTACTGGCCTGTAACACGCCCTGCAACAACATGTAAAGCCGTTCTTCCAGCAACAGTGATGCCTCCCCACACCATAACAGAACCACCCCCCAAATCGATCATGTCTGATGACGTTAACGTCTTTGAAGCGCTCGTTTCGACGACGCCACACTCTCCTACGTCTGTCCAAATCAACAGTGAACCTTGACTCATCTGAAAACATCACATTGCTCCAGCGTCGATTATCCCAGTGTTGACGATCCCTACACCAACGACGTCTTGCCTGAATGTGCGATGATCTCTCAAACAAGGGATCACGCGAGGACGTCGGGCGCGAAGGTGACCCCCACGCAGTCGATTCCCAGTGTCTGTTTAAAGAAGAGCGCTGATCTGATTTGCTGTGATGACACGATTTCTCAAGGCCAAGGTACGGATAAATCGATCCTGGGCTTTAGTTGTCGTCCTTGGTCGACCTGAGCGTGGTCTGTCTTGTACAGATTGTGTATCACGGTATCTGGACCATAGCCTGCTTATGACAGACTGGGAAACATTCATCGTCCGTAACCTTTCATTTTGGGTAAGCCGACGCATATCAAAATTTGTTTTCTGGTCACTAAAACAATTAAACTGATGTTTCCACCCTGGAATTCAATGCCACAATGACTGTAACATTCAAAGTCAGAGTCGTGCATATCTTGGGTTGGACCCCCATGATGATCCCAAGCATCACCTGCATTCCATGTGGTAGCTATTGGTGCGTTTGGGCGTCACATGTAACTGGAAATGTTTCTTCTGTTGGTTCTATAGTGACTTTTTTTTCGTAGTCATTTGCATATTTTAGTATTATGCCCCCAAAATCAAATATCCCCTACTTTTTTGGAATAGTATAGTTCTTGTAATATCTAAAGAACCACCGGTCACAATATCTTATACCAGATCTTTTAATCAATGCCAACTTTGATCTTTTTATTTGTATGTTATTAGACATCGGTCATAATCCTTATTTAAATTTGTCATGATGTTTTTAGAGTGTCATGCATTGTTCGTTTCATGTTACCAACCACGAAGACTTGTTGCCCTGATGTTATTGGTAAAACATCTCCAGGTGATTTCTACGCCCATATGTAAATTTGGATGAGTCCCTTCCGCCCGTAGCACAATCGACAATTTTTATCTAATTTCGGCAACTTTAAAGAATTATGACAAGATAGGGACCTCTTTCTTTTCGGCGAAATCTGATGGAGGTTACCACGATTTGTAGTTCGTCAGTTTAAAGTCACTTTTGTTGATTTGTTTAGTCTAGAATGGAAGAAGGCGGGTTAACCAGGTTTTGAATAATATTCATTTATTAGTAACGGAAGAATAACGGAGTTTTAGGTTACGGTGATTTGTACGGCGGATATAGCCTATGTTTAGTCATTCGACTGGACGAAAAGCGAGGTCCCATGTACACATTGGTGTGCACGTAAAAGATTGTTTAACTGTTGATATTCGAAATAAGAGTCGGTCGTAGGCCCACTGTCTGGGATAGGTTTCCCTCTAAGCACACTGTATGGGGTAAGCCCGTCTGCAATAGCCTTATAGTCGGTAGAGAAAAGAAGGACGTTAAATTCAATTCATTTGATGTCTTTTGCAGAATGGTAGGACCTTAAACAACATTCCATTCATTCGCCCCTTCCATGAGCGGCAGTGCGAAAGGCGACTGTTCTTCGGTCCCTGTATATTGGATTTTCCAGCCTGATTCCCCCCTGTAAACGAACCATTAAAGGTATATTATTAAGAATAGACCCTAGCGCCGCTGTCGGGACAAAGTTTCCAGTATGACACTCTTCATTAACCCGGTTACATTGTGAAGATCTGAGAAATGGTGTACTTCTCAAAAACATATCAAATTAAAACAGAAATAAGTGAAATGGGATTTAACGTCCTACTGTTCTGATGCTAAATTAGACTAATGAAATCGGGCACTATGGCCTACCCTTTTATCGAATTCCACCTGCCAAGGGATCTTTTACATGCACGCCAATATATGTACGGGACCTAGATTTTAGTCAAATCCGAATAACTAGACAGCTGTTCTCATCAGAGATGGTGAAAGTTCCAGGAAGTCTGTAAAAATAAGTGAAATGGGGTTTAACGTCCTACTGTTTTGATGCTAAATTAGACTAAGGAAATCGGGCACTATGGCCTACCCTTGTTTCGAATTCCACCTGCCAAGGGATCTTTGACATGCACGCCAATATATGTACGGGACCTAGATTTTAGTCAAATCCGAATAACTAGACAGCTGTTCTCATCAGAGATGGTGAAAGTTCCAGGAAGTCTGTAAAAATACCATCACTCCCTTCTATTTACAACAACCTCTAAACAAAGAAAGGTTTCCAATAAAGGAACATTACGCCAACAGACCCTGTAGTTGTCTTCTTCAAAATATAGTCGAGATTGTCCCTTTAATATGATTAATTACAAACATGTATGAAATTTGTTTATTGTTCTTTATTTTTTCCATTCGAATTAAATTTACTTATGGACATGTTTTAAAATTGTACTTCATTTGAAACGACAATAATCTTTAAAACACTTCATTACCTTAATAGTCAAAATATATGACTTGTAAAGCTTTTTTATGGCAATCGTTTTCAAGCCTTACAAAAATTATTATATTATAATATGCAATTAATGCTGTTTATGCCAATTTTATATTTTACATTATACTATAAAATGCCATATTTATACATTTGGCTGATTACGACAATTAAAAATGGCGACAGGAAGCCGATAGACACAAATATCAACTACCAAAGGAAATAATGGTTATAATTTTATGGTGATTGTTAGACTGGTGGCCAGTCTCCTCCACACACCAAAAATTGGCCAGTCCTCTCCAAACCCCCCCCCCCCCCCGAAAAAAACGTAATCTCTAGAGACCGGGCAAATAGAGCTTCATTCTCATCTGGTGCTGGTTACAGGTTTACTCAAATTTTTATTTATACAAATGGAAACGAAAGTGTTGGTTTACTAAAAATTAATACTTTTATATAAATCGAAATGTAAAATAAATAGAAGAGACTGGGCCAGTCTAGGTGATTGTATACATTGATGTTCATCAAAATTTAACCGCACTTCAAATTTGTTTTTAGATTTTCCGTACTACGAATATTATAAATAATATTCTATATAATATGTATTTAATGTGCCCAACATCCAACTTCAATGTCGTCTTTATACCAATGGTTGCTACAGAATTGTTGACCATCTACGGTGTAACATTCAAATCTGAAAATACATATTGAAAATATGTCACATTCAATTTTCTAGTACACGATGCCGTGGGGGGGGGGGGTATTATATATTAAGTCGTGAGAAATTTTCTCGAAAATAAAAATGTCCCATCGAGCATTTTTATACTTATGTGGGGATTTGGATGGCTGAATGGTTAGCGTGCGCGCGCTGTATCATAAAGCCTGTCATTGAGTCAACTGGCGTTGTTTCGCATCCCCGGTTGTACGTGGCAAGGAGTAGGGTTGCCTGTCCAATCTCGTGGGTTTTCTTCGGTTCCTCCGGTTTCCTCCCACTGCTAAAGACCCCTACGCGCAAGCAAAATATTAAAATAAAATTAAACTATAAGTTAGTCCCGAAATGACCTAGTTTGTGTCGTGGACTTTAAACCCAATTTCCCTTTCTTTTTCTTTTATACTTATATAGTCTCGGTCGCCCATATGATAGAGACTAATACTTATATGGTTCTTGATCAAAACATTAAATAAATTGGTTTTTATTTGTGCTTCGTTTGTGTACTTTAAATTAGAATTCCGCTAATGCATTTTCGTACTCCTAGTGCTTCCCGGGGTCGTAGAGACTTGAAATTTGCCGAGGTGGTTCAGGGTGTCCAATTGTTATCTGAGACAAATCGGTCAATAACTTTTGATTTTACGCGCCTTTACCATTATTTTAATCGTGTTAAAACTAAACAATATACTATATACATAAAAACTATAGTGGGACATGACAAGGAACAAACCTGCATTCGGCACCAGGTACAAGTGGGCATATCGTCGGATCACCTGCACACTTTGCAGCATTAGTTGTAGCTACAGCCACCATTACCATTACCAATAACACTACACAATACATTGTTTTCATCTTGAACGTCTCCTTAAAAGTATTTTTTATAATTATAAAGACGGAGTAACTCTAGTAAGTAAACTGACACTGTTATTTATGAGATAAACCACTTAATAAATAACCACACGTCATTGAAACTATTAAAGTGGACATATTATTCTTAGTAAAAACAACTGTTGGAAACATATTATTTGATTTAAAGGGGTAGCACGATTTACCCAAATCCACCCAAATCTACCCAAATCCTACCATATCCGCCGATATTTCAACTTAAAAACAAATAATTTATATCGATATTTGCCAAATTGTCATATTTAATTTACAGTCGTAACGTTTTGATGTCAAAATGCCCCTCAAAATGCGATTTCCGAGCAAGTTTGGAAGTTGTAACCAAGGGACATAACTCGTTTATTTCACGAACTCGCTTGTTCGGAAATTGCATTTTGAGGAATATTTTTGAAACAAAAACTTTACAATTTTCAATTAAAAATGCAAATTTGGAATAAAGAACATTATATTATCAAATATAGATGTAAATTATTTTTTATAAGAGTTGAAATAATGGTGGATTTTGGATTTGGGTGGATTTGGGTACATTGAGCTACCGGAATTAAAGACCAAAAATGATGATAAAATTAATAGCGTTAAAGGTCTTATAACCCTTACCCAACATTGTCCATAATATTTGACATTAAAAATCAGGAATTATAATTGAATATTGGTTCATTCCAAAATTGGTGTTATTATCTTGCTGTGAAAATGTTGGGTCCTGATATACAACATTCCAGACACGATGCACATTTTAAAATCGATTCCCGACGTCAGTGCGGGAGTAATAGTAATGGTTTGGATTGTACAAACCAAATACAAACTACAAACTAATGACATTCGATTTGGACTGCTCAGGTAATTTCGCCGAACATAACTGATAAGAAATTACAATTTAAAAAAAAATGAATGTAAATCGGTTTGTATACATTCATATTACATGATGTTCCAGGTGGGGACATTTTGCCCGGGAAGTGGCGCTTCGGCCTACTCTGATATCGAATTCCAACTGCCAAGGGATCTTTTACGAGCACGCCAATGTGTACACGGGATCTCGGTTTTTCTCCCCACCCGAATGAACGACTAGACAGCTGTCCTTAAAGACATGGGGAAACCACGCTGGAAAATCTGGATGAACTTTCTCGGCCAATGTAGGGATTGAACACCCGACCCCCAGGCTAGCGAGGTGCAAGTAACGGAGCTCAATCTGTGAAATTATATGAATATTCAACAATTGGAATAATGAAAGGCTTATTAATGACAACACATTAAATTTGCGTGCATTATTGACTTTTTCCATTTTAACCATTAATTATTTGAAAGTCGATGGGGTGTGACGGTAACCCATTACTTCAACACTTTAACTTATTAATAAATGAATTGCTACTTACTATCCAAGTTGAAAGGTTCTATGTAAAATGAATTATTATAATATCACATTGTCTATATACTAACATATAATAATTATATAGATGTGACATTAATACGAGGGGAAGGCCGGTTATTTCTATATTTCCTCTCCATATAATTTGATAAGGCTGACACATCCTCTAATTAAGAGTCTGACATTTTAATGAGTATATCCATGGAAGTTAAAGGGACAATAACACTCTTGCTGGCTTGACAGGTCCAGAATTTTTTTTTTAGCATTATTCTAACTACAAGATGTTTCAGTGTCCTACCTGTTGTGTAAATTATCCATTACAACCTATCTTACTTGTCCCGAGGGTTCGAAAATATGTTTAAATCCAAGTTGCATTTGGAAGTGCTTACGTAAGGCTTTTCAAACCATGTTACGGCATGTAGTTGAATTTTTCCAATTTTTAAAATTCGGTGTGTTAAGATGAAATTTGTATCATTTTTAATTGAAATATTGTAAAATAGTACAAATTGTTAACCAGAATAAATATTGGAACATATTATTCAGTTACAACAAGAGTGTTATTGTCCCTTTAAAGTAGCCAAGTCTTTAACTTAATATCATTGAAAACATTGAAAACACGACTTATTGGTCGGTTGAAATCAACATTGATGTTGCTATCTTACCGTGAAAAGATGGACTTCTGGTATTTAGTTTAAAGACAAATTTTAATTAACAATTTAAAATTGACACACAAATCGAGTGCCAAAATGTTTTTGAGTGCCATTTGTAATAAAGAGACTCTATGATTCAGGTTAAACATACCCACACTGGAGAATAATGCCGATGTAGACTGGAATAACCAGACGCCAAAGATTGTCATTCAATTTGCAACTATTTCGCCGAACAAACGTGACTAAAAATATTACAGTAAAAACAGAAACGATTGAATGTAAATCAGTTTCTATTTATTCATATTACATTATTGTATGTGTTGCGAACCATTTTTGTCCATTCTAAAGAATAGAGAATTTGCTCCTTTAATGAAGGGAATAAATCTGGTTTAGCTGTTGTTAATCGGCAATAATATTTATCGGGTGAATAGATTACAGTACATGCAGCGCACACACATAATGTATCAGTTATATTCCTATAATTAATATAATATATGACATGTATTAGACAGTCATTAACTTATTTAGACCATAATCAACTCTCGATGCCATCGCTAGTCTGTGATATTTAGCGGATAGGATTACACTTTTTGAAAAAAATTAAACGTAAAAATGGATAATCGAGATCTAGTATTGATGATCGAAGCTAGCCTAAAATTTAAAAGCTAATAACTCGAAATGAAATAGGGTTGAACGTTTTACGTCATTCAATGAAGATGATTAAGCCATACAGTTGATTATGTTCTTATGTTCATTTTCCATGAACAGTTTTGGTATAAAACAAACTTCCATGACCGTGCTGGTCTCAGTTAAAGTAGTAAGGGCGGTGATACAGCCACGCTCGTGCGTGCATGCGCAGACGCATGCACGTGCATGCACGTGACCTTGCACGTATTTGACCTTGATGACCCCTAGCACGTGTGTGACCCCTAGCACGTGTGTGACCCCTTGCACGTGACCTTGCACGTGCATGACCCCGTGCACATGCAGAAAGAGAGGGCGCGCGCGCGGAAGAAAGAGAGAGAGAGAGAGAAGAGAGAGAGAGAGAGAAGAGAGAGGAGGAAAGAAGAGGGGAGAAGGGGGAAGAACTCTTTTCCATTGATTAAGTTGGCCCTGAAAAGGGCCGTTTGGTCAGACTAGAATGCGAGAGTACGCCGCACTTTATGTCGGTTGCGTCTAATAGCCTCCACTAATTCGGGAGGAGGTCTTTTCCTGGGAGGTGTTTTTAATACCTCGTCAGGTAAGACAAAGATATCGTCTGGGGTGATGATGGCAAGAGTATCACCCCTGAGATACATCAAGGTGTCCGCATTGGGGTTTTCACCGAGGCGAATGATCGGAGCACCGTTTGCCATTGTGACAAAGAGAGATGAATGTTGTGTCGTTTTATAACCGTTAGGACGAATCCATTTGATATGACGTCACACGGACGAGTCCATTCATAGCGTGGCGTTAGAGCGCTTAGGATAACGTTATGCAACGTTATGCATCGTAGGGTGTACGTTGAAGGCTAAATATAGATGTGATGCAACGTTATGCAACGTAGGGTGTACGTTGGAGGCTAAATATAGATGTAATGCAACGTTATACAACGTATGTGCAACGTTATATCACGTGGGGTGTCGGACGAGTCCATGAATGGACTCGTCGTCACGACAGGAATAAAAGCGAGCGACGGGAGCGGTTCTGGCATTTTCAAGCTATCACCGAACGAAGAAAGATGAGTTTTACATTACGCCCCGTCGATAGAAGATACAGTCGCTTATTTAGAACCGAGTCGCTATGTGTAGACATAGACTTTTTGGAAGATTGGTCCCACGTTCCAGCCGCTGATGTGCCTCAGCAACTACACAACACCGTTGAGGCCATCATTGAGGAAATTCGCCGAACTTTGAACGCCAGCGAAAGTGACTACGTACGGATTGCCATCAGTCACCCGGGACTCAAAACACCTATTTGGTTACCGTTTCGAGAGTATCGTCTGTTAAAAGCCGAAGATATTTTACAGAAAGTGGCTGCCGTCTTACAGAGCAATGAGGAATTTCGACTCGATCAACGCATGTCCATGAATATTTGTCACGTGTCCCCTCCCGATGGTAGAGGTAGCGGAAAAAACGTCAAGAAGAGACACAGCGCCAATTTCGACGAGTACTTAAAGAAAAAGAGATGCCTTGTCACCATAAAGAATACCGATGACTTGTGTTTCCAGCGAGCCATTGTCGTCGCTCGTCACTATGCGAACAAACAGGACACCCCTGAATGGGAAAGGGAGAGGAAGAGATTACTCAGGACAGGACCCCATTCGTGGCAGACGAAGAAAACAGAAGCACTCATCGATGCCGCCGGTGGAACCAAGGAAGCTTGTACGGGGATGGAAACGTGGGAACTGTACGCCAAGTATTTGGGAGGACAAGGATACCAACTTAACATTTTCTCTCAAGCCATCTTTGGTAAGGCCATCTATCGAGGAACAAAGCACGTCACCGGAACACCAAAACAGCTGAACCTGTATTTACACAGCAGACATTATGACGTTATAACTTCCATGCCCGCCTTTGTGGAAAGATCGTATTTTTGTGAGACCTGTCAAGTGGGATACGATCATGCCGAGAAACATTCGTGTCACGTCATGTGTCAAGGCTGCAAGAAAGTGGGTCCACCCTGTCCACCCGATCCCAACACAAAGACGTGTTACTGTTGTCATCGAGTGTTTGTGGGTCGGCAGTGTTTCGATAACCATCTCGCTACCCGTTCCAGAGCCAATGGTAGTATATGTCATCGGTGGAAGAAATGTAAAACATGCCAGAAGGAGTGGGACGTCATCAAAGCCAAGCGAAATTTAGAAGAACATCGATGCGGAGAATACAAGTGCTCCATCTGCCGTGAGTGGCACACGGCCGCAAAACAGTTTTGCTACATTCAACCGTTAAAATCACCCATCGACATGGATAGAGACAGAAAGACACAAATCGACAAACAACAGCAATCAACGTTGACCCGTTTCGTCTTCTTTGACTTTGAATGCCAGCAAGATACAGGTGAACACATTCCCAACTTATGTGTTCTGCAAGTGTGCTGTCACTTTTGTATCGATAACGAAGAAACATTCCGTGGCGCAACCTGAAGTTATAATGCAGGGTGGGAAAGCGATGACTATCACTGTCGGTACGGTCAAATTCATCGATTCCCTCAACTTTTTACCAATGGCTTTACGGGACATGCCCAAAACCTTCGACCTGCAAGAATTGAAGAAAGGTTATTTCCCTCACCACTTTAACAGACCGGAGAATGAAGATTACGTGGGCGCTTATCCTCCCAACACCGATTACGATCCGGATGGCATGAGCGTGTCGGAACGAGAGAAGTTTCACGCGTGGTACCAACAACACAGTCACGACGTCTTTGATTTTCGCCAGGAAATTTTGACCTACTGTAAGAGCGATGTGGATGTCTTGCGTCGGTGTTGTGGTGTGTTTCGCGAGATATTCCTGATGGACACGGGCATCGATCCCTTTGAGAAGAGCCTGACCCTGGCCTCCGCCTGCAGTCGCGTACTACGCACACACTACCTGGAGAAAGACACACTCGTCGTCATTCCTCGAGCCCTGATGCAAGAGCCGACATCGGGTCAAGACTGGCATCGCTTCCAGCCTCGACAACAGTCCAACAAAGCACTTCGTTGGTTGGAATGGGAACAACATCGACAGACCATGGCCGCTTTCCGGAACCAGACCCCTCTACCAAACATTCGACACGCCCGCAACGGTAGTGAATGTCGAGTCGGCCCTTACAGTTTAGATGGTATGGACACGACCACGGGTACAGTGTACGAGTTTCACGGCTGTGCCTTTCACGGTTGTCCCAAATGTTTTCCGGGTCCCGTCCAAGACGTTCAACATAAACATCCCTACGATCCCTCGCGCAGTATGCGAGACTTGTACCAGAAGACCCAGGAACGTCACCGTCAACTCCAGGAACAGTACGGTATGCAGACCATTCGCGTCATGTGGGAGTGTGAGATGGAAGAAGAACGACGCCATGATCCCGAGATGGACGAATTTCTGATTGGATTGGAAGATCAGCAATGGCCCGCTCCCGAACCTCTGATGCCCCGCAACGCTTTCTTTGGCGGAAGAACGAATGCTATTCAATTGTTGGTCAACGAGTCGGCCGAAGAGATGCGCTACATCGACGTGGTGTCCCTGTACCCTTACATCTGCAAGTACGGTACCTTTCCCATCAAGGAACCCACGATCGTCACACAGCCCGATCAAGACCAGTGGCAGCAGTACGAAGGGTTGATCCAATGTTCCGTGTTACCACCTCGTGGCCTGTACCACCCGGTGCTCCCGTTTCGACGAAAACAGAAACTGGTGTTTGCCCTGTGTCGAAGCTGCGTCGACGAACACATGCAACAAGGGGAGATTGCAGAATACCAACCGTGTGATCACACCGACGAACAGCGAGCCTGGGTGGGTACATTTGTCACTCTGGAACTGAAGAAAGCGGTGAGCCTGGGATATCGCGTATTAAAAGTGTACGAAGTCTGGCACTGGAAAGAATTCAGCACCTACGATCCCGAGGCCAAAACGGGTGGTCTGTTTACGGGGTACATTAATCACTACCTAAAGAAGAAGATGGAAAGTAGCGGTTATCCCGACACCTGTCACACCGAAGAAGACAAGATCCGCTTCGTGAACGACGTGTACGACACCGAAGGTATTCGTCTGGATCCCGCATCGATAAAACCAAACAAAGGGATGAGGGCGTTTAGTAAACTTCAGCTCAACACGGCTTGGGGGAAATTCGGACAGCGAGACAACTTTCCCAAGACAGAATATATCACAGAGCCCAGCGTCTTCTTTGAAAAAATGTTGGACGTGACCCAGACCGTGCGAGATGTACAGTTAGTCAACGACAACATGGTCTTGATGGAAACGTTGAAAAAAGAAGGACATGTCGCACCCTGTCCCATCACCAATGTGGTTATCGCCGCCTTCGTCACGGCCCAGGCCCGTTTGAAACTCTATACCGTCTTGGAAAAGTTGGGAGAGCGCGTATGCTATTTTGACACGGACAGCGTCATCTACCAATATAATCCTAAATCATGGAATCCCCCGGAAGGTTCAAGTTTAGGCCAGTGGAAGAACGAGTTGCCCGAGAACGTCACCATTAAGGAATTTGTGAGCGGAGGACCAAAGAATTATGCGTACAGACAAAGCGATGGAAAAACGGTATGCAAAGTCCGGGGATTCACCTTGAATTATCGTGCCTCCCAACAACTGAATTACGTCATCATGAAGGAGAACGTACGGCACGTCAATCAAAACGAACCGCTTGTCATCTCCAATCCGTTTAAGATTTCGAGATCACGTGATCGACGTCTTTGGACACGCCCCGAGAACAAAAAATATAAAATCGTGTACGACAAGCGTTTAGTTCAATTCAATGACAATGGCCAACCGATCAACACTTACCCCTATGGATAATGACTTTCATTTGTCAGGAACGTGGCGACCAAACAGAGAAGATGATGAATCAGCAGCAACGAATACGGATATGGTCGAAAAACTCAGAGAACGATGGCTCAACTTCCGTGTCAGCAAGTGTTATTTGCCAATAATAGAAACAAGTCAGCGCCAGGAGTGTTTCGGCTGCAGTATGGCTCACCCCAGTGTGAGATACCATGCGTGTCAAGGACTAGGTGTGTCTTCCATAACGGGCCAAGCCTCGCACCCTGTTGACGATTACAGTCACTACCTCTGGTTGGACGAGCCGAAATCAGAAGACGTCGATAAAGTATTAGACAGTCTGGTGGACGACCCATGGAAACGAGTCAAGATCTGGGAAGACGAACGACGATGGCAGGAAGATGTCATGCAAGCCTTGAGAAAGTACTGGGAGATCGTTCCTGGGTTTAAGATGGCGGTGATCAAACGCAAAAATGGAGTGTGCCCCATACGCGTATGGATGGAGCAGTCATCGGAGAGAATGTTATATTGGGAACTGAATGAAATGGATACCGAAAAGATCTCTGACATGGTGATAGAAGGTTGGGAATCTCTCGGCAGACAGCTGGGGGTCAGTGAAGAGTATATTAGTCACGCCAAGAAGATTTACCCAAACGACACACGGAAACAAATCATTAACATGTTCAACCAATGGCGAAGAATGTACGACAAGGAAGCTGGCTATAGGCTGTTGGTACAAGAAATGCAGGGAAACATTAAGCGAGCCAATCTAGTGACGTTGATGGAAGCCTGTCTCGCGAGTGGAGCCGTCATCGCTTGGGACGACCTGCTACCGTATATGGGCAACCTGATGTACCAATTGATACACGGGAAGAAATAGACTCGAATCAGTTAGTTTTATGTCTGTTTTTTTATTGTACAATACCGTATGCAACATGAGCAGAAATAGGAAGAACCGTTTAAGATTTTTAGATCACGTGATCTCTGGACACGCCCCGAGAACAAAAAGTATAAAATCGTGTACGACAAGCGTTTAGTTCAATTCAATGACAATGGCCAACCGATCAACACTTACCCCCATGGATACTGACTTTCGTGTCTCGGGAGGATGGCGACCGAACAGAGATGGAGACGAACCGACAGAAAATACAGATTTGATCGAGAAACTAAGACGACGATGGCTCAATTTTCGGGTCTGCAAGTGTTACCTACCCATCATAGAGGAAAAGCAACACGAGGAGTGTATTGGATGCAAGTACGATCACCCCAGTCAGAGATACCATTCGTGTCTGGGATTGGGCGTGTGTTCCATAACGGGCCGAGCCTCACACCCTGTCGACGATTACAATCACTACCTCTGGTTGGACGAGCCGAAACCAGAAGACGTCGATAGCGTGTTAGGCAGTATGGTGGACAACCCACGCGACCGAGTCAAGACGTGGGAGGACGAACAACAATGGCGGGAAGACGTGGACGAAGCCTTGAAAAAGTTTTGGAGTGTGGTTCCGGGATTTAAGACGGTGTTGATCAAACGCAAAGACGAGTTCATCGAACCCAAAGAGAATCCCATACGTCGGTGGATGGACGAGCTACCAGAGAAAAAGAAACGATGGTTCCTGGATCAAATGGATATCAACGTCATGTCCGGTAAACTGGGCGAAGGCTGGGAATGTATTGGCAGACATCTGGGAATCAGAGAAGCACGGATCAGTCAAGCCAAGATGAGTCATCCTAACAACGCGCGCATGCAAATTTTCACCGTGTTCAACCAGTGGCGACAAAGACATGGTAATCGAGCCAGCCTGATGACATTGTTGGAGGCCTGTCACGTGAGTGAAGCTGTCATTGATTGGGAAGAAGTGCAAAAGTACGTGGAAAGCCTGGAAATCATAGACTAGACACGGACCAATAGAAACGAAGGAAAAGAAAGAACCAATCAAAAGAGAGTGACGTCACAACCAAGGGTATAAGAAGCAAAGTCTCAGAATAAAATTTCATTCTACTCTCAATGGCTAGTCAAGTTTGTTTCTCCTGTAACAATGTCGGACACTGGTATAGAGACTGCCCTGCTCGTTCCCAACAGCAGCAACGAAATCCACAACCAAGACAAGACAGATCAGCTTATGGTTCCTATGGAAAATGTTACCGCTGTGGAGAACCAGGACACTGGGCGCCCCAGTGTGGACAACGAGCCGAAGCCCAAAAAGCGAAAAGTGACGAAGAAAGAAAAGAAGACGTCAAAAGAAAGTGTTACGGGATCAAGAGACCCACCGACGACAACCACAAATGTCTCAACTGTGGACAGCTTGGTCACGGCCTGCTCGAGTGCGAAAAAGAAATCCAAACAGAAAACAACTTTGAAGCCGTTGCCAGTCGCATGTTCGACAACAACGTCGATATGCCCAGAGACAACACCCGCAGTCAGCGATACTGGTACTGGTCAGGAGAAGCGTTCGAATTCTACAGGCGCTACAAAGAAAAACAGAAAACAGAAGCCTGTCAGTCCTCCAGTTATTACCCCAACTACGAGTGAAACTGACGAAACCCCGAAGCCGGCTGTTATTTTGTTGGCGGAGAAGGAAGCAGAAAGTTTTGCCCGAGCATTCATCCAGTATGCGGGTCCGAGAGATATGACCGAAGTCTTGGCGTATCCCCCCTGTTTCGATATGAGCGAATGGGTACCCGTTGTCGTCACGTTTGCTGAAGTGGAAGACTGGCACCCACACGATACGATGCAGAAGCTGTTGGGAAAAGTGTATTGGATTCCTCGTGTCCTGAGAAACGTACCCTGGTTGAGACAAGAGATCCTGAAGAGAGAACGCGTTAACTAACATTTTTTCTTTTCCTTTGTACTATATGTTGTATTGAATGTATTTTTGAATGCTCTTTTTTGTATTTTTTGTAAAATAAAATCTGTTCTTATTTCACTCCATGTCTGTTGTTCTGTGGTGGGCGCGAAGGTATAAAAGGCAGGGGAGAAGGGGATTGGGGGACAGTGCAAGATGGATGTGGCGTTCAAACACCCCTTTACCATGTTAGTCAGCGGTCCAACAGGGGTTGGCAAGACGGTCTTTGTACAGAAATTTCTCCAAGCGTCTCTGTTCGACATCCCTCCCCAACGCACCGTGTGGGCCTACGGGGAATGGCAAGAGAGTTACGAACACTTTCCATACACTTATGTCAAAGGATTGACGGATATTGACGACGTGATGGGGCAAGTCAAAGGGCCCCAATGTTTAATCGTGGATGATTTGATGGGGGAAGACACGGAGATATTGCAACAGTGGTTTACGAAAAAAAGTCATCACCACGACACGAGTGTCATTTACATTGTGCAAAATTTGTTTGACAAGCGACAGCGTACCATCAGCCTGAATGCCCATTACTTGGTTTTGTTCAAAAATCCTCGAGACGCCTCGCAAATTAGTGTGTTGTCCCGTCAGATGTACCCTTCCCATACCAAGTATATGGAGGAAGCTTTCAAGGATGCGACGAGTACCCCTCGCAGTTACTTACTCATTGATTTGAAGCCCGACACACCCGAGACTCTGCGGTTGAGAAGCAACATTTTACCCGAAGAGGAACCACCCATCGTCTACGTCCAAAAAGTATAAAAGGGGGACCTGTACCTCGAATTGAATCTGTTTGTCACGATGGCTCGCACGAAGAATACGCAGCGGAAACACCCACCTCCGACCCTTCCCCGGGCGACGTTCCCGACCTTGGCACCGGACCTTCGTGGTCCCACGGTACGAAGGCGCACTCGTCCGAACATGAGGGCCCCCAGAACCCAATGGTTACCCCCCTCGTTGACACCACCCACGAGTCCTTTGTCTCCCTTACCGCTCACACCACCACGCTTTTTCTCCCCAGTCACACCCCCACGACCCATGTCACCACGTTCCCCTTCTCGGTCTCCCTCGCCGATCTTTCGAAGACCACGAAGAGAAAAGAAGAGTTCTATAAAAGGATTGAAGGCGTTCATTCGCAAGTTACAACAACTGACTCCCGATATGGCTTATGGACAGCTGGCCAAGAATACGGGCAGGGCGCGTATTGGATTGTTGCAGTGGTTCAAGTTGGCGGCCAACCATTTGCTGAATGATAACATCCAACCCCTACATGCACAACACAAGAAATGGGTGGAACGAAATCGCCAGGTGTTGACCCAATTGACGGAGAAAAACATGCCGACGGCTGAAAAACTCTCTCTGATCATGAAACCCGGAGGACGTGGATTTTTTGGGGGCGTGTTGATTCGTATCTTGCTGCGATGGAAGGAAAGGCTGCAAGAGGAAAGAAACAAGAAACGAAATAAATTCGTTCGACGGACCGCTCAGCGTGGAAAGGGTCTGAGTGCCAAAGAGCTGAATCAACATCGAGCATTGCTTCGCAAATTGACTAATCCACGAACATCACCCAACGTCAAAAAAAGGCTTCTCAAACAACAAGGCGGTGCTATCGGTGCCTTGCTCGCTATGGCCATTCCAGCATTAGCCCCCTTGGTATCTAAACTATTGGGAGGACAACAGGGTGGTAAACATCCCTGGACAAGAAGGAGCGAGAGAGCGAACGCTGGGTTTGCCGAGTTCAAGAAACTATTTGGTGGATAACCTGTGGGACAGAAAGGTATAAAAAGGGAACCGGTGCATGACCCCGAGCTCAGTCATGGAGACACTGCGGTATCTATTGAACACTGCACCGAAAGACCGTCCTCTTTTACTCGAGACCCAGCCCATCGTCGACGGTGTGTGTGAGTGTATTGGAAACCTGATTCGTGGCAACGTTCCTGTGGCCGACAAAGAAATCAAACGTTTGAAAAAGGACGCCCCCTTGTTACGACGTTTGGGCACGTCTAAAACACCTTGGAAGACCCGTCGGCGACTTCTGAAACAACAAAAAGGAGGATTCTTCACCCGGTTGTTTCGGTCTTTTCCAAAAGATGAAATTCACCAAGAAAATGAAACTGGTACCCATCGACGGACCCACCGACGTCAAACCCGTCAAAGTCATGCAAGTCGAACCCGTGTACGATCGAGATCCACTGCAGCAGGCCGTCGAAAATGTTCACCAAGACATGCAACGCCTGCTAAACGACCCAACACTGGGCGACGAAAATAAAATGCAACGGTACGGACAGTTGTTACAGCGTTATCAAACGATGCAAAAGAAACGAAAACATGTCATTCCCTTGTCGGACGAAAACATACCCGAGCACAAAGAAGAAGCAGCCGTGGTGTCGGAGATACCCATTCTGGAGTCGGTTCCCCGAGCCTATCAACATCGAGCTCGCCTTTTGTTGAAACACATGAAAGAAAAGACACCTTGGTCGTGGAATGAGAACTTGGAATTGATTCGGAATGGCGTACCCGTACCAGGTACCAATGCCATTGACATTGTGAACGATTTGGTTCGTCGGCGAAAGAATACCCAGGCCCCCATGGGATGGTTTGGCGTGATGCAAAGTTTAAAGGCCACGAACGTACCGCGCGAAGCCATTGGTAATCAAGAACGATGGAACGTATTGTCCAGGCCACCCACACGGCCTCCGCCGCGACGTCCGAGAAAGAAGAAAATCTCCAGTACGGATACCCCTAGTACATCTACCAGAAGATGGCTGTCTTTGCAAAACCTATAAATAGCCTGATCATATGCCAATCGATTGAAACATGGAACGAAAGCTGAAGAAAGTATATTACGACCCGAAACACCCGGCCGCTTTCGGTGGAGCCCTGGGCCTTCACAAAGCTACTGGTGTGGCTTTGGACCAAGTCAAGACATGGTTGAAACAACAAAGGGCGTACACCTTGCACAAACCACTGAAAAAGAAATTCTCTCGGTCCCCCACGGTGGTGGCCGGGATAGATCACCAATGGCAAGCAGATTTGAGCGATATGTCGGCCTTGGCCCAACAGAATGAGGGATACAGGTTTTTGCTGTGCGTCATCGATGTATTTTCCAAGTACGCATGGGTGTTGCCTCTCAAAAACAAGACGGGGGACAGTCTGGTGGACGCTTTTCGTCGAATCTTTCAAAGTCGACAACCTCTACGATTTCAAACGGACAAAGGTACCGAATTCCTCAATCGAAAAATGCAAACGTACCTGAAAAAGAAAAATATTCATTTCTTCGTGACACACAACGTCGAAACCAAGGCCAGTGTGGTGGAACGATTTCAACGGACATTGAAAGAGCGTATGTGGCGATACTTTACTCATCGACAAACACAACGGTACATCGATGTGCTAGACGAATTGGTTCGGGCTTATAATGCTAGACGACATCGTACCATTGGCATGGCACCCAAAGACGTTCGTCCCGAACACGAATGGATGTTGACAACACCTCCACGTCCCACCAAAAAGAAAAAGAAAACCATGGACACCGGCACGACCGTACGTTTGGCTTTACCGAAACATGGGGCTTTTGATAAAGGTTACTGGCCAAACTGGACTCTGGAAACATTCAACGTTACACCCAACATCGGTCCCGGCTACAAACTTTTGGACGAAAGAGGTAAACCCATACAGGGCACCTTCTATCCCGAAGAATTGCAAGCGGTCCAAGTCAACGACGATGAGATCTTTCCCATCGAAAGAGTACTCGAAAGAAAAAAAGACAAAGTTTTGGTGAAATGGTTGGGCTATCCGGCGAGTTTTAATTCGTGGATCGACAGGACCAGCCTCCAAAACGTATAAATAGGAGTGAGAGACGCCAACCTCAGTCAACATGCAAGACCATTACTAGAAGATCATGTCTGAGTACATCGAATTTAACAATCGTCTAGCCACGTTTGACAACCGATGGACACATGTTCATCCATCCGCCCCCAAGTTAAGTGAAGCAGGGTTTGTGTATTATGGTGATACTGATCGCGTGCAGTGTTTCAGCTGCAAATTAATATTGAAGGATTGGCAGAAATTCGACGATCCATTCCACGAACACGCTAAATATAAACCAAACTGCCCCTATTTGAGAATGATTAAAGGGTCTTTGTGTGGTGGTTACCGATGGGAATACAAAGGAATACTAGCGGGAAAAGTCATCTCGTTGGCCCATTCCCGTGTGTTGTACAGGTGTAAAGACGAATGTGTTAGGGTCGCTAAGAAAGCAGACTTTAGCATTGTTGATAGTATGGGTAGACCCTATTTATTCATAACGGAGTGGAATTGCAAAGAAGATAAAGTCAAACAATGGAATATAGACAACATGCCCATCGTAACACATGATTTCGAAGCTTATTTGTTGAACCAGTAACCCGGTGACCAGGACCAGTCTCCAAAACGTATAAATAGGAGCGAGAGACGTCAACCTCAGTCAACATGCAAGACGAAATCACGTCTACGTCCGCGAGTGCCCACAATTGGTCGCTCTTGGGAAAACGTGTGCCACAAGCGGAAATTGTCTTTTTCTGTCAAGTGATTTTAGTGTACGTCGTGGCGGGAGTTTCTTTGTCCCAGTTGGCCTTCAAACCCGACGGATCGCAGACTACCTTGTGGACGGCTTTGCTCTCCAGTACCTTGGGTTACCTGTTACCTTCACCGACCTTGAAAACCAAACATAATGAACAACGACCGACCCTTTTACCTCACGCTTCCTAGTGACAGTTCCATGTCGTGGTATCCCGACAACAAAGTCTCCACGTATCACACCCACCTGGAACCGCCACTTCTTGTCGATCATCGGGATTGGGAAGTGGGTCTGTCCATGATCACGTTACCTGACCATTGGCAAAACATCGATCAACGAGACAACACGCTCGGCTTACGCATTCATCCTTGGTCGCCCCCGAGCACGGCGTCCGAAGTAAAGATATGTCGGGACCGCCACAGGATTGACCCGTCGAATTGTTTCAAAGGTGTAAAGGGTGGTGAGATCAAGGGATCGATCGAAATGGAAACGCACATCAAGAGTGACGACTACGAGTCGCTGAGACACATCCTGGATGTCCTGAACACTAGACTGGATGATTTGTGGAACCTGACTCCCATCTACGATCATTTGGCCCATCAACCCAAACGTTTGGATCCCAATAACAAGGAAATAACCGACGAAGAGAAGAAACAGCAAAACGACTACGAAACTCGAGAGATGATGCGTCAAGGGGCCGTATCAAGAGGTTCCTTCGTGTCTTTCAAGAAAGACAACACCAACGATAAAGTGTATCTGAAGATCAATCACGTGCAGACGCTTTTCTGGTTGGACGTGTTGCCGAAAATCGAACTTCGTCTGTGTGGTCCCATCGTGTCCATGTTGGGATGGACTGGAAACGAAATGATGATTTCCCTGCAGTCAATCGAAATGACCGGCGAAGATGGCCAAAGTCTACGGTATTTCTACGCCCACCACATCGCGAATCTTCAAATCCAGTTCGATCTGTTTTACATCTACACGGACATTATCGAACCCCAGATCGTAGGCGACGTGAAGGCTACTTTGTTGGACGTGATTCCCAGTCGACGATTGTATCACCGCCCCGCCAGGATTCACTACTTACCTCTGAAGTACAGTCGACTAAACTCCATTGGTCTCTATATAAGGAACGGAATGGGGAAAGCCGTGCCATTTCTCGACGGTAAGGTGGTGGTCCAACTTCATTTTCGCCGCCGATGATGATTCGAGTGTACAAAGGTGGAGTGCTCAGACAGCGAGGGGCTGACAATGGTCTGGTAGTGTACAAGGGGGGAATTCTGAGACAACAGGGTGCCGGTCGATGGTCGGGGTTATTGAATGCCGTCAAATCGGTCGGGAAGACCTTGTGGTCGGCGGGCAAAGAGGCCGTGAAAAAGAATGTGGTCCAAATGTTACCCAAAGTGGGGCAAAGCGTGCTCGACGCCGTCAGTGGTCGTGAAAAATGGAACTGGAAGAAAGTCGCCCAGGACACGCTTCGCCCCGCGTTGTCAAACACGATGTCCGACACACTCAAGAACGTGGTCGCCCACCTGGAACCTATAAAAGACCCCTCACGAACCCCGTCCACTTCACATCGTCCGAAGAGGAAGAAGAAGCCACAGGTCACCTCTCACAAACGACGTAAACTAGATATCTTCGACCATGGCTACGCAGGTAATGCGCAATGATTCCTGTCCCTGCGCGCGAGACGAATTGCAGAATTTGTTCAGTGTACCCGACACGCAGACGGCCATAAACAAGGTGACCCACATTAGAAAGTATCCACTGACACCCGACCTGAACCACGATGGTCCCATCGAATTTTATATTTCCAATGCCACCACCGATTTCATCGATCTGGCCAACATGACACTACACGTGGCCCTGAAGGTGACCAAGAACGACGGGGGTGACCTGGATGCGGATAGTCAAGTCGCACCCATTAACAACTTGTTTCATTCGTTGTTTAAAGACGTCAAATTACGCCTGGGAAAGGATGCCGAAACTTTGGTCACCAACTCTCTGCCCACCTATCCCTATCGGGCTTACTTGGAGAATTTGTTGAGTTTCGGTAAGGGAGCCAAGAACGACCACCTGTCGAAACAAGTCCTGTGGGAAAAAGATACCGCCGGACAGTTCAATTCCACGAAATCCGTCGCCACCAATGGGGATGGTGGACGACAGGCACCGACTAACAAAGGATTGGAAGAACGCCAGAAAACCATCGCTGCCAGTCGCACCTTTGAATTGCAGTCACGTCTACACTTGGACATGTGTTTACAAGATCGGTATTTGATTGACGGTGTGGACCTGCGGTTGAAATTGGAAAAGCAATCCACGAAATTCTTTCTGATGTACGGTGAAGGCAACGATGCAGAAGACTACAAAGTCGAGTTCACCAAAGCCTACCTGGATATCCCGTTCGTCACTCTGGCTCCCAGTACCTACACACGGGTGGCTGCGCAACTTCAATCGTCCAACGCCAAGTATCCCCTGAAGCGCGTGGTGGTCCGCGACATGGTCATTCCCGACAATCGCACCAGTCACGTCTTAGACAATCTGTTTGTCAACGAAAGCCTACCAAAGAGATTAATCGTGGGTATGGTACGTAACACGGCCTACGATGGAAGAAAAAACAGAAATCCCTTCGAATTCCAACACAATCAATTGGAAAACATCAAATTGACCAAGAACGGTGAAATTGTAGACGAATACGACGTCAACTTTCCCCAGCGACAAGCCATCACTCCCTACCTGGATTTGATGAAAAGGGTGGCCGTCTTAAACACCCGAGAAGACCTGGACCTCCCTTTCCACGACTATATCAATGGGTACACCTTGTATTGTTTCGATTTGACCAACGACCACGGAGCCGATGGTAACTACTTTCATCCCAAAGCGGCGGGTAACCTGTCTTTGGAACTCAAGTTCGCTGCGGCCCCGACCAATCACCTCAGTCTTGTTGTGTTTGCCGAATACGACAATGTCTTGGAAATCGACGCTAACCGACAAGTCATCACAGATTGGTGAGGCTCTCTCCAATCAACAATTGACACAGACTTTAGAAAAACATCTCCCTGGTAGCGTTTTCGGGGGTGTATGGGCCCGTAATCATCTGGATATACTACGCCCGACCTCGTACCCTAAAGCCTACGTCATCAACACGGACGACGAAGACCAACCCGGCAAACACTGGACCGTGTTTGTATGCGAAGGACCAGATCACGTTACCTTCTTCGATTCGTACGGCTGTCACCCTGATGTCTACGGAGAAGCCTTTCGACGTTTCGTCCGAGATCTACAACTCCACTACCAACCCCGATGGATTCAAGGACTCGACAGTGTTGTGTGCGGACATTATTGTTTGTATTATCTATGTCATCGATTTCACGTGCCCTCCACACACGCCCTCTCCGTTTTCGGTCGCGTGTATCGTGTAAACGATATACTAGTCGAACAATGGGCCAGGGATCATTTCCCCGATTTGCAACCAGACCAGAAGAAGGGACAACGGTGTCGATGCTTTTTTGCTCTGTAAATATGTTTTTTTGTGTTCAATGCCTTTGTGTTCAAGTTCAATTTTGTGTTCAATAATATGCTTTGTAAATGTGTTCAAGTTCAATAAAATGTCGACAACATATTACGTGTCTGTTTTTTTGTGACGTCATGTGACGTCATGCTATTCTGATTGGTGGAAAATGGTTTCGCCCCAACACATTAGACTCGTCCCGTCCCGAGCTATAAATAGGAGTGTCGAAGCCAAAAGAAGTCACAAACAAAATGGATTCTAACGATAAGAGAGTCTGTACAACTTGTGGGGGATATCACCCTTTGTTTAAGGGGAACCGGCCAGATGCCGATTACCTTGTCTGTTTCTGGTGTGGGGTAGATGTGTCGAACACCTACCATAGGAGATCTAAACATCATCTCAAATGCCAGAAGCGGCCAAGGTATTTGGCAGAAAAGCCGAAATGCTCCTGCTAACCCTCGCATTCTAGTCTGACCAAACGGCCCTTTTCAGGGCCAACTTAATCAATGGAAAAGAGTTCTTCCCCCTTCTCCCCTCTTCTTTCCTCCTCTCTCTTCTCTCTCTCTCTCTCTTCTCTCTCTCTCTCTCTTTCTTCCGCGCGCGCGCCCTCTCTTTCTGCATGTGCACGGGGTCATGCACGTGCAAGGTCACGTGCAAGGGGTCACACACGTGCTAGGGGTCACACACGTGCTAGGGGTCATCAAGGTCAAATACGTGCAAGGTCACGTGCATGCACGTGCATGCGTCTGCGCATGCACGCACGAGCGTGGCTGTATCACCGCCCTTACTACTGTTAAAATTTCAGCATGGTCAGACGTCAGCTGAGTGAACTTAACAGAGGAAGAGCCATTGTGTGGCTTCAACAAGGTTTTACACAGAGGAATGAGGCACAGAGAATCGGTTGTAGCCAGAGTATGATTGGGAGACTATGGCAGCGTTTACAGACAATCAATCCAATTTAGAATCGCCCACGGTCTGGTAGGCAAAGATCAACGTCGCACCGTCAAGACCGGCATGTCATTCAAATGGCCTTACGTCCTTATGCCAAATAAAGATTGACCCTTTAATATGAATAATAAAAACAAGTATGAAATTTGTTAATTGTTCTTTAATTTTTCAATTCGAAATCAATTTACTTCTCAATAAACTACTTAAAACATGTTTTTAAAATTGTACTTCATTTGAAACGACAACATTACTGTAATAGTCAAAATATGATCCATAAAGTTTTTATAACAATCGTTTTCAAGCTTTGCAAAAATCATCATATTATAATATGCAATTGATGCTGTTTATGCCAATTTTATATTTTGGGCCGACAAAGACAATTAAAGATGGCGACAGGAAGCCAATAGACACAATTATCAACTACCAAAGGAAATAATAGTTATAATTTTATGGATTCGAATAATTTTCGACCAACAGTTTTTAAGTTATATATTTGATTTTATCCATTGCTGTTCATTAAAATTTAACCGCGCTTCAAATTTGTGTTTTAGATTTTCCGTACTACGAATATTATAAATAATATTCTATATCATATGTATTTAATATGCCCAGCATCCAACTTCAATGTCGTCTTTATACCAATGGTTTGTACAGGTTTCCCTGCCATTTACGGTGTAACATTCAAATCTGAAAATACATATTGAAAATACGTCACATTTAATTTTCTATTACACGATGCCGTGGGGGTGGGGTGGGGTGACATAGCAAACCCCACGGAAACATTGACATTGGACGAATCTTGAACTTTGTAACTGGATTATCACATGTAGACATTGTAGCATGAAAGCGCGAGACTTGGTATTCGCGACGACCAAGGAATCCGATAGGCCAACAAGCTGGGCTTATATCCAATCAAACTTAGTGTCGAAATATTCAGAGTGTTACGTGGAGGGCTTGATAAGAGGTACGTAGTTAAAGCTAGATCAAGCCTTCTATTGAAGATGGGGTAGGGGCATTTCATTTCAAGTCGTGAGAAATTTTAGCGAAAATGAAAGTGTCCCATTGATCAAAATATTAAATTATATTACCTAATTATAATTTCAGTGTTTGGTGTATATATGGTTTTAATTTGTGCTTCGTTGTGTACTTTAAAATCATAATTCCGCTAATGCACATTCGTACACCAAGTGGTTCCCCCTAGAGACTTGCAATTTGCCGAGTGGTCAGGGTGTACGGGCCCGTAGACAGTTTTTAAAATTTGGCAGAGCTACATAATTTTTTGGAGGGGCTGATGATGTGGCCCAGCTAAGAAATAATTATTGTTGGCGAAATATATTTTTTTTTTGGGGGGGGGGGGGGCTAATTCGATTTATAACTTTTGATTTTACGCGCCTTTACAATTAAGGTACTCTTGTTAAGGAACCAACCTGCACTCAGCACCTGGGACAAGAGGGCATTCCTTCTGATCACCTTCACAACCAACAGGATTAGTTGTAGCTACAGCCATCATTACCACTACCAATAACACTACACAATACATTGTTTTCATCGTGAACGTCTCCTTAAATGTAATTTTTATAATTATAAAGAGAGAGTAACTCTAGTAATTAAACTGACTCTGTTATTTATTAGATAAACCACTTAATAAAAAAACACAGTTCTCAAATACAAGGTTTTAAAACTGTAATTCTTAAATTGATGGCCGAATGGTTAACACGTGCGCGCTGTATCATAGGGTCTGTCACTGAATCAACTGGCGTGGTTTAGATTTCCCGGCTGTACGTGACAAGAAGTAAGGTCGCCTGTCCAACTTCGTGGGTATTCTCCAGTTTCCTCCCACTGCTAAAGACCCCTACGCGCAAGCGAATTATTGAAAAAAATTGAACAATTTGTTAGAAATGACCTAGCTTGTGTCAAGTGGACGTTAAACCCGATCTCTCTCTCTCACTCTCAGACTTTTAGAGGGATTAGATGGCCGAATGGTTAGCACGTGCGTGCTGTATCATACGGCCTTTCATTAAGTCAACTGGCGTGGAATCGAATCCCCGGTTATACGTGACAAGGAGTAGGGTCGCCTGTCCAACCTCGTGTGTTTTCTCCGGGTCCTCCGGTTTCATCCCACTGCGAATTATTAAAAGTTTTAAAAAAAAATGAACAATATATTACTCCCGAAATGACCTAGCTTGTGTCTAGTGGACGTTAAACACCATCTCTCTCTCCCTCTCGCTCTCTCTCTGGCTCTGTCCAACGTTAGAGGCTATATACTCCTGGGTCATATTTGATCGCTATCCAATCACGTATAGACAACTACAGCTATAATCGGTTTTACGGCCATATTAATTGCATCGTACCTCTCTGAATATATATGTCAAAAACTATGTAATTATTTTTTGTAATAAATATCCCCAGGCAAAAATAGCCGTCACCGATTTCTGACTGTGACAATTCTATCCCCATTGCGTTTTCCAAATATCCGTCTTCAAAAGTCCGATAGGAGGGGAAAAGTATGAAGATTCTTTTCATTTGATTTCACTTGTTTTCAAAAATTTATTAGAGTGGGCCCTCGAATGTACTCACTCTTATTAGGACGTGGATCACATGGCTAAGTGGGGAAGGCACTGGCTAGCTAGCCTGGAAATCGAGTGTTCGATCCCTGCATTGGCTGAGAAAGTTTATCTCGATTTTCCGGCGTGGTGCAGAACAAGGATAGCTGTCTAGTCGTTCGGAAAAAACGGACTACCGAGGTCCCGTGTACACATTGGCGTGCACGTAAAAGATCCCTTTGCAGTTTGAATTCGATATAAGAGTAAGCCGTAGCGAAAAATTTCCCTCATAGCACACTGTATGGCGTATACCCGTCTTCATTAGCCCAGGTGCATAACAGTAAGACGTTAACCCTCATTTCATTTCTTTTTTTAGTAGGACGTTAAACTATTCATTTCCATTTGTGTTCACTCTTTGGAGAGTTGTGTCCCTTTGATTATAGTCAAGATTACGCTACGGTGAAAAATCCCGTCACCACGGCTACTCCACGATTAAAAACCACGATTCAATCATAGCGCTAATCATGAGTGTGGGAACCTACCATTAGATGGGACACAAACAGTGTCAATAGAATCTAGAAGCTTACGGACAGGTCGCTTGCCAGTGACCCTTTCCAGCAAACTAGCCCTCCGTCTTCATTTTCCAGGGTGGTGCTAAAAAGTAGCACATAATAATATAACCGATTTCATTTCATTTATAAAAATTTAATATAGACCTACTATTAGCTACTGCTGAAGTGCACAATTTGACCAAGAACTGCTAACGTTAAGATTAAGACAGATTTATTATTAGACTTTATTTAGTAAATGAGACTCTAAAACCATGGAATATTGAAATCTCCAAGGAGAACACTCGTCTGATTTGTAATTGATTACAAGGGAGAGGTTTATTATCCTCATCAACACCGTCTTTAATAAATATTGTCCCAACGAGGATAATCGGCCATGATGAGAGGATTCTTTGATTTTGACCATAAGAAATGAATGAACAAATAAGTCGTTTTGTAATATTATTTCTGGAGATGAGATGAGGAGAGGTAGGGTTGATTTTTTTAAAATTCTTTCTCGCTAGATATTAACAAATATTAAATCAAAAAATATTAGTTGTTTCCTCGTTCTATGATTGATTACATTGAAATTTATCTTCTCTTTCATATTCGAAAATATTTTATAGTTTCAAAATTTATTGAGTTTACACTTTTTTCCATCTAGCGCATTCGGGTTTCGAGTCCCAAATTACGTTTTAGTGTTAAGACAATTTACTGCATGCAATTGTATCGGTGGCTGTTGGTCCGGGGGTGGGGGCTACGTATAGTCGTTCGGATGGGACGAAAACCCAACGTGAAATGTATACATTGCCGTGCACACACAAGATGCCTCGGCAGTTGGAATTCGATATAAGCGTGGATCGTAGCGCCGCAGTTCGGGAAAAATGTCCCCATGGCTATAGCCCATTTATGGCGTATGCCCGTCTTCGGTATCTCAGTACGACGCTAGACCGGGGTAACTGTCCACTCGTGGCTACTTGTCTAGAACATCTGATACCACTTCGCATATTATTAACCGTTTGTATTGTAGGTTATTGTTCCGATTTATTTAAAGTAATTTTCCATTGTCTTTGGCTAAGTCATTCAGTTGAAATGAAAGTAAATGGGCTTTTGGGGAGAGGGGCTCTGTTTTACGTTTCTTCTGATCGACTAGAAATTAGTCCTTGCCAGCCCAACGCGTACCATTGAGAAACGTGCACATGTACAGACAATCCCGAGGCGATACGATCTCGGCCAATACAATGATAGAGTTCGGTACTTTTGGTCAGTGAGCTGACTCCGTGCTCACGAAGCCACCAAAGTCAGGGGTATACCAGGCTAGATAATCTCCAGGAACTTTCCCGGCCAACGCCGGGATCGAACTCGGAATTCTTGCTTACTTAGTGAACTGGTGCCATACTTACTGAAGAACATTGGCTAATTGTTATATAAACGTAATCAATGAAGTCCCTGAATTATTCAAAATATAAAATCCTGGATAATCCTTCTATATTAGATAACGTAATCCATGTTCTATATTTACCGTTAGTTGAATATTAATTAATGATAGAACGTATACAAGGATGGGCTTATCGTTATATAGCAGATTAATACAATAAGATTGAGATTTTATAACCCCTACTCATGATGACCTACAATAAGGATTTCTTGTTAATTACATTTTAAATTGTCTTGGAAAGCAGGAGATGGTGGATTTCAGAGTTTCTGTCTACTCTCCCCCAAATTCCAACTACAATGGGTTCTTTTACGGGCACACTAAGGTGTACACGAGATCTCCGTTTTCGCCCCATCCGAAAAACTAGAACTCCTTCCTATACAACGGAACCCCACTGGCTCCCGTCTGTCGCTATACTGGGATCGCAGTCTTAAAAGAAATGCACTTATGCTTACAGCTTGGCCCCTGAATATCTCTATGGAAAATATTAAAATAAGTTTAATAACCAATGTCCAAAACATCCCGACACAAGCATGGATTCACCGAAACTCAATCTATATTCCGTCTAGTCTTTTATACTTTAGGGGATCACGGTGGCTAAGTGGATAAGGCGCTGGTTCGCTAGCCTGGAGGCTGAGTGTTCGATCACTGCATTGGCCGAGAAAGTTTATCTCGATTTTCCGGCGTGATTTCCTCTTGTCAGTGATGCAGAAGGAGGGCCTAGTCGTTCGGATGGGTTGGAAAACCGAGGTCCCGTGTACAAATTGGAGTGCACGTAAAAGATCCCTTGGCAGTAAGAATTCGATATAAAAGTAGGCCATAGCGCCGCTGCCCGGGCATAATTTCCCTCATAACACACTGTATGGCGTATGCCCGTCTTCAATTGGCCCAGGTTAGGTGCTTAAGCGTAGGACGTTAAACCCCATTTCATTCATTCATTCATTCATTCTTTTATACTTTCGATGGCCTCCACTATGGAGATCTGTCCGGTTGTACTGGAAGGAGGAGCGTCATTTAACCAAAATGATGTCAGACATCTGATTAACCAATCAGCGTTTTTTGTTTCTAGTGTGATACCCACAGTTCCGTGCACCGCACGCCAATAACTCGCCGTAACAGATCGTTTCATTGGCTAATCCCTCACACCAACTGGAACGCGGTTTTTATAACAATTCTTCCTAGTGAAGTAAAGACAAGTAAATCGAAATTTTGAACTGTAAGATCTGAGATTTAATGAGATCGGCCGAAACCAAAGAAACATGAAATATAAATGAAACGAAAAGCTACTTCCTGTTGTACTTGAAGCTACTGGTGATGAGTTATTAACGATTTTGCTTTTAAGCTTAAACTACCCCCCCTTCTTTATCTCCTCTCTCTCTGCCTCGGGGGGTTGCGATGGCCTAGTGGTCTAGAGTGCCGCGCTTCGATCTCTAGCTGGCCGGTCACCTCTAGCTTGCGGCTGTGGTTCCAAGCCCTAGTGTGAGCGTATTTGACATGGAGATAGGGGCGCCTTCTCAACCTCGTGGGTTTCGTCCGGGCACTCCGGTTTCCTCCCACTGCTAAAGACTCCTACGCGCAAGCGAATTATTGAAATAAAAATTGATAACCGTACGTTAGTCCCAAAATGGCCTAGTTTGTGTCGAGTGGACGTTAAACCCCATTTCTCTCTCTCTGTCTCTCTCTCTCGCTCGCTCTCCCCCTCTCAATCTCTCTCTCTCTCTCTCTCTCTCTCTTTCTCTCTCTATCGCCAGTGTGTTATAATTATAAAGGAAACGTCGACGTTAATTATGATTTATGCTTTTGTGTTGTATAATTTATCAAATAAAAAGGTGACTTTATAATGTAATGTTTACTATATAGTAGGATAGATATACACATAAAACTTTTTATTAATAATAAAAATATTATCTTGCCTTTAGGGTAGATTCAATTTAATTTACTTTAGTTCATATCGGTTGTTGAATTTACTCTGTACATAGATATACATGATACGCCGAACGTGTACCAAATAGGAATGAGAATTTTGCCGGGACAGCGCATACTCTGCTTCCAATTTCAACTGCCAATGTGCTTCAATTTAAATGACTACATTTAACATCCTACTTTTCATCAACCGTGAAAATGAAGAGGTCTATACACCATGAACTTTGTTTTGCTATGATGGAAATTTTGTCCAGTAAACAGATTTTCAACCTACTCCTCAAATTTACCATTCTGCAAACACAGATCCATCTACGTCATTTCTCGAGAATAAGATTCGGCCCTAAATGACCGCCATATTCAAAAATAAGATTACTGTATTATAATACTTTTCTACTCGGTTTCACATCTGTCATACACACACAGGGGCGCCGGAACCCGGGTACCAGGGTATACAAGTGGTACCCTGCCCTTTTCTGGGGTATACATGTATACCCATGCCCTAATGATGAAAGTTTTTAACCTTGCTCCTGATACTAAGAGTGTGAATAATCAGACTTTTGTCTCTTTCATTATCATGCATTTTAAAGGGTTTTATGTTGGAATTTGGAATTGAAAATGTTCTTTTGGTACCCTGGCCCTCGCGTCGCTCCGGCGCCTCTGCACACACAGATTAAATAAACATTTTCAATTTATTAAATGGCAGCAGAACAATTAATAATCAACAAAATTCTCTAAGGGTACTTTGTGCTTTCGACTAAAATCGTAGATTTAGGACTTAAAATGTCGGTCAATTAGTTTAATGTCAAGCGGAGCTAACTGTAGACAGACAGCTTAAGTTTAATATGCCAATTGACGCGCACGCCAACAGGACTAGATGCTGTTCCTGGCGCTACAGGGAAGCAGGCTAAAAGTTCCCTTAGATTTTTTTTTTGGGGGGGGGGGGGAACACCGGGAATGAAACGGACGGGACCCACATGTCTGTAAGCCAGCACCATAGCCTACCCACCGAGCCATCGTGATAAATGTTTTAAAGCAATGACGCAGCTCGAATTAAGATATAGAACATAACAAAAGACTATAAATAAAATAAATAAACATCGAATGAACATTGATATATTATTTGGTCACGTGTCGCTGGTTCATGTAATCTACACCTTTCAGCGCGTTCTATCATCAAAGGCACAAAAATAATATATAGATAAATAAATTCAAAGCCTAATCTTATCACCAAATCTAAGTTAATTCATTTAACTCAGAAGGAAAAAAATGTTAAATGATTTGGATTGAAATACAATCGTGTATATTAAAAGATCTCGATATTAATAATACATATCTGGATGGTATTTTCTCGTTAAACACCTGTTTCTCCTCAATGGTTTTTTTAAGTCATGTAATCTATTTATAGAAATGACGTGTCTTATATACATCTATGATGTTCTCAATCTGTTTTTCGTATTAAAGCCCCAATACCACTCTTGTTATAACTGAATAATATGTCCCAATCTTTATTCTGGTCAACAATTTGTACTATTCTACAATATTTCAATTAACAAATGATACAAATTCTATCTTAACACACCTAATTTAAAAAAATGGACAAATTCAACTACATGCCGTAACATGGTTTGAAAAGCCTTACGTAAGCACTTTCAAATGCAACTTGGATTTAAACATATTTTCGAAACCCTCTTGACAAGTAAGATAGATTGTAATGAATAATTTACACAACAGGTAGGACACTTAAACATCTTGTAGTTAGAATAAGGCTAATTTTTTTTCTGGACCTGTCAAGCCAGCAAGCGTGTTATTGTCCCTTTAAATCGTTTAATATAAAAGTGAGAATTTCTGAAATCGTTATCCATTCATTAACGGCCAGGTATTCTTAAGTAGAAACATCATCATCGTCGTATTCATTATCATCATCGTCGTCATCATCAGCAGGGCACATTTTGAAATCACTTCAAGCGATTTTAAACTGGCTAAATCTATTTGTTAAGGCCAGCGCAATATTCGTCAAGGTCGATGAAATGTAAATAAGGTTAGGGCACTTGATTGTTGGCGAGATTGAATGTTCGAGTTAGGGAAAGCATTAGGTTTTTTTTTAGTAAACAATATTTTTATTCATTAAATCTGAATTCGGATTGGGGAACAGGCTATGCCTATGTGTAACCCCTTTCTCTGATATAGATACATGTACACATTATAAATATTTACATACATACATACATGTTTACATAAATATAGAGCATATATTATGATACATCATGAATAAAATAGAGACTCAGATAATTATATAGAGTGCAGGGCTTGGAATAACTTAATAGATGTTTATGGGGATTTAAATCTTTTTGATAGGAAAATAAATTGTTGGACCTCTTTGAAAATAAGTATGTTTATCTCAGGACTAAATTTTGTTGACCCGTACAGAAGACAACTGGTTGTTTTATGGTTGTGTTGGAGGTTGTCGATTGTCTGTTTTCTTGCATCTGAATGTAAGGGGCATATGAGTAAATAGTGTTCGGTATCTTCGAATCTGTGGCCACAGAGGCAAACAGGGCTGTCATCGACGTGTCTGAAAATTTTTGTGGCATTAGGGTTAGGTCCAGGGTTAGGGTAAGGTTTAGAACTATCCCTGTTTACATCTCGTGACCTTTGACCTAATATGACGTTGGCCTTATCAAATAGATCTAACCGACTTGAGCTTACTTTGACGAAATGGAACACCCCATTTATACTATAGTCCGGTGATTTTAACTCCAATTTTAAATTTGAATTAAAAAAAAATACTTTGATGACTACAATAAAAAAATATATATATTATAATATATCAAATTGTAGCTTTTTCTATTATATTCCATACTTGAACATTAATGTCGCGATAAGATATGGATCAATTTCCACAATAATAATTAAAAAATACACCTAAAGATATTTTATAAATAAAGAACAACTATTTTTTACATTTATAATAATACAAATTGAAACAGTATACCCTTTGTTGTATAGAATTCCTGGCACCTAGCGTTACATTTTACTTTTAAGTGTGTTAAGATAATTTGGTTTAAAAATATATTTTAAAAGAATAGGTTGTAATAAAAAAAAAATTCTTCTGTTTATTGTAAAAGAATAAATATGATAACATCAACTTCTTTATTCAATAGAAATGACACATCGCGTTATATTTTTTTGTGTTACCAACCTCTGCTAACAATAGAAGTTCGACACATGTTTTTTTCTTCAGACCCCTCTCATTCATTGTCAGTGAGTTTAAATAAGAATCTTTATATAACATCGTTAGCTTCGATAGGTCTCGAACACCCGAGTCCCAATTGCCTTAGTACTTCGACTGCAAAGAATACAGTGTTAATATATGAGGGATGCTCGATAATAAGACCGGAACGTCAAGATTTCTCAGAATTGCACAGTTCTGTCAGTCCCGACAACGGAGGTGGTGCAAGAAGAACCGTGACGTAATTAACACAACGCATATGTTACAGCTGCTATTGTTGGTTGGGTTATTTTCTGATGCAGTTGGCATATGAATTGTAGCCCGAAACTCTCCCCTTGACTCGATTGTCAGTTCTTCTGGGATTGAGAGAATGCAATTCCCGAATGCACTCGGCAAATCTCGACAGATTCCGGTACCCTACATCTAGCCTCAGATGTATGGCCACAGTACACTAAAGATTGCCCCATTGACTTTAATGTTAAATCTCGTCACTTAGCCCGGCTGTAACTTTTTCCCAAATTTTCGTT
Source organism: Patella pellucida (assembly GCA_917208275.1). Taxonomy (NCBI): domain Eukaryota; kingdom Metazoa; phylum Mollusca; class Gastropoda; family Patellidae; genus Patella; species Patella pellucida. The sequence goes on along the minus strand of OU795039.1, from coordinate 75,177,452 downwards.
GGACAGAACGCTTTCTACCACAGATTGAGCAACATGTGGTAAACTCTTGCTCAAAAGGACGGGTGAGGTTCTTCATGAAAAAATTGAGATATTCAAGCTGGAAGTAGAGACAAGTAAAAATGCAATTCCCGGCCCTACATGTCAACGTAACCAGCCTCACAACTCTTGTATCCTTCCGCCTGAAAATCCTGGATATTCACCAAAACCGGGTTGAAAATGTATTTTCAAACCCTTTTTTTTCGATTCTACACCAAAAAACCAACAAAAATCGCCATGCAAAAGGGGGAAAAAGGGAAAGGGAGAGAGAGGCTAAAAATAACTTTGGCCCTTGTTTCGTGGGTGACGGCGTAGAAATCTTTGGTGATCTGTGTCCGTATGACATATTCCGCCATTTTGGAACTATTTTGAAGGACCCGGATAAAACATGACTGCCCCCATTGAGATTATATCAACAAACTAAAAAATGGCTGCCATTTTGGGACTTTTTTTGTAAAAGCGGCACATTTTCCTGTTAAAGCAAATCGGTAGTCGACTAGCCGCATCGTAAATGTATGGTCGTAGGTACATATTAATTACTGCCATACATCCGAGTCTAGATGTAGGGTTACGGAGGGTACCGGAATCTGTCGAGGTTTGTCGAATGTTCCACAATGCTCAAACGAGCGTCCTCAAGGTCATACGGAGATTTGCGTATGTCTCTCGGTTGCATTTAGGAAGTAGAATGGAAATGCTCAGGTTATAATTCTATGGAATTCAATTACTGAACGGTGTGTTTCGACTAGGATTCTCTAGGGCCAGATTTACATACGTGTGAGACCTAGGTCAAACTGGTCTGTGGGCCCACCAATTGAAGACAGTTGTGTGCCTACTTATTGTATCCCGATTACCCGGACCCTTACTGATTGTATAGGTGACTTTATGGTTGGGATAGATTATTATAATTTAAATCCCTGGAGTACAAATGAAACAAGGTCCTGAGACACGATGTGTGACCAATTAGTTTCATTTGGCTCCTGATAAGCAAATGTCCTATACTACTACGCCTATTGATAAACCGGGTCCAGGGGCGGATGTGGGATTTTTTACAGCAAGGGGTTCCCCGGGTTCCTGTAAAGCAATTTTACACTTGACAATCCATGATGCCAACATCATCTCCAAATTACGTAGGTATATAATAATACACACTATCAGCTTTTAAAAGAGAGAAATATAACACCCCGTTTGATGTCAATATTTATAACAAAATTAATAGGATCACGTTTTTCCAAAAGCATCTGTTCGTTTCGGTAGATTTCCCTTTTTTAAATAAGTAGAATGAATTTTTTTCAATTTTTAAATGAACTTTAGAATTAACACAGAAAGGCACGAATGATTAAAAGACCAATGAAGCACCTGTTCGTTTGCGACCAATAGATACATTTCCAAGTATTACATGTATATCGGTTCACTGGATTTAAACGATACAAAATATACACAAATGGATAGAATTATTGCTTTGAATTGAAAAGATAACTATATCAAATTTTCAAAATCTATTTGACGTTACTTATTTGCCATGAATTTGAAGCCAAAGTTATTTCTTGGATTATCTTCTGCCAGCTTCTTTTCCCGCCAAACCATTCGATCAAGAAATAACAATCGGTCCCTAACTCAAATTGGCTGACAATAAACCGTCGGGTTGTCAGTGCTCGCCTGTTGGGTGTTTTTCCGGGAATCCGCTATTTTCTAGTAAGATCGGGCATCTCCGTTTTCCACATATACCAAATTCGCCATACCTTTATTGGAAATGGCTACCCAATAATTACTTTCGTGAGAATGTATCTTTATCACAATCAGGTGGTCTACCATGTGTTAATTCTTTGCTTTAATAATTCGCTACGACGCAGGACGTAGCGACATGGCCACTGGGGTGAGACTAAAGCGGGCTTTTATAGACTGTGGTCACCTATGCAATGCAGGCAAGAAAAATTTTGCCCAGTTGAATTCCAACTGACAAGGCTTATAAGTTCCGTGTACGCTAATGTATACACCATCCTCGCGCGCCAGGTCAACGTTGTCATTATTAGCCTTTATACTGAACTTAGGCTGTCTGTCTGCAGTTAGCTCCGCTTGAGAACAGACACTAAGCTAGTTTACCGACATTTTAAGTCCTAAATCGACGAGTTTAGGCGAAAACACTATGTATACTTCGATAACTTTGTTAATTGTTTATTGTGCTTCATTTAATAAAATTGAAAAAGTGTAAACAGTCTCTGTGTGTGTGTGACAGTTATAGAGCCGAATTACAAAACAGTATGGCGGCCATTTGGGACAGATATGTTTTCTCGCAGTATGAAGTAGATGGATATTTGTGTGAAGAATGGGGATACTTATGGGTACCGGGCCTAAGATATGTCGACTTTCAAGTACCCTCTACCACTTGATTACCACTGCGACGCTGACTGGGGCTAGCTAGAGACAGATGAAGATAATACTCCCTCAGCGTATCAGCGTATCAGCGTTATCACTGGATAAACAAAAAAACGAACCCGGGCCCACTATTGATACGATGAAAAGATTTTCCAGGGCGAAGAGACACTTACGATTTTTTATTATATTTTTGTATTATTTAAAGATATAAAATTTATGTAGCATGTAGATAAGTTTTTGAGAGATATAAAAGAAGGCTGATATTGTATAGAATGTATAACTTATCCACCGACACATCACAGCTGGTTCATAAACCTCACATTGTTCAACAAAACCTGGTCTGTGTCTAGATTTTGTAACTTGAGTCGTGTAAGCTATCGATGGATCTCATCTCAGGTATAATAATAATAAAAAAGTTACTAAATCGGAGAATATAAGACTAGTACAGGCGGGATAAAAGGTCGAGAAATCCGTCTGAAGTTGACACAAGTTACATAAAGGTAAATGGGCAGGGTGACCGAGTGATCTGACGCGTGAGCTAAAGATTATAAGGTCTGTTAACTATGCAAGTCATGGATTCGATTCCATGCTTGGGCATTAAAAGGAGTTTGGTCGCCTGTCTAACATTGTTGGTTATGTGCTTAAATGAATAATTAAAGGAACTTTATGTTAGTCCTGAAATGCCATGGTTAGAGTGACGACTGGATGTTAAACCCCATTAACCTGTCTCACATACAGGTAAAATACGGACAATAGAACAACCCGATCAACATATAGTAGAAGAAGTAGAAGAAGAAGAAGAAGGATTTTTATCAATTTTCGTTTCGTCGTTTTATGTAATTATACCAATCCTTCATTTCACATACTGTCGCCAAGAATAAAAAAAACAACCTTCAATTAATAGGAAACGAAACATGATATTGGGTAAAGGTTGGCCTTCATTGCTACCACAGTGGCCAACTCCTGTGGGTTCTTTTACGTACACGTCAATATGTACATGAGAGGGTCTTGGATTTTGTTTCACCCGAACAACTAGACTATCCGAAAACAGGTTCTGCTACACCCGATTGGATAGCTGCCATGAATTCAATGTAGAAAGAGAGAGAGAGAGGGGGGGAGGGAGGGAAATGGGATTTAGCGTCCACTCGACACAAACTAGTTCATTTCGGGACTATTTAGAATTCAGAAATAGGTGTATTATCACCCATCATTCCTTACTTGTTTCGTCTGTCGTAACATTCAGCGTATTGTCCCTTTAAATCTAGTGTAATTTAATATCAGACTTTTCAATCCCGAGTGAAATAGACGTGATTCATAAACTTTGTCATTTTAACGATTAGTGGGAAGAATATTGCAAAATGTTGTCAATAATGAAACCTAATCTAGTCTAACGTCATACCTTGCTGCACCTTGTGCGGTGGTATTTGGCCCGGACAGCGACACTACAGTCTACTCTTATTTCGATTTCAAACTACCATGGATCTTTAAAGTGCTTGAAATAATTATTGGTCGTAACCCCATGTCCAGTTAAGACTTCAATCATATTACACTGCATAGCGCATACCTGTCGTCTTTATCCCAGTTCATTTTATTTCATTTCTTTTAAATTCAATTCATTTCAATTCAATTCAATTCCCCTCCATTTCATTCAGTTCAATACAATTCAATTTCATTTTAAATTCAGTTTAAATTCAGTTTCAAATCCATTAATTAAGTACTGTACTATATTATGCATGTATTCAATTGATTATTTATCTTATTTAATTTCTGACATTTTGATGGCAATCGTGCTGTCTGGTGGTCATCCTTTCCCATCCCCATAAAATGACATCAACATGAACCCAACAATTATCAACTTAGCGGTATTGTTATCAACCCTTTAAAACATATAGGTGAAAACAATGCTCTGAAAAGAGCAACAAATTGTGTCTGGAGGGGCCAAGACGAGAAAGACACTTGTGTTTTTAAATGGGGGATGTTAAGTTACGGGGGCCTTTACAAGTAGTTGGTAGTAAAACATAAGTATTATAGACAATACAGTGGGGTTTAACTCTTTCACAATTAATTAGCCAACTCCTTTCAATATCTACGTAAGGTTTGGGTAAACACCTTGTCGTTTGTAATAAGCTCACAGTTGAGTGCTTGAGATAATAGCATAGGTAGCGTTTCGGTTGAGTGGTTCCATCAGACATTAAGAGTCGGTGTTGCTTGCACGGTGTGTCACCCATACGAACCCGCTATCCATGTCATATTCAACGCATATCTCTTTAAATGAACATATACCTGTGAACTCTGGAGATATCAGACAGGGTTTTTGACTGTGGATTTAACGGTACTGATAGGTAAGGTGGACTTTAAATTAAATCCATGTGATTTGTTATCATAAAAATAGAATTTTTTTTCAAGAACAAGGATTTCTTAACTGTTTGTATTTTGAAAGATATGAAAATACCAAAGATAAATCAAATATATACCCTTTCTGGTAAACATATATCATTTTTACAAGTTGGCTGTTTCGGGGAAATATGAATCGATGTGTGATATTGGTGAATAATGCTATAAATCAGCACATACAGAATTACCTGTGGCTAAAGATCAGAGTTCACAGAGCCATTCTTAGACTTATAGTTAAGAATTTACTCAAAATTGATCGCCTTAGAGATATAGACTTTCATATAAAAAAATGTTGTTTTAATGTATCAAATACATCAATAAGAAACTATGTGCAGAGTTTTGTGTTTCTGGATCAAAGATATTGTTCATAAACAGTGATTGAATGTAAGGTAAATTTTAAACTTAAGTCTGACATCGTTTTATGAACTTGGGGCCTGTACTCACTTATTTGAATATATACCTATGTTAATATTATGACGTACTCTCTTCTCGAGCCCTAATCCAGATAACCACGCGACCACATTAGTCACATTAACTGCATTACGTTTTGTATTATATCGAGAAGTCGCTTTGTCATCACACGTCCCCCCCCCCCCCAAAAAAAAAATACAACCCTAGCCATCTGTTCATCTTTTCTGGCGGTCGATTGATTATCTCATTATACACCCGAGTATTTTTACAAACTTGTCAATCCTGCTTTCTTAAGTTCACAAATCCTCGATAAGCTGTTTAAATCGTGTTTTAATATTTAAGATATGACAAACAACATATTACAGGAGGATCAACATCACCAGTTTTTAATACGATGTTATTTTTTTTTAAAAAAAAGATTTCAATCCGTTTAATACACAAATTGGGAGTGTTTGTTTTGTGGTAAAATCTCAAACCCAGATCTAATTTGATATCTGGTCTATGAATAGCATTATATATCACATGTGATTGCTCATCAGATGTAGCTGGGTCGATCTTTGTCCAAGGAAAGGTCTTTTTCGGACAAACCGACGAGTTACGATTGCAGTTTTGTTGGTTGCCAGTTTGGACCTGATTGCAACATGTGATTCCATAACTTCGGTCAGGGTTTGACACAACAACAAAAACTCGGATTTACAAATTTTAACGAAGGTCACACACCGAATCAAACACTTGCTCAACATTTTATAATTACTTACATAGATATAGCACTGAATATAAAAATAACACCCTCTTACTTTTATTTTAAAACTAAGCGACCAAATAGGTCGGCTTAAAATACAGTCTTTCACCTCAATTCAACCCACTGTGTCAACATTGTCGTTGAACATATACATTCCTTGAGATATGTTGTTTTTCCACATTGTCTGCTATATGTATATGACTTATGGTGAAAGCAGAGGTTAAACACCATATAGCAAGCAAGCTACGTGCGTCCACCACGTCCGACTATTTTTTTAAAATTAATATTCAAATGTCATGCAGAAAAAGTTTGGTTGCTTATCAAAAACACTATGCCAAAAAAGGGTATTTTAAATAATTGCTACACGTTACCTGTGAAGAAAGTACCAGGAAAAGGATGTTTTGGAAACGTCATAGTTAGTATTGGCGTCTGGTTCCCCACAATTCATATAGCAACAATTGTTAAAAAATTTCACATTTAACATCAACATGAAATGAAATGGGATTTAACGTCCTTCTGTTCGGCTCCGAATCAGGCTAACGAAGACGGCCATACGCCGTACAGTGTGTTATGAGGGAAATTTTGATCGGACAGCGGCACTACGGCCCCCTGTCAAGGTATCTTTTACTTGTAAGGCAATGTATACATGGGACCTAGGTTTTCGTGCCATCTGAACGACTAGACAGCTGTCCTTGTCATTCCCCCACTTCCTGCATCACTCACAAGGGGGAACCAATTTAACATCAACGTTTTATACAATAAGCACATTCACAACCTTCAATAAATACAGAATGTTTGGAATAATGTTAAATTTGAATTGTTCTTAGAATATAAACACAATGTACAATTTTATGGATACACAATTACTGAGTTTGGTACTAAGCGACGTTTCGACGAGGATACTCTCGTCTTTATCAAGCAAGTGATAGTTTATCATAATGTTGGTTTTAAAAGAAAGGATATTCCTCCAGTTTCTTTCTAATCAAACCAATTTCAATAAAATAAAAACATGGCTGTCATTTATAAAGATGAAACTGGTCATCATAGCGTGTCATAGTCAATCGATAATTTTAAATTACAAATAGCTTTTTGAACAATGATTCTAATTGTAGTTACACAATAATGTCTACTATAAAACTACTGAACAATCGGAAACATTATAAATATTAATATAACATTGTCACGTATGCAATAAATTCAGTTGTTTCGTTTCGATTATTAATTATTGATGGGGAAAATTGTTTGGTCCTGAAATATCGGTTTGTTTATGAATATTAGTTAAATATTTAGTTTAAAATAACGACAATTATACCCCTTAAAAATCCGCCATTTTCTTCAAAAACAACCGTTGATCGACCATATTCTGTTATACCTTAATGAAGTGGGAATTCTCATTTAAGATTTGGGGGTCACGTTGGGTAAGTGGGTAAGACGTTGGCTTGCTAGTCTGGTGGTCGGGTGTTCGATCGTGAACGTCCATCCAGATTTCCCGGCGTGATTCCTCCTTGACAGCGACGTAGGACGGAGAGCCTGACAAGGACAGCTGCCTAGTCGTTCGGATGCGATGTAATACCGAGGTCCCGTGTACACATTGGTGTGCACGTAAAATATCCCTTGACAGTAGGAATTCGATATAATAGTAGGCTGTAGTACCGCTGTCCGGGCAAAATTTCGCCCATAGCACACTGTATATGGCGTATGCCCGTCTTCATTAGCCGAGTTCGGAGCAGACCATTAGGACGTTCATTTCATTTATGATTATTTTAAAAATCTCCTTATGTATAAATAGATGACATTTTTGCATTCGAATGGAAACGAAAGATTATCGCAAAATCAGCACAATACATTGGTTATTGACACTAACAGAGATTTATTTTGTATCACGATAAGCACTAAAGTATTTGCTGTTCACAATTGATTTCGAATAACAGAAAAACAATTTCTTTAGTTACTGACCGATTTACGGGCATACAACAGCATTAGCTTAGCTTTGTGAATATCACTACTAGAAATTGTATTACACGTAGGACCCATAAACATGATCTACCTCATACACGATACCTATCACTATAGCTAATCAGTGTGATAGTTAATGCGTAGAATTCAGAAGCTTTTCACTTAGTTCAGTTAAATAATGACTTTATTTTGGTGGGATGATGGTGACAGGTGATGTATTATGGTCTCAGTAAAAAAAACGAAGCGAACAAAAAACGAGAAAAAACACACCCGTGCATTTATACCAAACTATTGAAAAGATACACCATGTTTGCGTTAATAACATCATATTATGATATGAATAGGATTAAAAACCCATCACATAAACTTTTATATCATTTTAATAAAACTGTTTTACCATCATTCAATAGCCATACCCTTAGGGTAATTAAAATCTCAGTTTAAATGTATGTACCTGTTATTTCCACAGACACGAAATGTTAATCTTTACACAGTTCGTCTTTGAATAAAATAATAATTCGAAATAAAATAAAGAAGTAAAACTAAACTTGTATGCTGAGTTCAACTCACCTGTTATTGAATTGAATTAAAATTGTCTTGCAATATTGTTTATAGATCAGTATAATAAGAAACGTGTAAGAACGTCGCCTTTTATAATGCCGGTGTTATCGTGCATTATTTGCACACAAGATCAGTGTTTTATTGGGTATACCTGAATATTTACACACACCAAAAAAACAACATTTTCCGGGTTTAATAGATAGCAGAGACAGGGATTTTGGGTTTATCGTCCTCACAAAACAACTAGGTCGTTTCGGGACTAACATGATATAAATTGTTTCATTAACATTTGATAATTAAACTGAACTGTAAATACACATTACTCAATTCCATATGTAATTTCTGGACTAACATATCGTTCAATTTAAATTTAAATAATATCGCTAGCCCGTAGGGGTCTTTATCAGTGGTAAGAAACCGGAGGACCCGGAGAAAATCCACGATGTTTGACAGGCGACCCTACTCCTTGTCACGTTCAACCGGGGAATCGCAACCACGCCAATTGACTCAATGACAGACCTTCTGGTAGCACGCATACGCGCTAACCATTCGGCAACCCAACCTCCTTGTTCTAGACAGAGTGAGCTTGTAATGTCATTTCTGTGTCTATTAATAGTTCACCCTCTACAGTAAGTGTACATGTAGTTTATGTCAAAGATGGTTTTAACTTCATCACTCCTGTCGTCTGTAAGTTAAAAATCATGTGTACTTTGTATTGTTTTGAGTAAATAAAGACTATGTTTCTTGTATTTCAGTAGATTAAGGACGGAGCACCTGCAGGATTAGATTAACTTTCAACAAGGACTACAAACATTTACAAAGTTTTCAAGACACAGGGACGACTTAAACTAGTGATTAACCGAGTATTTGTGTAAAAAAAACATATGAACACGACCTACGACCCATTCTCACTTTTCGAATAGTTCGAACAAAACAGTTGAACCACAATCATGGATATTATTAAAGCTCGGAAGTGTGTTTTTGTTACTCTTTTGTTCATTTCAAATATTTCCGGAACACCTTCATCAACAACGGAAGCAACCACAACGGAATTGTCCACAGCGGAAAACCCGGATATTTCTGTTGGGAAACCGATTATTGAATATCTGAAGACAGAGCCACTCCTTCGATTTGTAAGTACCATTTTATATAATTTGTATTGACAGGACACCGAGCAAATAAACAGCTCATACTCTGTTAAGTGTGTTGGTTTGGAAGCTCAAAATTTCACAGTTTGTTATTTAAGGGTTGAGACCATTTAACACATTATGTTACATCACCATATTTTCATCTTTTGAATTTTGATTATAGTTCCTTTTATATATTTTAAAATTTGTTGATGCTAACAATATTAACTTTTATCTACATTGTAAGTTCTGTCATTGGGTCAAGTGGTGTGTATGCCTCCCTAACATCGCAGGTTTTCACTCCAGATACATTTATAAACCGGAGCTTGTCAATGAATTATGGTGGCGTGTACCCGACCAATGATCATACCCGTTTACATAATATTACAAACATTAACTCATTTTAAAACGAACTCTTCTCGACCAAAGTGGATAACGGGCATTGTTGGTATCTTTGTCTCTAAAATCTGGAAATGCCACGCCTAAATTAGTGGCACTATATATCTTCATGTGCGGCATAAAGACGGGGGTACCATTATCCTCGAAACGATGTATAACCAGTAATTTCTATTAAATGTACTGTATAAGTTTTAGTGTTTTATTCTGAAATTAATATATGCTACCCAAAAACAATGTTTGTGGTGTGAGAATACAAAAAAACAAACCCATATAAGTTTTTGTTTCTATGTGTATTTCTTCTCGTGTGAATTTGTAGAAACAAACCTGTTATCTCTAGACTTACTAACCTATACAATCACAGAAACGCTAATATTGTATTCTTTTTTCAATTAATTACCAAATTGACAGTTTCCAAAAATCTAAAACTTTATATAATTTTTCCAAAATTCGTTTGTTGGGGCCAAATAGTTCTCATTTACGCCCCTCGAGTTATTCTTCGAGTTGACTTGTTATTTTCGTGTTGAACACGGTATTTTGCAAGTTGTAAATTATTGTTTATTTTCTATAATTACTGGCTTAGACGTGTCTTTTATCTAGAAGTTAGAAGAACGTGTGAATTATTTGTAAAGGTGTAAAATAAACAACAATGTCCTGTATTTAACCGACCTGGTTATAGATACTTTAACAGTACAACTCAACAGTCATATAATCACTGAATTCTTAGGGGAGAGAGAGACGTGGGGTTTAACGTCCACTCGACACAAACTGGGTTATTTAGGGACTAATAATATATGGTTTAAATCTATTTCAATATTTCGCTTGCGCGTAGGGGTCGTTAGCAGTGGGAGGAAACCGGAGGACCCGAAAAAAAACCCCAAGAGGTTGGACAGTCGACCCTACTCCTTGTCACGTGCTAACTATTCGGCCATACAACCCCCCTTTTTTCTGAGGACACGAGAACGATTTATTGCAACGAGAACTGGAAAAGGAAATTTAATGGTGGTTAAACTTCCTACTTTTTCCCCGAAAGTGGCGCTACGGCATATATCTATTTCGAATTCCAACTGTCATGTTTCTTTTACGTGCATGCCAGTGTGTACATGGGTCCTAGGTGTTTGGGGGCAGAGAAAATTTTTGAAAAAATCGGGGTGTCAGTGGTGATTTGGGGTGCATAAATTATCTATTTTTTATACCGTTATTTAGGGGGGGCCGGTGCCCCTAGCCCCCCCCCCCCTGGATTCGCCTCTGCATGTACAAGAGTAAACCTCGGATTTGTCTGATCCAAACGACAAGGCCTACAATCCTTGACTACCCCACTAACTCAACATCCCTAACATATAAGTTTCAGAAAGAATGTCCTGGCTTTCAATCGGCGAAACGTGGTTAATAGTAATGTGTGGTTGTTTTGAAACAGCTAATGTGATGCCGCGATGCGCTGTTAAACAAAACCAACAGTACAATACAAACATTGTATAAAAACAAAAGGTTTCAAGTCCTCGGTTGTTCGCTCGTAGGTGATAATTAAGGGGGTTTATCAAGTGATGGGTTCAAGTACCGGTATGACAATATGCATGTTCCTGACGCAACGACTGACTGCGAGTTTTACAATTGATAAGATCAAGCCTTCTCTTAAAGGTGGACACTATGGGCGTAATTGAAGTGCTCAAGAGCGAATTCGGATCGAAAGATATCAGGGTTTAATTGTTGAACGATTTTACAAGAAAGGGAAAAAGCTGTGATTTGTAAATTGAATGTTATTATAATTGGCACTTGTAATGTTATAAATGTTAATGTTTATTTTGGAGTCTAGCTAATTAAGGAATTTGTTTATTCCGCATTTGTTATGTTATTTACAATAACACGTAAACCGTAAATGTACTAGGATGGGTTCGGAAGGGAAATGAACTGGGGTTTAATGTCCCACTGTCCTGCGCCGACTGCATACATCAGGCGTAGTAACATAAACAGGTCCGGCATGAATCAGTGCCTTTTACTCATTGTATACCTTCGCGTATTTTTTTATGTACGCAGATATACATTCAATCATTTGCAGAAGAAAAACGTTAATATTGAGTTGGTGTAACGTAGTCCTTTGTGAAAAGTAGTCTGAAACCAGGCTGTCCGGACAAAAATCACCTCCCTAGCATATTGTAGACGTGCCCATAGAAAACATAACCACGTGTTATTCACAAGACTTCATCTCTATCCTAATTTCTATAGTCCTTATGACTAGTTTATTGCTTTACTAGAAGTGAAACATTAAGAGCGTTTATGAACGAACACGGATGAAAGATTTTTAAGTCAGCTACAGTTTAACTTCTTTTATCATTCTGATCATAATGCTGATGTAGCGTTCTCAATAACAACGTAACACCTTACAAAACACCCCATTCTCAATCTCACTAAAAATATACTGTATCGTTATTCACCGTCAGCCATCTGTGACGTAATAATAACCATGGCGTCGCGCGCACTATAGAAATAAACTGTAAGATTTAACGCATTTTCACAACGATGTCGACTATTTTGACACTTGAAACATTTTTACAGCTATCTTCTCTTTAAACAAAAATACAGATACAGAAATATTGCCATTGAATTCTGTTCTTTTAAATAGTAGATGATCCATGTAGCCAGTAGCGTTGCTCGGCGGATGCCGCATATTCATTTAACCATACTGGTTTTTTTTAGCAGTTTGAGCAGTTGGATTTATTGTGTGTAGTTCTTTTGAGGTATTTCTCATCACCCACAAGATAGATCGAATTGAATTAAATATAATGGGGTTTAACATCCTACTGTTCGGCACCAACTGTGCTAATGGTGATAGGCATACGCCATACAGTGTGAAACAGCCTGCTTGGACATCGGCGCTACGATCTACTTTTATTTCGAATTCCAACTGTCAGGGGTTATTTTACGTCCACGCCAATGAGTACACGTGGTCATGTTTTTGTACCACCCGAACGACTATACGTTTCTCTTTAACAGTGTATATTATATGTAAGAAAATACAATGGGATGGTGTCGTGGGGAATGACACTGTTTATTTCAGTCAAAGTGTGATGTACACGCCTTCTTTTATTCCTCGTCACATGACACGGATTTAAAGTAGCGAAATCTCTTTGATCTAGAAAAAGAACGGGGTTTAACATCCTGCTGTCCTTCTCCGACTGAGTTAATGAAGACGGGCATACGTCATACAGATGCACTATGGATTCTCTAATATCGAATTCCAACTGCCAAGTGATATTTTACGTGCATGTCAATGTATACACGGGACCTCGGTTGCTGTCCCATCAGAACGACTTGACACTAGATACTACTCTGATATCGAATTTCAACTGCCAAGGGATATTTTACGTGAATGCCAATGTGTACACGGGACCTCCGTTTTTCGTCAAATCCGAACGACTAGACAATAGTCCTTGCCAAGCCCTCCGTCCTGCACCACTAACAAGGGGAACCACGCCGGAAAATCTGGATTAACTTTCTCGGCCGAAGCAGGGATCGAACACACGACCTCCAGAGTAGCCTTATTACCCACCTAGCTACCGTCGCTACCTCGTTGATTAAGACTAAAATACTATGGTGAAATAGATGTCATATCATAGTATTATGATCAAGCCCTTTAAGATTAAATTTCCAATTTTAATGATTATGTGGAAATATGTTTATATAATTTTAGTTACGATTTTGTTTTAAACTGTTGACCGCAAAACACGATCTCTACTTCCTATATAGATCTAAAACATTACCCACATTCCATTGGGAATAGAGCTCATTTTACCGGATTCTGTATTAAGTGTGCTATTGTCACCATCCAGGTGTAATTTCTTTAAATAAACCACCGCAGAGTTTTTTAAGCATCGAATGTCCTATTTGTGTGGATGTTGATAGATTATGTTTAAAGAGTGGGTCTGCAAAGGTTCACAATATTAGAATTTCATTCAGCAATCTCTAAGGAGAACCTGTGGGACTACCGGATTATCAAAGAATACAGGTCTACTAGTCGGGTTTCTCGTGTTTTCCGGCGATCATGTGCAATTTCTGGTCACCATTTGGTTGCAGCAGCGCAGTAAGGACGCCACCCATGTCTGACGGGGACATTAAGTACATGGGTGTTAGTCTGACGTTCTCTTACTGCTAAAGACACTACACCCCTCTCTCTCTCTCTCTCTCTCTCTCCCTTTCTCTCTCTGTTATATTATCCAGATAATAATATATCGCTGTTCACCAGACTGTAGAAATATCATTGATTGATTATATGATTATCATTAATATTCCATTTCAACCAACTGACTTTATTTACTACCACAGTGTTCATCTGTCAATATCAATATTTCTCCAATGAGTCTCAGACGTGATAATCCTGTTCCCATACGTTGTACATATGTACATTGACTAGTTTTGGTGTTAATGTACTGGAGGGTTGGTTGGATGGCCGAATGTTTAGCACGTAAGTGCTGTATCATGAAACCTGCCATTGAGTCAACTGGTGTGGTTTAGAATTCCCGGTTGTACGTGACAAGAAGTAGGGTCACCTGTCCAACCTCGTGGGTTTTCTCCGGTAAGCGAATTATTGAAATAAAATTCAAACTATATGTTAGTTCTGAAATGACCTGGTTTGTGTTGAGTGGACGTTAAACTCCATCTCTCTCCGTTTCGCACCATTCATTTTTTTTAATTATAAAGTTTTTTTCAGTTTTCTTTGGGTTCATTAAAAAATAGTTCTTGCTGTATATTTATTTGGTTGCTATTATGTCTTGCACATTTATTTTATTGATTACAAGGGTGGTGGGATGGCCTAGTGGTCTAGAGTGTCGCCTCTGGCTTACGGCTGTGGTTTCGAGCCCTGGTGTGAGCGTATGTGGCATGGAGATAGGGTCGCTTTCTCAACTTCTTGGGTTTCCTCCGGGCACTCCGGTTTCCTCCCATGGCAAGCGAATTATTGAAATAAAATTAAAACCACATGTTAGTCCCGAAATAACCGAGTTGTATTGAGTGGACGTTAAACCCGATCTCTCTCTCTTCTCTCCCTCTCTCTCTCTCTCTTTATTGATTACGCCACCAATATCTCTCTTGGCAAAATACAATCTGATTACCGTTTATGAAGTAGTAAAAAACAGTAAGTCGAAATTTCGAACTATAAAAACGAAACGAAATTTTGAACTATAAAAAAACGAAATATTATTTTTGTTTCAATCAGACTGTGTCAAATATTTTTATATTAATTGTGCTATCTTTATCGAACAAGCCAGTTCATTCTACAGTAAGATCTTTTATACTCAAATGTATGCCTTATTCCATAATTACAACCCTCTTTAAATTCAAATGGTGCGACTTGTTGTGAGATGTGAGACTTGTGCCGTGAACTCAGATTTGTGTATTGGAAATTCACGAGTTAGCTCAGAGAGAGAGAGAAAGAGAGAAATGGGGTTTAACGTCCACTCGACACACACTATATATATGTCATTGCGGGACTAACATACTGTTTCATTTTATTTCAATAATTTAGCAGTGAGAGGAAATCGGCAGACCCAGAGGAAACCCACGAAGCTGGACAGGTGACCCTACTTCTTGTCACGTACAACCGGGGATTCGAAACCACGCCAGTTGACCCAATAACAGGCTTTATGACACAGCGCGCGCGTGCTAACCATTCAGCCATCCAACCCGATTTAGCTTATAGTAGGCCTATATTACAAGTTCATAATGTGGAACGTAGCTTCAAAATTAAATACAACAAAAAATACATTTTTCTTTAAAATCAGATTGGTATGCAACGGCGACGACTATACACTGATACGTCTTAGGTGAAATTGAATGAAATGATTAACCGTCCTACTGTTCTGCTCCGACTGAGCTAATGAAGACGGGACGCCTTAAAGGAATTCTTAATAGCTTTTGAGGCCTATAATGAACTAAAATACCTGCAATTGGAGGTTAATTATAAGCAACAAGAAATGGTGTGAACGATATATTTACTATCCATATCAGATGATTCTATCAAATGACCGAGGACCTGCATGACTTAACACAATTTTCATTATAGGCAACAATAGAACTGATGAAAATGAGTAGCGATGTTTATGTATTCTACCTGATACAGACTTGAACGAATTATTTCTCGCATCTTTTATTGACGGTTTGCTCCCCCCTTACCTATAAGTTCACACCGTTGATGACCCTCCGAGATATCACCCGTCTTACTAGCACCCACATTCTCGAGATATGGCAGACAGATCTTGTGATTTTAACAATTGACAACACGAAACCAAAAAATGATTATTAAAATAATAAATTAAGACGGGCCAATGCATGTAGTGTGCTATGCGAAAAGAGATCGCCTGGACAGCGGAACTACGGTCTACTTTTATTTTTATGTCGAATACTAAATTTAAAGGGTGCTTATACGTGCATGTAAATGTGTACGAGGGATCTCTATTTTCTAACCAATCCGAACGACTAGACACTCTTCCTTGTCCGGGGAAACTGGTAAAGATAAATTACGCTGGAAAATCCTGATGAACTTTGTCATGCAATAGCCAGTTTCTTACTCACTGAGCCATAGCGGTTCCCTTTATGATAAAGAACTACTCGAATAAATAACAATGAAATAATCACTTTACTTATATTGAAAAATTATGCGGCTATTATATCAAAAATGTTCAGCAATGGCGTACGTATTCACACAGTTCACTATTAACAACGCGTTTGTGTACAAAAAGTGTTGGTATATATATTTAATACACAAAATTAAAAATGGCACTTTATTAAAGACTCATTGAGGTATATTTTATTTATAATGAAACCTTACCACATTTTTACATTTTATGGAGCAAAGAAAATAACAATAAAAAATAAACTATTTTATTTCAAAATCGATTTAGAAATACAAGATAAATTGACCATGATTCGTGATATTTTTTAAACCACAAAATAAGCATAAACGTTTTATGTAAGTTTCAGAGATATGTCATTGTATGCCTAATAATTACCCAAATCCACACCTTAACTTAATGGTACACATAGAACTTGCTCTACTTTGATGTAATTATTTTTAAATCTATCAAACAGTAGCTTAAAAAAGTAGATCCATATATTTATATGTTTTCCCATCATTAAACAGTAAATATATTTAATTGCCGTCTTTGATGAACCGATCAGAATATATGTTTGGGGAGATTTTATCAACAGTAAGAAATAAGTCAATTAATATTAATTTGTCTCTTTGTAATGCTCATGTACATTTATACGCTACAGCAAATCGAGAGCAAAATATTTTAGCACGTTTGTGAAAACACAATATTTTATTAAGTAATGTCGTATTGATCAGTGACTTATATTGTCAGGACAAAATTTTTATGGGAAACCATCACTAATTTTATTCTCAAGGCACGACTTACATGAATGGGCTTGATAGCGACAAAAGGATACTTGCCGAAACGTCATGCTCTTAGGATAAAACTAGTGTTCTGTTAATGTGTTTCTCATATTAATGTGTTTTTGACTTAGATTCTATTACCATGGTCTTACAGGACAGTTTATCCTGTGGTCTCTCTGAACAGAATATTTTTTGCTGTCTCTTTTCTTTCATACCATAATATGGAACGCCGAACTGGTCAAAGGCATTCTACTGCCTTGATAAGTTCTCACTATATTATGATCGCTACGTTCCATACCACGGAATCGTCTGATATGTTTTAATCCGTTATAAATATTGCATGTTTAAAATTCATCTTTGTCGTTGCATTGAAACAGGGAAGGAGATTTGTAGACATAATTTCTTCCAAACGCGAAGAAAACATTATGATATGTCGGCGTAGACCATGGGTTGATAACAACTGTAATTTAAGATATTTAGAGAGCCATTAGAATCTTGTGTATTGCCTACTATTTAATTATACACTAGAATGTATATATATTACTTGAGACTATGGCATGAATCAAGGTAACATTAACGATTAGAATTATTGAAGAACTAAATCACCATGTTTATATATGAGTTGGGCACTGATTATTTCTCATGTTTCCCTTTAATAATAGTTCCTGGGCGATATAATACCTTTAACAAAGTTCCCACATAAGCTTTTTTTACTGCTTACAGACTCACATCATGCTATGTAGTAATGAAGCTAAATGGTCGCCTTTCATAAAGATATGTGTTTACTAACTTGATCATGCAACAAAACTAACACTGATACATAAATTTAGGCCTTTACGACCCCACATAAATTTGTTTATGTTCGTTGATTATGGTGTTTAGGTTGTAGCTAGCCTTTGTACGTCGTTTGTATACGAATTACTCGAGGCTATCATTAAATCACATAAAACCGAGTATCAAAATTGTTTAAACTTATCCTGCGATTACTATCTGTGATTTTCTACCATGTTTCACAATCACATACGCACGTACAGGGCGCATTCTACAGTCCAAATGGTATAACGCGAATTTGATTATTATCCATGACTTGGCTGTGCTTCAAGAGTCTAAAGTGAATTCCCCCTATATGCAATTTGAGTCACCCGGTTGTATGATGCTGGTAGTAAGCATAAATACCCCCACCCCCTTCCCCCGATACATGATATCTCCGCGGGATACATATAACATGTACCAACGATATTCGACAATTGAATATTTCCCATGAAGTACGTGTATGTTTAGTGGCGTTGTATAATACAATATTCGATTAAAGTGTACGCGAGTCTTATCGTTTCAACGCTTTGCTCTCCAGGATCTACTCTGCATCAATGTTCGATCTTAATTATTTGTAAGGATGTACTATTCTGTCGTTTCTCATCATTTTAATGTGTTGTTTTAAAGGATTTGATCGGCTTAGTTACACCGTGTGTGTGATAAATGTAAAATAACTTACAATAATAGAACTGTACGAATATATTGTCGGCAGAAATCGTATACCCATGACGCCAATGAGAAAGGTTAACTCTCTTATGAAAACCTTTGATAAGGTATAAAGTTTACAGATTGGAAGCTGGGGTAGAATCTTTCTTTGTTTCAACAGGTATTACACACTTGATGCCGCAACACGTGTCTGTGATAACAAGGAATTCTTTGTTGGTTATCTGATTTGTTTCTTAAGAGATCCGCTATCTTAAAAGACAGAACACGTAAACTACAAGTTATGTTTTCATCAGACTAAGTTCAAAGATTTCTGGCTGCCTTAGATCAATTTTCCATATTCAAACGGGAATTTAGCGACAGAAAGTAGACCGCTCGGGACTACCACCATGATGCCTCATTTACTCGTACATATTCAAAATGTACTGTACAATCAACACGTAAATCAAACTTTTCAAACTATTGAAGATCTTTTTTTAGTTAGAGGTAGAATTTGTAGGAGGTAGTTATTGGATTTGGAATTGATCGTAAAGCTCTTTTGAATTAACGATGGTTTAATATTTTCATTATAACAGGTAATTTATTCTAATAGTAAGTGAAGGAGGACCGCACTACACACAAAACAAAACATCTACAAGGTAAACCTGCGGACAAGACAGAAAAAAGACATTGCATAAAAAAACCTAAAAAAAACAAAACAAAAAACAAATTAGGTGAATGGTTCCGGGGGCCAGTCGTACGCGTCTACTGTGCTGTACAGTACCGGGCCTGTTATAGTACCGGCTTCCCTAAAAATTATTTACAAAAAAAAAGCGTAAGCCTTCGGCGCGCTGTGTATAAATACTCTATCCCCATGTTTTGAACTGATTTTTTTTGTCCTTTTTTTAACGTGGCAAGTTTTTTTTTTGAGAACTTCACACAAAAGGGGAGATAATAATATATGCGTGTATATATTTTATCTACTTTTATCTTTCATCTAAATAGTAAATTTAATGTTTACTGGAATAAAGAACACAGCCATAGTTTTTCTGTCATCCTATATGTGATTTATGCATATTAGATTTTGTCCTACACGACATATCAATCAAAGAAACACAGCCATTGAAGAATCAAATTTATGGGTAATTAAATATTGACTTTGATCTTAATCTTTGATGTGCATAATAAATTGAATAAATAAACATAATATATCTATTACCTATATCAATATAATATTTAATCGCTCGATTAAATGCACTTAACTCTCTTTAACAAACAATATACATATATACATTTTTTATATCAAATCTGTTTGGGTGAAACAAATTAAAGGCATCGATATCTTACGTATCATGGGTCTACAATAAGAAAATGTTTATATTGTGGGATATTGTGTAATGGCGTTCCAACATTCGATGCTATAGTTCTGGAAGGTTGTAACTACCACAATAAAATTGCTTTAAAAATGCTGATGTCCTATTTGCGTTATTAAGATTGGGATAGGTTTTCCTCTCATATCTCATAAACTAAATCAGACAATTTTTGACACTTAAGACCTTTCAGAACTATGATGTCGATATATAACCCTTTCCGACATAATTCAATTTTGAAATTACGTAAACACTAACTAGTAGGAGAAAATGTTATTAACCAATCAAACAGGGTCATTGCAATGATTACATTGTATTTGCTGTGATAGCAGAGTTGTTTCCGGTAATCGTAGGAAGCCATAAATTTATGCCTAAATATACGCATGCCTATGCTTATCAAATGATCCTTCAAATACATGCGATTCCACCTTCAGGTTATATTGGGACTGCGATTATCAATTTATATTTCCCAAGATTTAGTGAATACCCATGGGTTTGAGACGGAAGGATAACAGAGTTAAAATGTCGAAATGTAGGGCGGATAGTTACATGTATATTAGTATGCTACTTTTAGTTTGTGTATCTTAAGATTTCCACGATGAACGTCATACATGTTTGTGGATTTGATCAAGGTGACACGTGTTATTCTATGTTAGAGCCAGACAAAGAGACGAGAATTAATATTCAAGGCAGTCGTGGACTGGTGCCATTTGTCACACGGCGGTATTATTATTCAACCCACACGAAAGTTTCCGTCAGCTATTTTGTGTATTATAATGTTAATCTAAACCCTACTCCTCCAGCCTTGATTATCGAATACATCCTATATAATGAGCTTATACATGTAAAATAAATTTATATAGCGATATGATATGGAGATTATTATTATATTGATCAATGAACCTATTAAAACTACTGTAGTATATAATCCTGAATCAGTTTAGCACCTATAGCACTTCACATTCCGTGATGTAATATGAACATCATTAGATACGGCTTATCAACTAATACTCATCAAATATAATCTCCAGTAGCCATGGGCGATATTAATACACCAATAATAGCATTATATTCACATCTCTGCATCTTCTACATGAAGCTCTCGAGACTTTTATTCCACCTCAAGCCAGAAAAGGTCACATTTGTGCAATTAAATGCAGATTTACATCATCTGAACTGCAGTTTCTGTAAAAGAAGTTCTCGATACTGGTATTGATTTCGGTGGCATATCTATACATGTCGGGGTAATTCCCCCGGGGGAGTGGACCCGTTCTGACAACCACTACCCATGTAATTATCACTTATAACTCCAAGCAATTAATTATCACCCTATTGTTGAAGTGTCACGTGACATAATACGCCACCAGAAAATCACGTTTCGGGATAGCTCGGCTATTCTTCTAAAATGCATGCGCACGACTGCCCTTCAACCGCGAGAATGTTGCGTGCCTAAAGGGACTAATTAGATCGGAGTCAATTATTTTATTTAACAAAACTTTGACGTTTCTAATCAGCATGCCTTTGGATGGTTTTGAGCATTTTTGACAACGGAGCGTATCATTAAAAGTATTAAATGTATATGGCATCTGCGTCCAAAATGTTTGATGACTAAAAGCAAATAGAGCAGAATTGAAACGTGAGAAGTCAATAACATTTTGTTTAAAGCTAATTGGTTCGATTTCGTCGCACCATAAATGTTTTTGTTATGGGTGCAACTCACTGCCTTAAAAACAACCATATGTTTCAGCACAGAAATGCACAGAATTGGTTTCGTATCCGGTTCTGCAGACAATCTCGACTGGCTAGAATGTTTAATGATTATCCACCATTTTAACTACATTACTGTAAATTGGGTTCCTATTATTTATGCGTAAGTGATTTTATGACAAAGCATACAAATAGGAAAGACAGAATTTGATTTCGCTCTATATATACAACACGGACGCAGAAAATTTTAATGTTTTTAAAATAAATTAAAGGTGATATCATGGTTTCCAAAAAAAAAGTTGGTTTAAATATGCGAATCAAACACCAAGGCGTGTGGAAATTGTCCATAAATAATTGTCAAAATAATAAGTCATTTTATATGGGCTGTGTAACTCCGGGGCCCTCATATCCAATTTTGAATCCTGGACCCTTTCCCAACAGAGTAAATTGAAATATTTTAAGGATGACGATTTTTCATTGGACGATTATTTATAAATTGTTCTAAAATTGTTAATGTCCTTATGCTATACAGTGCTAGAATAGTCTACGTTCTGTGAATGGGGGGTGAGGGCGGAAGGCCGAATGGTTAGCACGTACGTGCAGTATCATAAAGCCTACCATTGAGTCAACTGGCGTGGTTTCGAATCCCCGGTTGAACATGGCAAGAAGTAGGGTCGCCTGTTCAACCTCGTGGGTTTTCTCCGGGTCCTCCGATTTCCTCCCACAGCTAAAGACCCCTACCCGCCAGCGAATTATTGAAAAAATATTAAAACCTTATGTTATTCCCGAAATGACCTAGTTTGTGTCGATTGGCGTTAAATCTCTCTCTTCCTCTCTCTCTCTCTCTGTAATATTAAAATACATATTTCTCGACCCGAACTTTATATTATGTCATTGATTAGATTCTGTGTATATAAAGTATATTTATATAGACATATAAAGAACGTATGTTACCTGTATGGTGAAGGTAGATAAGACAATGTTTACACTATAAGTTTTACCTACCATGTTTTATTGTGATTTTATATACAGAACCAGAAACATTTATATCCACATGTTTATAAAACACCCGTGATCTGTATAAATAAATTAAATTTTATGGCTAGGAAACAAATTCACCAATTGGAAATACCAAGTCTAATAAAAATCGGACATGGAAACACATATTAGTGCGATGTTATCTGGTTATGGAAACGGCGGCAAAATGGGCCTTCATGAATTGCACCTAACTCGCAATATCCTAAATTCACGTATACTACATAAAGACAATCTCCAATGGCACCAATCTATAAAAACAAACTGTTCTGTTCCAACCGGGCTAACGAAGACGGACATACACCTTGCAGTGTGCTACAAGGGAAGTTTTGACGAGCCAGCAACTGAATTGCAACTGTTCTTCCGAGTATTAATTTACGTGCACGTCAAGGTGTACACGGGACCTACGATTTCGTCCAATTCGAACGAATAGACGCAGTTCCTTGCCAAGCCCCCCCCCCCTCCCCCATGATGCACCACTGATAAGCATATACCACGATATCCTTGTTAGCGAGCCAGTGTCTTATTCACTGAGCCACCGTGGCTCCCGATCTTAAAACCAACCCACGTAGTATGAACATATGGTCTTACTATTTAGAATGTATGACTTGTTTAACGACATCGTTCAAAATACCCTATTCACTGATCTATAAGCAAAAACACAGGTATTCTTGCTTTACGTTTAACTGGGGAATTTATGATCAAGGTGGAACTAATTGGTTCCGGAAATGAACCAGACAGGTGGTCTGTCATGCCTCTGTTGAAATAAACATAACTTTATATATATTTTGGCTTCCTGTACAAATTATTTTCTCAATAACATTTTGTGTAGAAATATTATGGGATATTAAAGGTGCATTATTCAAGAGCAAAATCAGCCTAATGCAGGCCTTTCTTTAGGTGTTAAATCCTATAAAAACTATCATTTAAACATTTATTAACATGACAAGACCATTATGGCGCCGATATTAAGTAGATTCGAAAACCGTGACCATTTAAAGTTTTAATTGAAAAACGGCAAAGCGAGCCTAAACCTAGAATAACCAGTGGCGTTGCTGCGACAGTAAACAATCTATATTGTCAAAACTTTAAACAGTGATTATCTTCGCTCAGAATAAACTAATTTTGCATTAATTATTTTTGGAATCCTGCAGAATGCAGAAGGTGACCTGGCTCGTACAATTTATATAAGAATTTCGTTTCTTTTGTTTTCGAGAACATACATCAAACGAAACGAAATTAACAATAAAAGATATTAAACCTACAGACAATGGTTAGATATCATTGTAATCTGAAGTAACGTTCAGATGACGTTGAGACGACAGGCGATTACAAGGTACCAAACTGCAACCGTGAACTCAAACCACAACCTTCCTATTAAACCACCCCTATACCAGAAATGAATTATTGACTCTACGTAGATTTTGCAAGCCTTGATAGCCTAACTGCAAATCTTCGCAGAGTTTTTCTAGCGTCTTCATAGCCAGATTCCAGTCTGCATTAGCCCAGTCGGTGCAGGACAGCAGAACGTTAAACCCCATTTCAATTCGTTTCATTTCATAACTAAATTACATAAATATGTTCTCTCTTGATATGTGATTTTACCACTTATATTCTACTCATAGATTTACACAAACAGATGGTTTTCTTTATAAACAAGGTGGTTTATATTAATGGTCATATCGGGTGATCAATCTTTACTTTAAATTATAAAGACCTTATTATTCCAATACATATATATGTAAAACTACGAATACTGGAATGAATCCAAGATCATTTTTTGAACGGCTGTATTCCACAGTGACTATCCGCCATGCTGCTCGTAAACATAATACGATGGCCAGTAAACATAATACGATGGCCATAAAAAAGATTTGTTCTTTTGATGAACGACAAAGCTGGTGATTGTGGAACATCCTGACATCTTGTCTAGTCAGATCAGAAGAGATTGATCATTTCCATATAATAACAAGTTTTGGCCATATGTTTTGACAGTTCAGCCAGTACAATAGTTGTTAATGTGGGTTTGTTTGTTTTTAGTTTGTGGTATCTTTACAGTATCGTGACACTGGCTATAGCCACATTATCTTGACACTAACTAGTCACAGTATCTTGACACTAGCTAGTCACAGTATCTTGGTACCTAGTCACAGTAACGGTATCTTGACACTAGCTATAGATAGTCACAGTATCTTGATACTAGGTATATATATAGTCACAGTATCTTGATACTAGGTATAGATAGTCACAGTATCTTGATACTAGGTATATATAGTCACAGTATCTTGACACTAGCTATAGATAGTCACAGTATCTTGATACTAGGTATATATAGTCACAGTATCTTGATACTAGGTATATATAGTCACAGTATCGTGATACTAGCTATGAATATAGTACCTATAAATAGTCACAGTATGTTGGCCTAGCTTCGTGGCACTAGCTATAGATTGTCACACTATCTTGACCTAGCTTCTTGACACTGCTATACATTGTCACAGTAGCTTGCATTTTTTATGATCATGAGTTTACCAAAATTTTAATTTTTTTTGAGTTATTGATTAGGGGTTTTTTTTAAGTTTTTTTAAAAACAGTGTTAAAATCCAAGATCTCATTTTAACACATATATCAGTAGAATGTTTGGTTTACAAACATATTAACCAAGATAGAGTAAATTTTGTGTTTATATCGCATAACAGAATCTGCTGTAAAGCAAGCAAACTTTGTCTGTGTGAAAGAAATTTTAAAAAACGTGAACGGTCGGTGTTCATAATATTTACACTTCGTATTCAGTATCCTGCTAAATTTAAATTGGCTGCCATCATGTTTTCTTACTCTATATCATATCATTGGAGTTGATGCTCTTGGGACCGTTGTTGGCCTCAATTTAAAAGATGTTGTGGCCAGGTCCAGATGATATTGATATATTATCAGGAAGTTAAAGACTAGATGTATGTATATATATCACATCACAGATAAATTGGAATTCATATTTATTTATTCTTGGCAGATCAAACTGCTTTTACAGCGTTGACGATTTAATTTTTTATCAGTGCCAAACCATTTGGCTGCAACGGTTATTGCGTACATCCCCCGCCCCGCCTCGTGTAAGTGTGTGCGTGGGGTGCATTTATTGGTTCAATAGGTAGTGATTTATTTACCCGTTGAAAGAAAACGCCCCACATACGCATTATGCCAGGAGAAAATCTCGGGCACATGGCATTCACATCTCCAAAATCCAATGAAGTTATGCAATTATTGAATCGCGCCCAGGGGGAGGTAATCGTCCAGAATCCACCTTTGCCCCATGTTCAAATTCTTGCACTTAATTGTATCCCCCTCCCCTCCATACCTCCATGTCCTTACGCCATTGATGTAAAATAACGTGTAATATTGACATGATCAGGTTTTGACTTTGATTCTAACATTGTTTATATAATATAGTTTACATCATCATTTAAACCTTTACCATCAATAACAAACACAGCGGTTTATCTATATAGACCTACGTGTTAGTAAATATGAGTAAGCTACTTTCGCCATTCGAGTTCCCATGATATTCTTACCTTCTCCCCCTTCACAACGACTTATCAAAATCGTTCCTTAAACCAACAACCAACACAGCAAGGTTTATATATTTTTATACATGATAAGAGCACTCGGCAAACTTCGGCAGATTCCAGTAACCTACATCTAGCCTCGGCTGTATTACAAAGTCCACCATTAGAACTACTTTCAAGTTCCCGGATTACCAAAGGCGTTGCCCATGACGACGCATGTTAAGAATGTTTTATATTCTTACAAAATTTTAAAATTTTGATGCTTTTCTTTCAAGTTTACTCGATTTTCTTTAAACAAAGACGCAATTTAGAGAACTTCTTTCTAGAAGTGGCAAGTTTCTCTTATGAGTAAACCGGTGAAGCATCGCAATTGTAGCTTTTAGGCGTAGGTACATATCACTTACTGTCATACAGCCAAGGCTAGATGTAGGGTACCGGAATCTGCCTAGTTTTTCCGAGTGAAGAGATGTAAATGTCCATGCTGCTCTGTGATATTTTGGAGCCACGATGGCTCACTGGAGTAAAACATTGGCTCACTAAGCAGTTGAAATTCAAAGAATTCGCCCGGACAAACGGTCTCCACGACCGGTCAGATCTAAATATTAAGGTCACCTGTAGATTCCATCAAGTTAACGAGATGTAAACAGGGTTAGGAAATGGGGTTGTTGTCGAGGATTGTGGGTTAAGGTTAAGGTAAGGGCTGAATCTTGAGATACATAGTAGGCCCTAACTCCTATTTGTTTATAACAATTATTAGGATTAGTTCAGATTATTTCTGTATAAAACCTGCACGTATCCCATATGTTGATGATTTAGTTTAACCCCGTAAAACATGCCAAAACAGTATTTACAGAAGAATCAAACTTCAAAAATGTTATGGTGGTACCCCCCCCCCCTCCCCACCACACTCTCCTTATCGACTTCTGTGCAGCCTCGTGCCTCTAGCGTCACAAATTGTCAACAGTTTATATAATTTCATTTGCCCCCCCCCCCAATATATTTTTTAGGGCTACGCCTCTGCTCGTGACCTTGATGAAATGAGCAGGTGGCCTCCTGTGCAGGCATGGGGAGATTTTGTGTTTCAATTTTTAAAATTATGTTTTGTCAACCAATAAAAGCTTACAATACAAATAACCGCGGCAAAACGGCGCACGCTCTTAACATCATTAGTTAAATATATTAAAGTAGACTTTATAAGGTTAAATTGGCCACCTGAATTGAGCTAAAAATACAAGAACTAAAAAAAAGTGATAACATGGGTTAGTGTCGGTTGCACCTTTAACCCACCTTGAGTATATCCAGATTAGTAAAAGGTATTCGCTAAGTACATGTGTATGCAATGTGTACAATATCAATTTCTTGCCAGAGTATTTGTTACTGTTAAATTTTGTTGGTGCCAACATAATTCGCAAATATCAGTTTTCTGTGTTGACCTTCCAATAGTTATTAACACTTTGTCAAAACTTTATCCTTAAAGCTGTAAAATGGTCCCGTTCTATAGGAACACGATGGGGCCATTTTGAATTAAAAACAATATTTCATTCATTTGAAATTGGATTCGGAAAAAAGCTAGGCCTATTTTGACCCCTCTCCAGATTATTGTTTTAATGACCGAAGCTCATTGCCGAATTCGGTGACCTGGAATTCTCTATTGACATTAAGCTCTACAATAGTATTAAATTAAAGATGCATAATGAAAAGACTAAATCAGCCTATTGTAGGTCAGACTTCAATTGTTATATAAACTTTTAATGAGACATTTATGCGCACAATAAGCTCATAATCAACTCTCTAGAGCATCGGATGGTCGAGACTTATATGGATTTGAAAGGTAATGATAATACATAACCTACGTTATATCTTGTCAAAACTCCAAACACTGATGGAAACCAGTGCAATGTTTCGAACGGCTTTTATTGGAACACTGGCGGCCCACAGTGTGAACAGTGCCCCTTTAAAACTGCAAAACGTCCAGAGAATCTAGCCCGGATATAAAAACTCTTCTGTATTGCAATCACCCCATTGTCTGCGATATCACCACGGTGGAAGGGGATATTAAAGTAGCTAAGTCCGTAAGTTAATATCATCCAAAATCTTCGACATCGAAAACACCATTTTTTGGCAATTTAAATCAACATTTGTGATGCGGTCTTACCGGCAAAAGATGGCCTTCTGATAACCAATATTTAAGACAAAATAAACATTTTACCATTGGTACACGAATCGAGTACCATAATGCGTTTCAGCGCCATTTTTAACAAGGTGCTTAAAAAATGAAGCTAGGCATATTCCACAAGCCATTTCAACGTTGGTGCCATATTCTTATTTGGAGACCATGCACAATATATACTATCTATGTTGACTGGAATAACCAGACGTTAGGAACTGTCACTTCGGTTGAGACTTCTGCCGCATTTCGCCGAACATAATTGATGACAATTCATAGTAGAAATGGAAAGGATTGTATGTAAACAGTATATATAAATTCATATTAATATGTTTTGCCACCCATTTATTCCAAATTTTAGGTCTAAAATATTAGCGATTTAGCTTTTCACACACACAAGCATCACTTGTGTAAGTTTCACTGCCTTGATATGCGTGACTATCACTTACTTTTGGCTCACCCAGCCCCGAATATAATGTGTAGTTGGGAGATATATACATTTTTATGTAGTTAACCGCACTTAAAAACTGGTTTCGATAAGAGTTTTTTTTCTACACTCGTCATTAACTGGTTTGATTCAACAAAAACTACCGGTGATAACGTCTTTAATTAGTACAATTTTATTGACTGGAATATTATGACAAGAATCTTTTAGTTTGGAAAGTAAATTAGAACATGTTCATATGAACAAGAAATAATAAATACCAAATTTTATATGATGATACAAAACAAGGATACCTTTAAACAACTTTAAATTATTGAGACAGTAATCAACCCGTAATATTATCTCCAGTTATCAAATTTCAGAACAAAAAAAAATTATACTTAGAAGTAAAACGTGCATGTCACCAATCACATAAATTATAAATTTCTGTCAAATTAAGTCACTTCACCAATCACATAAATTATAAATTTATGTCAAATTAATTCACATTTTGATTTGTTGTTTATAATTTATAATTTCGTAAAGCCCAAATATGCCAGGATATATGTTAGATATAGACTTTAATATAATGCGCAATCAAAAATACTTTTAATTATTCAAAACTATTCAAATAGATTAGTTAAGGCTTTTTTATGCTTACATTGGATTCTATTGATTTTACACCGCCATCTTTGTATGTCTTAGATAAATAAAGTAATAATAATAATTAGTTATCTGTTTTCGTACCAGCTGCCTATTTTTTAAAACTCAGATGTGCATAATGACATAAGTCTTTCCATATTTTTATTTGTACGACATGTTCAAAAAACTGCGTTGCTGTCCCTTTAAATCATCAAGCCAGTGAAAAGTTTATGTCGTCTGTTTTTATATTGTCCCCCTTTTTCACAGTTCACGGTAATAGAGTCTCGGGACATACAATCAATGGCATTACTAAATCTACAAGCTACATCAATTAAAGCAAATCAACAAAAACAAACGTGACAAGGCGTCTGCACAATATTTTAACTCTCCAGTTGCACATTAAATTCTCCAAATTTGTCATTTGTGCGCATTATTAAAATTAAAGTCATGATCCAAAGCGTGATATAATGATTATCTGGAATTATGATACGATTTGGCTTTATAATATTCCTAATTCTAATATTTATGAAACACGACTTTAATAACCATAGTTTTAGAAAAACGTTATGAAACACATGATAATAACCATATTTATAAAACATTATGAAATAGTCTATAAAAAATGGAACTTTGTGAAATAGACTATAATAACCATATTTAGCAGGCGACGTGGGAGTCACGAACATAAAGAACATATTAATATAGATTTCCGGAACCAGGAAAACGAAGAATGCGATTTTCTAGCAATAATTTCCTGTGGGCCTATATTATTATTATATATCCATGTCGACATGATCATTTTTCTTTTCGTGGTCATAAAAAAAGTGTTACATTTCACTTTAAAATCAATCGTTAGCTGAAACCTTTAGAAGGTTGATTTACCGGTACACGGTTTTTCACGAGACAAGGCAAGGGGTGATAACTCCGAGAGTAATTACATGATATCGGTAACAACTGAAATCAATCTAAACAACAGCTATATTCCGGTGGCTGAACATACTCCCCGCAGTGTTCCGTTTGATTAGAGCTAATCCCACTACTCACTGCTCGACTGAGTGGGTATTATTGTCGCTAACTATGACTGGTCAGTGGTCTCATTATCAACCAATCGCTGGCTACGTTACAAAGGTATTACCTTTAAAACAGGACGTTTAATTAGGGCAACCGTGTTTACATAACGTTACGGCATGCCTGCACGTTTTTTTTATGCTAAATTATCCAGCACATAGCAGGATATTGAAGAAAAACTAATTGCGTAACAAACGTGGCTATCGGTATTGACGTAAAGTAAACACTACTGTTTGGTAACGAACAGACTTTCAACGTTTTTAATACCTTAAATCTTTGTCCAAAATATTAAGGAATACCCAAGATTAAACGAAGGACTGTCACGTTACTGTACGTACGAGGTAGATTTGATTGAACAAGAAGAATAGACACACTTCCTCAAAAGTTCAAGAATCCGAGGCCAATCCAGCAATGGCCAGAGAGGGATTTCTCTGACCGTTGTTTCAGGAATATGGTGGCTGAAGGGGGGGGGGGATCGCCAACCGAGCTGTGAATTTATCAGACCAAGTTTTTTAGACCAGTTTTTTGTGTAGATTGCGAATATGGGTGGTGATCAGGCGTCTATGTATGTGTGTGTGTAGGGGGTTTGGGTGGGGATGTCATTATGTTGACATAATATATTAATAGGCGATTTTCCCCCTTCAGCCACCGGACTACTATCATTTAGTCGTTGCCGTACCATAAACATAAACACTGTGTATCAATTGCAATCGATGATAAATGTAGCCTCTACGGCCGAATGGACAGAGGTGATGACAATTTACCATGACAACTTAGTCTGAGCGTATAAAACGACATTCTCTGGTCAATTAAAGTTATTTTACATTTATTCTGTAACTGATTTTATGATTTTTAATCCAGCCAATGAAAAAATTCATCAGCTTGCGAAAGAATGTTTTAACCAATCATTTTGTATAGAATATGTTCACTTTGGAGTTTTGAATTCTTCACTTCATGATTTAAAATTTTCTTTAATAGTAAGTAAGTGTAGATATCTGAGATATACATTATTAAACATAAACACAGAGGCGACAAACCCGCGGACAAGATACACAAAACACATAAAATAATGAAAGCAAGAGAATGGAAATGAAATGGGATTTAATGTCATACTGTTCTGCAACAACTGGACTTATGAAAATTATGAAGGCGGGAATTTGGCTATTAAGGCGCTTGGTAAAAACTCTGCGAAGATTTAGCAGTCTGGCTATCAAGGCTTGTTAAATCTACGTAAAGTCAATACTCTAGAACGTAAGAGGTAGGCCTAATATTCCTCTATCAACTGTATAAAAGTGGTTTGTGCCATCGACTGTAAAATTAGTTTATTTTCCATACGAATGATAGTAGTTGATTAAATAGGTATAGCTATAATTTATCATTGAGCCCGGGACCATATTCATGACCACTTGCGGCCTTTTTCATCGGTCGAGATAAAAACGTAGTACACATTTTAGCGAATAAAATTGCTGCGTACTTAAACTATTTCATTTAAAGGTTTCGTGAACAAGAGACCTGTTTTATTTGAAAGGTTCACTTTAAAACTGCTCATTAAATATTTTTGACTAACTGCACCACATATAATACTCAATTAGAATGAATGAAATGAAATGGGGTTTAACGTCCTACGCTTAAGCTCCTAACCTGGGCTAATTGAAGACGGGCATACGCCACAGTGTGCAATGAGGGAAATTTTGCCCGGGCAGCGGCGCTACGGCCTACTCTTATATCGAATTCCAACTGCCAAGGGATCTTTTACGTGCACTCCAATTTGTACACGGGACCTCGGTTTTTCGTCCCATCCGAACGACTAGGCAGCTGTCCTTGTCAGGCCCTCCTTCTGCATCACTGACAAGGGGAAATCACGCCGGAAAATCGAGATGAACTTTCTCGGCCAATGCAGGGATCGAACACTCAACCTCCAGGCTAGCGAACCAGCGCCTTATCCACTTAGCCACCGTGATCCTTTACTCAATTAGAAATCGTGAAGAGACACTCGCGGACAATACATGTAACGCATACGACACCCACACACATTGTGAGTAATAAATACAAGGACGATCAAATCACAGGACTGTACCAGGGACAGGGATCAGGGGTCCATTATTCTCTTACATACCAGGTTCGCGGTGCGACAGGCTTCAGTAAACTCACAAACAAGGGAGGTAATCCAAAAAGGTAAATATAGTGCCCTCCCTGATATTGTATATTTTATTGTATGTACTGACAGTGTCGAAAAGTATCCAATTAATAATGTTCGAATAGTGTATTATATATTAGCGTAATGTACATTTATATTGTACAGGTTTCTTTGTGGTTAACGATACATTATGTAAAGATTTAGATAAAAAAAAACTGGCCGCTCTTGCTATAATAATAGTTCAAAAATAGATACTTTAAATTACTTTATTCTGTGCCAAATTATCACTGTTTGCAGTTTTGACAAGCTATGTGCATTGATTGTTTGTTATCGTAACTACGGTAAGCCTACTGGTATAAGCGAGGCTTATTCTCGCTTCTCCATTTTTAAATTAAATCATTAAACGGCCAAACCGTTGTAATCTAGTTAAAATCTCGAGCATCCGATGACCTAATTAAAGACCTGCAATAGACAGATTTAGCTCTTGCATAATGTATCTTTAAAGGTAGACTAGCCAATTTTATTTCATCGCGGTTGTTTTGTAGGATGAAAATCTGTCGTCATTGATATTTAATATAATGTCTCTTCTACTGTCGATATATAATTAACACCATGTCTCTCCTGAAGTTGACATAAGTCAAACTAAAAGTCTCTAACTCAATATCATCCAAAATCTTCGACAGTGAAAACACAAATTATTTGTCAATTTAAATCAACATTGATGTTGCGATCTTACCGGAAAAAGATGGGCTTCTGATATCCAATATTTAAGACAAAATTTAAAAATTACCATTGGTACACGATTCGTGTACCATAATGCGTTTCGGGCCCATATTTAACAAGGGACTTGAAGAACGAGGCTAGACGTTGACGCATATTCTTATCTAGAGAGCATGCGTAAAAAATACTATGTAGACTAGAATAACCAGACGCTAAAGATTTACTTTCAATTGAGACTTCGGGCGTATTTTGCCGAGCATTACTGATTTGAAATAAGAGTAAAAACGGAAATGATTGAATGTAAATCAGTTAATATACATTCATATTACATTATTATATGCGTTGCGACCCATTTGTGTAAATTTCTAGGTCCCAAATATTAGCGATTTACCTCCTTTGAACTAACCAACTTCCGCTATATCAAGTTAAAACTCGTTATTTTAGCCTAAATATTAAATAACGGTTTAACATTACAATACCTATAATATATACTCCTGCAATCGTATGGTTTGCATGGTCATTGAAATATGAAGACCTAGATATTGACGAGACGTTAAACTCCATTCCATCCAATATACATATATAATAATATTATATATGTATATTGGATGGAATGGAGTAATAATATTATATATGTATATTGGATGGAATGGAGTTTATGGTATGTTTCTATAGTGTACAATAATTCTTATATAAGTCTCCGACCGCAAATTTTCTTCTATAGCTCCCGTTTCTTTCAACTACACACTATGCTAGCCTACAATCACAGACTTGATAGTTCGGCAATTCAAGATTTACAACAAGTCGGCTCGGTGACAGATTGGCACCGACAAGTATATACTATGTGTAAATAGTCAAACATTCCTGGAACTTCAGCAAAAGATACCAGAAATACTTCGATGAGACAATTCTTCTTTTGTCAATAAAATACTAATCTGACCATCAAGGGAAAAATCGAAGCACGGCTAACAGGAGTGTCTCTCTCACTCTCTCTTAACCATACTTGAAATGGACTCGCCCAATTTACGAAGTTTCTGTACTAGTGACTTAAGTCGGCACCAAAGCGATACAATTGTTCCTGGAATAACGCGTAACTTTTTACAGATTTTAGCGTCAAGATTGCAAGAAAGATATGGAATATCATAATATATTTTACATGGCATTGAAATAGTGGATATTTACCGTTTTTAATAATATTTTAATTCTAACTATAATTCCAATAACTTTATTTGATTTAAGACAGGCTTACCTGAAAGTCTTTTACAAGAGAGCAATGAATATTCTGTACTTAATATCTTGAAGTGTTTGCTGAAGCCTGGAGACGTCCTTGTTCCTCAACACAAGCCATGTGTCGTGTGCTAATTTCTGTGTTAGGAAACTTGGTGGTATTGTTTTTATTATCTCAATATGTGGTTCCTGGTAATTCTGAGAAAGTCTGGGATATTATTCGAGAAGAATATCTGCTAAATAAGGTAATGCCATTGTTTCTATCAACGGGACTATATAAGCTTCTATGGAAGTTTGTTGTTTTGAATTTTGTAAAGATAATTTTCGGTAAAACAATATACTAAATGGAATAGGTTTAACATGCTTCTACTGTATTGCAACATACGTGATGCCATTGGGAAATTTGTCTTCAGTAGCGTCGTTTCCGTCTACTTTTCTTTGCATTCCAACTGTCAAGGGTTCTTTTACGTGTACGCATGTGGGTATAACTACGAACCTCGGTTTTACGTCCTACCCGAATGACTAGACGTGTTTCCTTGTCATACTAAATAAGCACAAACATATAACAGGTTCGTGATCTTTCAGTATTTTTAAAGGCTTTATAAACCCCAAAAGAAGGATTTCTCGTCGAATTTGTCCTATAGCCTGAAAATTTGTTTAGACCACAACATTCTCTAAAGTCTTCCCAAATATTAACGATGTCGGTCAGAGTTTAGATTTCATAAACTTTTCGGGGGTTGGGTGACTGAATTGTTAGCGTGCGCGCGCTGTATTATAAAGCCTGTCATTGAGTCAACTGATGTGGTTTCGAATCCCCGGTTGTACGTGACAAGGAGTAGGGTCACCTGTCCAACCCATTGACTTTTATCAGGCTTTCTCCCACTGCTAAACACCCCTACGCACAAGCGAATTATTGAAATAACATTAAACCATATGTTAGTCCCGTAATGACGAGTGGACGTTAAATCCCATTGCTCTCTTTCTCTCTCCGAAACTTTTCTATGCTCCCAAATGAAGGATTCCGTTGAACTGTTCCAATATGCAATGTATTAGACAATAATCTGCCCATTGAAGGTCTACAGTTAAGTAGTTCCGAAGTTTTGTAAACTCCCAAAGGTTCGGCTTCCTCGATTTGTTATTCCTTTTCATCCAATAACGGGTAAAATTAGAGAGATTATAATTTGATTTGACCGTTGTTAATATTTGTCCTGAAATGTATTGTCAATTATTAAATTTAATTTAGAAAATTTAACCAATTATAAAATTAGTAAACAAACCTAACTGATGTCTTATATTCCGAACAGATAATTTTGATTGAATATTAAATTGAAAAGCCATTCGTAATTTATTGTTTTAATGCAATTAGAAATTGCATCAAAAGTTAACTGGGAGTTTAGCCTCCATTAATTTCCCCCATCGAGATAACATTCCAACACTTCTACAAATTTTAGCGTAGCTACTTTCATTCTCTGCATTACGCAATTCAATTTGTGTATGTAAAAAGTTTATATTGAAGAAATATTGCAAGTATATCATACCAACTCTACTCCAGCTGTGAGTATGGTTTGGGTAGGAATTGATCCTCGGGTGTACGTGGCAAGGAGTAGGGTCGTCTGTCCAACCTCGTGGGTTTTCTCCGGGTCCCCCGGTTTACCCCCACTGCAAAGACGCCTACGAATTATTGAAAAAAAACATATGTTAGTCCCGAAATGATCTAGTTTGTGTCGAGTGGATGTTAAACCCTCTCTTTCCCCCCCCCCCCTCTCTCTCTCTCTCTTCTTAAATCACCCAGTTTGTACGCGGGAATGTAACTTTAAACTAGAAATTAACCTTAGCAGCTTGTTGGTTGGTCCCTAAAAATCAACCAGATAGATAGCGCAAGCCACTTGATCCTTCTAGCAAATAACTTGGTGACATCTTCAAGGTTTGATTTGTTCGGTCACTAATGTCAGTGAGTTACTCGCTAGCGAATAATGAAGCTTATTTTCTAGATTTAACGATGGCACATTGATGAGCACATTTAAAAAAAGATAAAAACAACATGCACTTGAAAATGTTATATGTAAAATTTGTAACGACTTCAAGATTTTTTTTTCTCTTGAAAGGTCGAATATTTTTTATGAATTTCGGATAAATGAAATGGGGTTTAACGCCCTATTGCTCTACATGTACTCCAGTTGGGCTAATGAAGAAGAACATACGCACTACAGTTTGCTATGAGAGAAGTTTTGCGTACTCTTGTATCGAATTTTAACTGCCAAGAGATCTTTAACGTGCATTGTGTATACCGTGTACACGGGACCTTGGTTTTCGTCCCATCCGAACGATATAGCCAGACCACCTGTCCTGCACAACGGCCAAGGGGAAACCACAACGTAAAATCCCGATGAACTTTCTCTGCCTACGCAGGGATCGATCACGAGACGTCGAGACTCCTAGGTTTCACGCACCAGCATCTTACTCGCTGAACCACCGCGGCTCCCCCGATAAAACGTGTGTGAAATGTAATGGATTTTAGCGTTCTACTTTTCAACATGAACAGAACTAATGGAGACGGAAAAGGATACGGGATTATAAATCAGACATGGCCGGAACTTCGTGGATTAATTACAAATATCTTCCCACGTTAGTTGTTTGATGAAATAACGAAGACGCCACTGATCCCATCGTTTGAACGTACTATTTATATATATGCAGCCTTATTAACTTTACATTATGGTGTCAACGTGGGACTGACTGATCAAAGTTTGTCGCGTCTGGAACCTGGTTAAAAACCCAGCAAGACCGGGTTTGCTTTGATATTGACAGTCGACTGTGTTCTGATTACATCATTACCAAACGATGGATTATTGACCACGGAGACAAGTGATCACTTGGAAAGGTCAGGACGATTGATCAGGTCAGATTGATCGGCGACTCTAGGTACTTTGAGTAAATGTGGAATGTCTGTGGCAGTCCATCACCAATTTAGGAAGTTTGCGTACTGAATAAATTCTACGTTTTATCGAATCGTGATTCTCGATTTCCCATGCACATTATTCACAGGAATTTCCCTTTGTCCACTAAAGGGGGTCGAAAAGATGGGGGCGTGGTGGATACGCCTTTAATCACATTTTATCTACCAAATAATTATAGGGTGCTATGCGAGTGTGGGGGGGGGGTCTAGGCCTGTTATCTATGCAATCAATGTGTTTGATCCCAGGTTTGAAGATGCCCAAGAGTTGGATCGTTGTATAACCTTGTGCCCATGGGTTTTCTCATGTGTGGCCTACTCATGCTTCCCACCACGCCCTTTCCCCTATAGCGTTCTCTCCAGATCAACCCAAGACAACATTAACTAATCATTATCCCAGTAACAAGTGATACTAGGTGTTCTCGTGTATAGACCTACCGGCTGGTACACTTCGTAGTGATTGAATTACATGATGTAGGTGGCTGGATATTTGATGTGTTAGAAGACGGATTTCAAGAATACACGTGGTTGTTTTGCAAGTTACATTTGTCCTGAACAAGAATAAACACAAAATTAAATTCGGTTTAAAATACCAGTCTGTTCATTAGTTTGTTTTAATTTGTTACCATTTAAACTTTTAAAATACGGAACGAAATAAGGATTATTGTAGGTTTTTTGAATGTGTGTCTACCCACCGCAATCTCAGTGATGATGTCAATCATTCCACTAAACCAATCATTAATGTTTATCATGTGAACTGTAAGTGCTGACTTCGACGCCATGACACTTTGACATTATCCTGCGCAATCATCGAATTATATATCTTGGGATCTTTATGACTAAATCCCTGCATTAATCTTAGTTTTGTCAATTATATATTGAAGTAATATGGTATAATATTGCAATCGGCCCAGACCTTTATCCCTTAAGCCGACATAATTACATTTACACGTCTCATGTAAATCCTGACAATAATTTTAACTTTTGAAATGGTATTGTCTAATGATAATATTCTTGTGAGAAATTAACCGTTATATCTGAAACACTTAACTTAGATATGTAAATTTTAATAGAAAAGCATGTTGTTACCTTATCTTACAAATATAATTTACACTGTGGGCAAATTATCTCAAATTGTAATTGTAAGAAAATTCCATGTCGTCTTTTGTCACTTTTAGTTAGTAAAATGAAGACTTTAATTATAAAAAAAACACCCACGTACACTGAAAAGAAAGACTCTATTTTATTCTGAAGAAATTGGTGGTTATCACATTATTAACTTGTCACTATGTAATCCATTACTCACTTTTTTCACATGGAATATTTAAAGGGAGAGAGAGAGAGAGTGAGAGAGACAGATAGAGAGAGAGAGAGAGAGAGAGAGAGAAAATGGGATTTTAACGTCCACTCGACACAAACTATGTCATTTTGAGAGATGAGGGTTTAATTACCGTCCACTCGGCACAAAGTAGGTCATTTTGGGAATAAAAGGGTTTATTTTGTATTTCAACAATTGGCTCGCGCATATGGCTCTTTAGCAGTGGGCAGAAACCAGAGGACCCGGAGAAAACCCACGAAGTTGGACAGGCAACAGTAGTCCTTGTACCGTACAATCGTGGAATCGATACTACGCCGGTTGACTCAATGACAGACATTATAATACAACGAGCACGCACTAACCATTCGTGCAGATATTCCTAATCGTCGGGCTGTCGATAAGGGGAACCCTTAGAGTGTTTTTTAGGGTTTCCAGTATTTTTGTAGTAAGATTAAATATCTCTACTTTCCATATATTATACCAAAATTGCCATACTTTTATTGGAAAAAATTACCGATAAATACTTTTCTGGGAACCCATCTTTAAGTTGTTGTCTGTTTAATGTTTAACAAGAGTTAAATTGTTCAAATTGTAACGGATATTTAATAGCACAATATTGACGATCATTATACTCATCCCAACATATCTGAAAGAAATTGAAATAATAAAAAAAGTGCCTGACTTCTTACTTTTCTGTACAGATGAAGTAAGCTATGAGGGAAGGTATTCCCGGCGTTTCCGCCTATTCGTCACGGTGGATGGGATGACCTAGTGGTCTAGAGTGCCGCGCTTCGACCTCTAGCTGGCCGGCCACCTCTGGCTTGCGGCTGTGGTTTCGAGCCCTGGCGTGAGCGTATGTGGCATGGAGATAGGGGCACCTTCTCAACCTCGTGGGTTTCCTCCGGGCACTCCGGTTTTCTCCCACTGCTAAAGACCCCTACGCGCAAGCGAATTGTTAAAATAAAATTAAACCATATGTTAGTCCCTAGTTGTGTTGAGTGGACGTTAATCCCCAAATCTCTCTCTCTCTCTCCCTATTCGTAACTGGATTCCAACAGACAACATCATTTTCACGGGACACGTAATCTATTAATAATAATAGTTATAGACTGTGTCCCGTAAACAATTTTGAAAACAATTGTGGGTCAAAATTTAGCCAAGTATTGCCTGATTCGACAAGTAGTTTTATATGTAGGCTAAATTAAGTCCAATAAAAATCCAGACGTATAATTTAGTATAAGTTCTATGGTGTGGTAATACTTACACTATTTAGCCATTTAACTTCGGTTGCCTAGACCCCTTTCATTTTTTACAAGAATTTTCAGTTTGTGGCTCTCTATCAAAGAAATTATGTTTTTTTGGGGGGGAAATAGTCCATGGTCGCGTTTTATACAATAATTTTTACAGTAGCAATAGACATCGTTCTGAAACTCCATTCTGGTAATTATTCCGGCTACACTTCTTACATCTTCAAGAGAAGGTTTGGTCTCGCTTTAACCCCGTACGTCTAATCAAGACCTTCGCGTAATACCCTACATTTTCGGCACTAACTTCGATTGGTTCCTGACCCAGTTTGGGACCTCTCAGATACCTCGATAGAAAATATTATCGTCAATACCAAGTCGCGCGATTTCCATCTGAAATGTCTACCTGTGATAATCCAGTTGCAAAATGCAAGGTTCGTTCAATGTCAAGGTTGCTAGAGCTTTCCACCTTTCAGCTAGGACCCACTTATGAACTTAGTCTAAACCTTTATAATTTACTCTTTTATTCTTCCGTTGTGCTAGTAAAGTTGATTTTCTTTGGTTTTCCGCGGGTTTTCACGTGTATGTGGCAAAAGGTGATAACTACCTAAAAGATTCGGAATTCCAGACCAATCAAGCAATCGAGCTATTGTAAACCTCACAGTCGTTGCTTGGGGAACATGCTCTTCATATGACTATGATAAGAATAATTAGATACGAAACCCTATATACGTAATAACAAATATTGTTTATAAACATACAACGTTTCGACTATGGTACTCTCGTCTTTATCATGCAAATTTAATTCCATGTAAATGAGGCTGGATTTGTGCACACTTTTAATTGACTATTTCATATATTATACTGATAAAAACTGTTTGCACTATTTGAGTTTGCATGAATGTTTAAAAAAGCAAAATGTTTTAAGCCCAAATGGAAGGAAACTGTATTGTGATATAGGGGATTAATTTGCTGAATATGGCTGAATATGACCGAATTGTCCTTCTTGTTTTATTTAAAGCTCTACGACCATCAATTTGCTCGATGCTTTACTATTAAATTTGATAGTCACTTTAATGACATCAAGAACTGTAACAATTCAACGTGTCCATGGACTATTATAGGCATTTATCAATGCTAGGTAATCAGTCGTATTATACACCCATACTTAATATAAAAACTTTACTATGTTTTTATAGTTATATCAATATTGAACCTGTCGCTTGCTTGCTAGACAGATGTGTTTTCACCCCTTCAGGATGTAGTGCTTGTAATAGGCTAATTCTCTGCACCATTACTAGAAAATGAGTTTATATAAGCCAGCCCATATAATATATTGTGTAGAACGTTTACATTACAAGAAACATAAACTTTACAAGGCGTCATCGACAAATCATGAAAAACACCACAAACATGTCTATGTTGGCTTCGTTTTAAATAGCAGTTCCGAGTTCCGAAATGACCTAGTTTGTGTCGAGCGGGTGTTACACTTTCCCTCTCTCTCTCTCTCTCTCTCTCTCTCTCTCTCTCTCTCTCTCTCTGTTTTATAAATCTCCTAATCGGCCCCAGATGTGTTTCTAAATGTATATTTAGCGACAACAATTGAAAATAGATCATGGCTGTACATTCAACAGAATCATAGTATATATTATACTGGTCGAATTTTGTAATATATATTACCCTTATTTCCATTCGTTAGCTTTTTTTGAGAGTATGTCAAGGGCTAGAATTCAGGAGACAATTTTTCGTGTTGCAGTTTGAAAGGGGTGGTGGTCGAGTGGTTTTAACGCTTACTCTTTAGATCTCAAGGTCTATTATTGAGTCAAGTGGCGCTGTTTCGTAACAAGTAGTAAGATCGCCTGCCTAACCACTGCTAAAGACCCCTCTAAAATACTTTCAATCGAATTATGTTTGTCGCAAAATAACCAATTTTTTGTTGCGTAAACATTAAATCCCAAATTCTGAAATCAATTTGCATTGTAACATCGGAGATTTTATTTTCCTATTTTATTGTCCCGGCAAAAATC
Organism: Patella pellucida; assembly: GCA_917208275.1. Taxonomy (NCBI): domain Eukaryota; kingdom Metazoa; phylum Mollusca; class Gastropoda; family Patellidae; genus Patella; species Patella pellucida. Next base: position 75,135,015 of record OU795039.1, on the reverse strand, counting down.
TCTCTAAATCTCATCATCACAACAGAGTACGCGGGGTTGTCCCTTTAAGAAGTATATTGGAATTTGATCAAATGGTACACTGACCGATTCTATACATATTCTTAAGCTGAAAATAATAACCCCACTAGATTGAATATCCACGAGTATCCTGACCCTCTCCATGCATTTAGACATTGACAAATGACTTTGAAGGTTTCTGCTCCGATTGGAAAACAATCCGTTAGATGGCGCAATAGAAAGTGGGCAATAAATTGGATCTGATATATGAAATGATGAACTTTCGGTCAACGTTGATGTATCCCTTTAACTTATCGACTGTTTTAGATTTAACAGATGAGAAAAGAAACCGGTGAACATTTGGTAAGTGTCTAGCTGCAGCCATTAATCAGATCTGAAGATATACGTTACAATATTAAACATTTAATATCATATCATATCCTCGTTTATATAACTAGAGTGAGGGATGTGAACCGTTGACGTCACTGACATAGATTTTATAATGGTCTACAGAGAGTGAGGGAGGGGGGAGCGAGAGAGAAGAGAGAGAGGGAGCAATGAAATGAAATGGGTTTTAACATCCTACTGTTCTGCTCAGAACTGGGCTAATGAAGAGGGCATACACCATATAGTGTGCTATGAGGGACATTTTGTCCAGACAGCGGCACTGCGACCTACTTTTATATCGAATTCCAACTGTCAAGGGATATTTTACGTGCATGCAGATGTGTACACAGGATCTCGGTTTTACGTCCAAGCTAAACGACTACACAGCTGTCCTTGCCAGGCCCTCCGTCCTGCATCACTGACAAGGGGGAACCTCGTCGGAAAATCCCGATGAGCTTTCTCGGCCATTACAGGGATCAAACACACGGCCTCCAGGCTAGCGATCTAGTGTCTTACTCACTTAGCTACCGTGGCTACAGGGCCTTGAACAGGTGACATTGGGCAGTGACTCTACATCTTGACAGGTGAAAATCTATTGTTCGAGGCCAACCTATAACATAAACATAACATTTTAAATACGTCGAATTTAAGAAACCGGGAAGACATTTATGCATGTATATATGCACAATGCCGGTGCAGTGATCTGAAACGCGCGGGGTCTATTTTATCTGAAAAAATATTTTCACTCCCGAAAAAGAGGATGAACAGTGACAAGCGCTTGAAGATCTACAAAAGACAATACAATCATGTTTGTACACCCCGTAGAACTTGTCAATGAGGTTTATACACAGGAGGACAAGTTCAGTAAGAATTATTGGTGAAATGGATCGAGTTATTAAATAAACGAGATATAAATATAAACTGTATATTGGCAGTAATTTGCGTTCAAAATGTTTATGTACATTGAGTGTAAACAAATTAAGTTTCGTCAGTGACGTTTTTATTAGCCACATAATTGAATAACATTAATTTAGTTAATTTGACTATAATTTTTTTGACGACTTATTACATAAAAACAAAGCTAGCTCTGTAGTCATGATATCTGATAAGTCCTATGGTTTGGAGGCAGTATGATATTAAGGCTAATTGGACCCCTTCAGAGAATGCCACGTGATCGCACTAGATGTGGTTGTGGATAAAGATTTGTCACGGTCATGTCGACATTGAGGCGTGTTGTTTGTTTATACTAGTAAGTAAAATGTGTAATTATAGACATACAGGTTATTGATAACTGAATGAATGAATGAAATGGGGTTTAACGTCCTACGCTTAAGCACCTAACCTGGGCCAATTGAAGACGGGCATACGCCAACAGTGTGCTATGAGGGAAATTTTGCCCGGGCAGCGGCGCTACGGCCTACTCTTATATCGAATTCCAACTGCCAAGGGATCTTTTACGTGCACTCCAATTTGTACACGGGACCTCGGTTTTTCGTCCCATCCGAATGACTAGGCAGCTGTCCTTGTCAGGCCCTCCTTCTGCATCACTGACAAGGGGAAATCACGCCGGAAAATGTTATTGATAACAGTAAGGGTTGGACTTAACCAAGTTATAATATAGTTCATACAGGAAACTGGAAATGGAAGTTTATTGTCTTCATACCGACCCGTCTGTTCGTGTCTACGCTATTCACTTGATTTTAGTCATAATGAGGAGTTGCGCATCTATTTTATTGAGTTATTACCCCTTACCATAGACAACTTACAAACCTTTACAGATCAAACTTATTTAAAATTTATTTTTTAAAACTAGCTTATGATTGGTAAGTTTGTCTTAGTTAGAAAGTCAGACCAGTGAATTTATGACAGAGTTATTGCCCTTTGAATTGAAGCTTTATGAACAAGCTGTGAAATTTTGCTTCCTTTCACAAAGATGCTTGTTGGCGTATATTCTTTGTCGCCAGGCAACGCATAATGGTTACATTCATATGTGAAATGAAATTTGGTTTAACGTCCTGTTTGTCTGGGTCAATGACATACGCCATAACATATAAATTTTAGCCTGACTAACTGTCAAGGGTTCTGCCAAAGTTTTCCGTCCCATCCGAACGGCTAGACAATGTGTTTCTTGAGATACCTACCATACTGCACCTTAATGCAAAAACACGCAGGTAAATCCCGGAGAATATTCTCAGCCAACATCTGGATCGAACCCCGGTCAGTGAGCGAACGATAGGTATGTGTTGTTTAAAGGACCTAAAGTCCGTAACTCAAAATCCCCCAAAATCGTCGACATCGAAAACACGAATTGTTGGTCGATTTAAATTAACATTGATGGTGTAAACTTACCATAATGCGCTTCAGTCCCAGTTGTATTGAGAGACTCGAAGGACGAGACTTGACACATCGCACTAAGTCAAACGGAGTGATGTAGACTGGAATAACTAGACGCTAGACTTTTGCACATGATTGACATTGCTGGCTTATTTCGCCAAACATAACTGATTTGAAATTGGAGTAAAAACGGAAACCATTAAATGTAAATCAGTTTATATACATTACATACAGTATCATATGCGTTGCGAACCACTTTTGTGAATTTCTAGGTCCCAAATGTTGGCGATTTAGCTCCTTTAAAATTTAAGTGGAAAACCGCTTGTTTTCAAATTGTTTTAATATCTTTATAACATCTAGTACTCAAAAGGAAAAAAAGGTTGTTTTTTTTCTTATTAAACCGAATTTCGGGATATCATATTTCTCTTGAAGAATGTTATATAGTGCAGTGTGGGATTGTTGTGTCAAACTGAACTCGCTGCACCCTGTAATTTCTTTCCTGTCTCTTATAAATGTTGAAATATGAAAGTATCACCATGTTTAAAATATTCTGCCGGGTCATTTTGGGACTAACACATTTTATTAATAAGCATGTAGGTATGGGTCTTTAGTATAGTGGGAAGCAACCAGGGGATCCAAAAAAAACCCCATAAAGTTGGGCAGGTGACCCTTTTCCTTGTCATGTTTAATGAAGTTCGGAATCAAAACCACACCAGGGAGAGAGTGAGAGAGAGAGAGAGGGAGAGAGAGAGAGAGAGAGAGAGAGAGGGAGAGAGAGAGAGGGGGGAATCCAGTTCCCAATTATTTATCTACTTTCAAAGATATTCTACTTTATGATGTCTGTCAAAATGTTTGATTCATTTCGTATAACCATGGTATCACCATTTATTGATATTGGTTGTCTAGAATTTATGTAATATATCACTAAGCTTACACTACAGATGTTTAGTGCTTGGATAATGTTCCGAATGACAACAAACCACTCGGATAACTCTTTCTACTTCAAATACTTCGTGTCCACTCCAAATCTATTAACGAGCCACAAGATCTCGTTAAATAACGTCAATTCTCGATTGACAAGTAAGCAAATTTTGAAGGAATTGATTCGAAAGAGATTTTGACAGATTGTGTGTCGATTACATCCTGGATAAATACCATCAACAATCTTCCCATGGCGGATGATAGCACGCGCCTTCTCGCGCCCTTTCTCGTGACAAGTAGCAGTTTTTAGACCCCCTCTTTGTCAATGTCACGACTCAGGAGAAACTGCGAGGGAGAAATTATTGATTAGCGGAGTTAATACCCGACTTCGTAGATTTTTTACACGCTTATCCGAGATTATTTATTTGGTACATTTTTATTAAATGTTTATTTTAATAATAGGTGATTTGAATGCTTGTCGTGTTGTACGGTTTGTAACAACAGCTTAGGGTGGTGCATCGTTATGACGACAAGCGCTTCGTAAGCTGTCAGATGGGAGCTTACCGGACATATGTCGACATTTTCGAGCTAATTTGAACTGAAGTTTAATGAATAAAAAATCTATACTTCCTCCCCTCTAGCGGACAACAATAAATATTCGTGACAAGTTTTGTCTAGACTTGAGGTAAAAAGACAATCTAAAATAGAAATGACAAAAGAACAAGTGCAAATTGTATTCTAATAATTGTTCTTAATTGATTCAAGAAGAGTTGCGTAAAGAAGTATTATTGACATTTCATCAAGATGTCTGCACATCACTAACGATGTGTATATCACATACAAATTTACCAATTTCAATTATTGTACTGGGATGGAATGTCTTGGCTACACAATACTGTCTTTCGAATTCAACCTGACAGCAGGGACGAACTGGGGACCGGAGACGACTTGGCCAGAGAGGGGAGTCACCAAACCAACCCTGGCGCGAGACAATTTTGAAAAGAACGGACTGTAAGTGATGTTTTCTTGAGTTTTTTCAGTGTTTCGGTTCTCTGTTTCACAAAATTTTAACTAAGATAAAATCCAAATTTGACTTAATTGATTGGATAATATTAGATTGATTTTAGTGCTTAGCCAATCAAAATTGAAGTATCTACTAAAATTTTGATTTTCTCTCTAGTTAAGATTTCTGGAAACATGGCCCAGATCTTAGCGTATAGCAATCTTACAAGAATTCATCAAACACGACGTAAATGCAAGACTAAAAAGGGCCCCAAAACTACGCGAGAACACCTGTCTTTATTAGCCTAGTCGAAGCAGAAGAGTGGGACCCCATTTCAGTTCATTTCACATGAGTACATTTAACTTGTTTAGGGACTCGAAGTCTAACATACTCACCGGCTCCGGTGTAGCCCATCCTTGCCTAAAAGGCCATTTCGTATCTATTGCCGCCCATTTGATTAATTTTAGATACAAAACATCTAGACGCTTTTCTGGGCAAGACTGAACAATGTAAAAATAAACAAAACAGTTCTATGGAAAACAATTACTATATTTCTTTAAAGGGCCAATCCCGATAACTTTTTGGGGAATAAAACTGCTTAATTTTGTGTTAAAATCATTTAAAACCCATTATCTAAGGCCGATCAACTAACCCGATTTTTGTGATACGCTTGTAAATAACTTAAACCTGACAGTCTGCATCTGGAAATGGAGACCTTTGTATCATACAGTATCTGGATAAAACCAGACTTTTTTCTATAAAAATAATATGTAGGTAAAGTTTACCTTTTGTTATCAAGTACAGTACATGGGTAATTCACTGTATAGACCTCTCAAGAAACGTAAATCGATTATAAGGTCACCAAATGAAAAAAAAAATGACCATCAATATTAAAAGGGTTACGTGTCCGGATAAGCAATTTTGGCGTTCACGTCCAAATGACTCAATATTTTGAGTTGAAATTTTGAGACAAGGTATATACACCATTCCCCTATATTTTGGCGTTTTATTTTCATACATTCTCAGACTTTTATTTTTGAGCCTCTGTATAATACGGGACTGTCCCTTTAAAGCTACGTTTCAACAATGATTCTCTTGTCGCTATCAAGCACAATACTATTACAGACAGAAGGAATGAAATATATATACTATGTACAATCACAACATTCAATGAAACCATATATTAGGAGAACAGTGATCTTTGATCTTATAATGAAACCTTATACAAGGGGTTAAACTTCTAATGGTAAACCAGTTGTAGACCACAGGAGTTTGTGTGATAAATGAAAAAAAAAGCTGGACTTGAGATATGCAAATTCACAACAGGATTCAGAAGAGAACCTGCCTAGTCCTTAATCATCGTGGTTTAACGTATAGCCCAGTGACTTCCAGATTCGTGACAGAGAATAAACTGAGATTTGAAGCAAAAAAAAAACCCTTCGTGTGCTCTTCGTGGTGATTTGCTTGTTCCTATTTGCTCTACTGTTTCAGATAATTGACATTGTTCATCAGTCAATGGAGTGTAAACTGTAACACCACCAACCACAGATAGGACTGTTCTCCCTAGTTCCCCTTCCAATTCAAATGGACTGTTCCTTCCTTGTTGTGTATTAATTCATTGGGAACCATGTACTTGTTATACAAACACGTCAAAGCTGCTACATCTGAACATTATCAAACATTACAAAAGTTTCGTCAAAACAAAACCTATGAAGACCTGTTAGCTTATACCACAAGCAAATTGATTTCTAACTATGAAATAATATTTTATAACATCTATCTTTCACGAAAAAATGTTATGTCACTGTTTGCTAAAATTGAATTGCAGTAATTTGGCATCGATAATAGTAACGAGGCGTGCTGGGGTTGCTGAAGTCCGCACTCCGGCCTTGAAAATTATACCCGATGTGGCTTGTGTATTTTTTAGTTTATTTAATCAACAATACACTTATCTGGTCTTAACGTCTCTATTATGAAAGGGGTAATGGCCTCCATTCTCTTCGGGGATCACGGTGGCTAAGTGGATAAGGCGCTGGTTCGCTAGCCTGGAGGTTGAGTGTTCGATCCCTGCATCGGCCGAGAAAGTTCATCTCGATTTTCCGGCGTGATTTCCCCTTGTCAGTGATGCAGAAGGAGGGCCTGACAAGGACAGCTGCCTAGTCGTTCGGATGGGACGAAAAACCGAGGTCCCGTGTACAAATTGGAGTGCACGTAAAAGATCCCTTGGCAGTTGGAATTCGATATAAGAGTAGGCCGTAGCGCCGCTGCCCGGGCAAAATTTCCCTCATTGCATACTGTGGCGTATGCCCGTCTTCAATTAGCCCAGGTTAGGTGCTTAAGCGTAGGACGTTAAACCCCATTTCATTCATTCATTCCATTCTCTTCAAATGTTCATAATCATGTCTTGATAGATATATCATTTCCGAGTCCCGATACGATTGATCAGGAACGGACTACATAAAAAAATTGTCAAAGAAGACTTTGATGAGAAAAGTGTTACGATCGTGTGCCTTATCGTTAATCATCTGATGGTGGGGTGGGAGGGGCATTCAAAACGCTAGATAATGATATAGACATGTGATATCACAATTAATGTTTTGCATCAATGAAATTGAATCACAATGTGATCCTATTAATTCATAATAAGAATTGACGTCAAACGGGGAATACGTAAACAGGTTGTTTCTATTAATTAAGAACGACAGTAAAATGGCGGGTAACTTTACTCCTTGTCTCGTAGGATTTTGCGAAACCGGGGTTATGCGCAGGACTGAGAGCTGTACTACCCACCCCATGAAAAAAAAATGATACCCGCCTGCTGTTAAGAACTGTTAGAGTTGACTTTGCTGAAGACGATTGTTTTCCTTCTAAATTGATTCTCTTCCAACTCGTGAGATAACAAAATGGCGAGTTATTTTATATGATAACATTGATCTATTGATAAAACCCTTTTAAATTATTTTTAACTTAACGATACAAATTCGATCGATATAAGGAAATCCCTTATTAAATATTCAATCGTTGTTTTTTTCTATAATGTAAATTTCTTGTCATTCGCCATTTTGCGCAGTTGCTAAGGAAAATGTCGACGATATTCAAAATTGTAATTACAGATGACGATTTGATGACGGTTGGTTCATGACATTAGGCCTTTAAGGCTATTAATATTGGACTCATTTAAATATTTCTTTATTAAGATATGGAATGGTATAATGAAGGTTATTGTTGACAGTCTTAATAGTTTCTTGTAGCATAAATAGCGCATTGAAGCAGACGTCGAATTTAGTCAACATTAGTTGATTAAGCGTGAAACGTTACAATGGCGGCCATGACAGATTAGTCACCCACAAACTAAAAGCCTAATGTTTGATTTTATTTATCATTAAGAACCATGTTAAATGAATGCTTACAGATCAGCCCATGTTTATTTTGTGACTTGATATCCTTGATGCCATGGGGTTTAACGTCTTACGGTTTAACACCAACTGGGATATTGCAAATGGTTCTGTTACGTGCCCGCGAACGGGTACACGGGTGAATTTCAGACTTTCGTACTCATAGACGCTCCATTTTAAGCCACAGGCGGGGGCAACCCAGATGGAAAAAATAAGTGAAACGCAGGACCTTCTGGTTACTGGACCACTGCAATACTAACTGTGACATCGTGGCTCTCGTCTTGTATAAGTAGGGCTAGATGACATATTGGAGTTATGCCATATCTAGTCAATCTTCATTTTGATTTTTTTTAATTCTTTGTAATCTAAACGTTTATATAATTCACGAGTATAATATTAAACAATATATATTTATATTTTTTTAAATAATGTCTTACGGGAGATGAATTGATAAAAGGTCAGGTTTGTTTTCTGTTTCCGTAAAGTTATGTCGTATTGTACAAATATTATGGAATATAAGAGTGTTATAAAAAACGACATTTCCCAAAACATGGCAGAAGTTGTGCTGTTCTGGGTCGGTGTTCATTACATCAAGTTTGTTTATCAGTACCAATCAGAAATCACGACCGTTTTATGCTCTCCACAAATATGCCACGTTAGTTAACAGTTTCATACGAATGAAATAATATGGAATGAGATTAACACCTTATAGCCTACTATCTGCAGTAGCGGATTAAGCTCTACCAAGGCCTGAGGCGGCAGTTGCTGGAAGGCCTATTGGGCCTATTTAAAATGGCGTGGGCCTAAAATTAATTTCGGGTCAGGGTCTATGTTGATTCTTGTTGGGCCTAAACCCCGCCCCCTAACATTCATTGTCTATGCGTTTTTAATCGTATCAGACAAGTCCAAATTTTTTATTTTTTTCCAAAATCTTTGGGCCTGAGGCTGCAGCCTCATCAGCCTCAATGATAATCCGCTACTGACTATCTGAACCCATCGGACTTATCAAAAAAGACATATGTTTCACAGCTAGAAAAATGGCGATTTCGTTTGTTCTATTTCCATTCCAGTGCAGACAATATTAAAGCCCCAATACCACTCCTGTTGTAACTGAATAATATGTTCCAATCTTTATTCTGGTCAACAATTTGTACTATTTTACAATATTTCAATTAAAAAATGATACAAATTTCATCTTAACACACCTAATTTTAAAAATTGGAAAAATTCAACTACATGCCGTAACATGGTTTGAAAAGCCTGACGTAGGCACTTTCAAATGCAACTTGGATTTAAACATATTTTCGAACCCTCTGGACAAGTAAGATAGGTTGTAATGGATAATTTACACAACAGGTAGGAAGGACACTTAGACATCTTGTAGTTAGAATAAGGCTATTTTTTATCTGGACCTGTCAAGCCAGCAAGAGTGTTATTGTCCCTTTAATACATTTACTTATGTTGTATTCATATTAAAACACCGATGCATGAGAAAAACTTAACCATCATATCGCGATTGGCTGCCTCAACACGAGATATAAATATTGGTCGATGATAATTATTATAGTTGTACTTGTATAGTAACCATTTTATTGCTTTATCGCAATATCCTGTTTTGAACGTTAAAGTTGCATTATTAGGAGGTTACTAATCAACGACCCAATCAACTCTTAAAATGTATTCAAATTAATTCTGTAACATTTAATGAAAACAAATCAACAGTAGATGATCTTCCGGTTTGGATTAAATCATGATATAATAAGACCCATCAAAAGATTTTACCCAACACTTCTAGGGCTAACTTGTTTATATCGTTTCCATGTGGTACCGGATGTGGTGAATTATTCAATTCGTCATATCGCTGGAAATACTCACTGGAATTGAACCACTTAATGTACTGATATTCAACGTACATAATATTGTAGACTAGCGGATGACCCGGCGCTCCACGGGTTGAAAGTAGTATAACCCCGAAACCGGATGTGGTAGGCCAGCGCCACCTAGCGGATGTTACTCCCCGGCCCGAGCATCATGCACCCAACACCAATTATGTCAGCCCCGGGACAGCCTTCCCTGCAAAGACACTATGCCTTACCCAAATAATCTGGATCGAGCCTTTTTTGTGGCTTCCTCTGGAAAAGTTTCTTGGAAACACTACGATATCACCCTAGTGGAAGTGTACGTTACAGACGATTGAACGAATCCGGACATCCCTAGTGTAGTCGTGTAACCACCCTGAACAGACAGATAGACAGACAGACTGAACGGTCACAAATAATAATATAGATTGCAAGGTATTCAACATCCATTAAGACCATCGACAGCTTTCACACAGCCATACGTACAATTTCCAAAATCTTTCCCAGTCTAGTTACTTTGGTGAATTCTAATAGGTGCTTTATTGAAATAAATATAGCCTACCATGCTAAATCCGTCTTCAGGAAATGTATTTTAAGGGTAATGGGTTTATTGACATTTTGTTTAAAACTTTGAAAATATACACACCCGTCCTCTTGCCCTCTTGATACAGAAACAGTTGAGAAATTGAAAGTCTTGGCATATTCACAGAAAACCAATTATATAACCTTTAGAGTTTTAAATGAAAACAAGATAAAACAGGATCCGTCTATATGTCTTCCTGCACCTCATCAAGTATTTCAAGTGTTAAATTAAGAGAAATAAAGACGTAGATCTGAACAACAATTATAAAGCAGCCGGTACGTGTTGCGAATGAAGTGTTTATTAATCTGTATGTAAGTGCCAAGTTGGTGTTTATATGATTGTATATTATTTGTGATAGGAATTAGAAAAGGGTGGAATCATTTTTGATGATTTTTTATGTGAAAATGATATACTTCTTAATGAAATCTGCTGCAGGTTGCACATCATAATACAGATTATATGTGTAGCTCGAAAAAGGGAACACACGAAATAAAAAGTCTGCATTGCCTTCCGGCAAAATCCGCATCTTTTTTCAGATACGGTGCAACTCATACAAATTTCATATATACGTCGATTCCCACCTGGTTTACCATATTATTCCAGCCAACGATCTAATCTGAGATCAGTCAATGACAGAACACGCCTTCCTATCCCATAATTAAACAAATGAGTTAGCCAATTCTAATACATACCCCTGTAAATCTGCCGAACTGTTGAACAATCTTCCTATAACCATTAGAGAATCAAACTCGTATCATATATTTAATGGTAAACGGAAAACTCATTTTTCGGAAAGTGTTATTCTGTGAAGCGCTTAGGAACATTTATGTATTGCTATATAAATAATAATAACAATTGCAAAAGTATATAAATGGAATGGGGTTTGACGTCTTACATTTATATACCAATCAGGTTAATGAAGATGGTCATACGTCATGTTGTGTGTGCTATGAGGGAAATTTCGCTCGACAGCAGCGCCATGGTCACTCTACAAGGTGATCTTTAACGTGCTGTCCAAGACACACGGACTGTTTTTTTGTGCCGTACAAACGAATAGACTTGTTCATTCAGCTGGGAATGGTATATACAGGACTTATGTTTTGTACTATCCATACGACCCTACGTCCAAAAATAATGAATACGAGAAATAATCCCTGATATCCCTGAAAAACCCAGGTAACTTTCTTATCGAAATCGAGCCGGCGACCTCTTGGTTAGTAAGTAATTATAAGTGCCTTACTTACCTAGCCATGCGAATGTATAAGTTATTTTTATACCCTGACAAGTTGAAAGTAATAAATGCCAAGATTTAACGATAGATGAACAATTTCCCGCCATTAAAAGGGATAGTTATATTGGTTGAAGGCTAATTGCTGCTTGTTATTGGAATGGCGAAACTTCAAAACAAAATCCTGTTAACGTCAAGGGCGTTGAATTTTGAATTCAAAAAGCGTTTATTGTGTACATATAATGGAATATGTGACATTTCAAAACATTAAAACGCCAAGTATTGCATAATGAAACTGCAGGTTGTAATATACACCTTGAGATTTTCAAATTTTACGACATATTTATTTCCGAAAGACAAGCGCTTATCTTTCCAATTTTCTAGCTAATGAAAAGGTCTCATATGACCCTGCCAATGAGATCCTGATAGTTGGACAAATCCATGAAAGATGTTTCGAAAGACATTCCATACACTATTAACAGACTTGATTCTCTAAAATTTATATCTGGAAATACTCCTTTAAAATACATGTAATAAGTCTTCCAAACCCCCGATTTTCTATTTTATTTTATCGTTTGAAATGAGACTATAGTCTACCATGATCTATAATTAAGGATATTAAGTATTTCCTCGATAGATCTAAAACAAAAAGTTAACACAACTCGATCACGGAAACCTGTTAATATATTCTATATGTCTATTGTCCAAGGTGCCACGTTACAATAGACTTGGAGTTATTAGTCTACAGCACGCAATGGAGACATACGACATTTAAGACATCTATGTGTAGAGTTTAACAAGTTAAGTGTTGTTAAGAGTCAATTAACACAGTCAAGACAGGTGTTTCTATATTTTGATTGATGTCAAATTAATGATTTTTTTGCATGTTGTGTCGCACATTAGCTTTGTTTCGTATAACAAGACGTGTGCTGTCTATGCAAGGGAATAATATACAGCTTATTCGAAACCTTAATCAATGCGATATTAACATTAAGATAAACAATGACATTAGGAAATTGTCCAATAGTGCAGAAAAGTGTTGAAGAGTCCCAAGGGGGAGGTCATGATAAGACGGACCTGGCACCTAAACACTAATCCCACAACGAAGACATCTACCAATCCAGAAGCAGAAGAAAACATCTAACAAACGATATGTTTTCAATAAATAAAGGGAAGAACTTCCCACAAAAACCAATCCATGGCCTAAGGCCGAAAATGGAAAGATATCACTTATGCTGAAGCAGACGTTAAACACCAGGATACTATTACTACCAAAGAGTAATTTAGGGGGAGTACGAGTGAGACTTCATTAGTTCAAATATATAGAACATACAAACAAGATAGACCAAAAACAAAGTTAAACACTTCCTGTATATATATGACTCCATCTGATTAAACCACAGATCCTAATTTGTTTCGTTTTTTATAGTTAAAAATTTTGTTTTATTCGTCTTAGACGCCATCGAAAGTATGAAAAAACGAAATGAAATATAGATCTGTATTTTAATCAGATTGTGTATGATTTGTGTTCCCAAGTTTGACATTTGTCATTATCAATCACGATATATGTTGAATTGTGATTATGTCTCGACGGCACATCTATACTTATCGTGACTCCTTTTGGAATTATTCTCAGAATCATTTCAAAATCTCAAAACTGAACAAAAAATCTATATTTTCTTGTTGTTGTATTCCGAGGTTATACTATAAGGGGTTTAACGCCAAAATTCATTGTGAAAAATGCAAGGGTGCTTAATTGTGTTCATTTTTCTTTGTGTATACATATTTTAATGACTATCACAATTGGAAAAAAAACATTCACTATTATTCACTAAGTATAATTGATTAGTGAATAATAGTGAATTAATTAATTAATTAAGATCCCCAATTATTGGTCGAATACCGACTATTTGTAACCCTCCGCCGACGAATTTCCAGTAAAGCTGTCTGGATATAACTAAAGTACAATCCTTGACATTTGAAATTGTAAGATCTACATTTTCGCGTGATATTTAAAGTAACATTATTCAAGATATAGATAAGAGCTAGCCATTCTTGCTATAATAGTTCGAAAGTAGGTGATGTATAATGAATAATTGAAAATTTCATGCAATTTAATCTATTGCAAGCGAAGATATTGGCATTTGAAGATTTGGCAGACGTGTGCATTAATTTCAACCACGGTCTTGGTTGATCAAAGCTTAGTATCAATGAAACGTTTTAATCTGTTTAATATCGGAACAATCTGATGGCATCCAAAGTTGATTAAGGCCTGGACCAGTTAATTAATGTCTAATTAATTCTTTAGAAAACATTTCAGGCCCAAAGAAAGACCTGCTATAGGCAGATTTAGCTCTTAACTAATGTAACTTTAATCTTTAGTTAAGGACAAAATTGATTGATCAACATTACATATACCGGTAATAATCCTTCTTAGGGGACAAACACATCTTTATAAGAATCCTATAGATGGATGAAACTGAGTTGGTGCATTTACAAACCTCCATACACCACGACTTAATCTGAAATTGCTGACTTCAGATTGCTCATGATCAGGGCATGCATATTTAATTACTTTTAGCGATTTGAAATAGCGGTATTGGATATATACAAAGGCATAATAAACTTTTTAACCTCTTCGACAACAGCCGCGCGTCTAAATGGCATTTAAGTTAAAACCAGTTGAGATTCGTATTGAGTCCATAAATGAAATGAAGTTGTAGATGGTGTATATCTCTCTTTAGTGAAATTCCAGGGTTAGGGTTGGAAAAAAAGCATGATAACGGTAACTGGTAGAGGCGCGAAAGAGCAATTTAGCGCCGGGAGCTTAAGGGGGAAATCATTGTAGTCAGATGTAGCTGATTAGCAAGATATCAGTAACAGTAATGGAGTGGAAAACACGTGCCTGTAACATATTTGTAACCCAAAAATCGTTCACGGTGTCTGTTGGGTGAAGGTACAACCCAAGAACAGTCTCACTGATCTGATTAGAATGTGGCTGATAATCTCCGGGGCTTTCTTATAAAGGAGACCCACATCGCGTGAGATCAAATAGTATTTATGTTTTTTTTTCTCTTTGTATCAAGATATTAACACGTGAAGATTTGCTTCATTGGACAGACACCAGAAATCATAATCCAGACAATCTCCACGGCTTATAATACAATAAGGCCGGGTTTAAACGCTCGATATCTTGGCTTTAACAAATAGGAAAGCCTTACTCACAGACTTTAACCTTTTACAGCCTGTGACATATCAAAAAAAATAGGAAATTGCAAAAAAAAATATTGTGGAAAGATTATTAAGAGTCTCCGCAAGGCAATATATATTTTTAGATTATATCTATATATCGTTCAGTGGACACTGGATAGGGTATAGATTTTCCTGGAAAAAAAGCGATAATTTATTCTGCTTTTTTTTCTCCAAATTGTCAAGTCCAGCAGCTAATTACATTGTCAATTATTTTTAAAGATTTTCTTTAAGAAATCAACCTACATGAAGTCTATCTTAAAATTGTAACAAAACATTATATATTAAGCACAATATTCTAAGTAGATATCTGCAGTGTATCATCTTTTATACCAAAAAGCAGGCATAATTAATTATAATTAAATTACTCTTTTTGGGACCAAATTAATGTAGTGGTGATTGACCCTTGTCCCGGCACCATTTTTATTTTTACCAGATACACCTAATTGACCTTAAATCTGGTAAAAAAAACAAATTGCTATTTGCAGATCCTTAATTCCAAAATGTTGTTTTCTAGGGGTGGGGCAAAGTAAATTTACGTGGCACCCATCCGCTCCATTTGAAAATCATACATATGCCAACTGGTTGTAGAAGAGAATGGGATACTTGGGGAAACAGGTTGTGACAATAAAAGGTTTTATAAAGTATTAAGCTCGCAAACCATCTTCTCTTGTTGAATTACTCCAACCTCATGGGTTTTCTTCAGGTCCTTCAGTGTCTTCGCACTGCTAAAGACCCCTACGTGCAAGCTAATTATTGGAATAAAATTAACCATGTTAGTCCCGAAATGACCTAGTTTGTGTAGAGCAGACGTTAAATCCAGTTGCTCTCTCTCTTGTTGAATTACGACGTATTAAAGATACATTATGTAAGATTTAGATAAAGATCTGGCCGTTCTTGCTATAATAGTTTAAAAATAGATAATGCAAAATGACTATTGAGCCAAGTTATCATTGTTTGTAGTTTTGACAAGATGGTGTAATTGATTGGTCATTATCGTAATCATGGTACTGTTATATTCAAAGCTTAGCCTCACTTCCCCACTTTTGAATTAAATCATTAAATAGCCGAATCGTTCTTACCTAGTTAAAATCTCAAGTACTAAATTGCATCGAGAGAATTGATTAATAAATATCTAATTAATATAACATTTAAGGCGTAACAAAAGACCTGCAATAGGCAAATTAAGCTCTTGGATAATGTATCTGTAAACTCAAAGACCGGCATATTTATGTAACTAAATTATGCTCTGTCAATTATAGGTTTTAAATGAATCATACCCAAAAATAGACCTTTAAATGAATTCCTCCATAAACGGAATCAAAAGCGTTTTCTATAATGATA
Organism: Patella pellucida; assembly: GCA_917208275.1. Classification (NCBI taxonomy): domain Eukaryota; kingdom Metazoa; phylum Mollusca; class Gastropoda; family Patellidae; genus Patella; species Patella pellucida. The sequence continues at coordinate 75,118,715 of OU795039.1, read as the reverse complement.
TCATCTCATTATACAAAAACCCGCAACATATGTTGTTTTTTTCTAACTTGTGTATAATTTGATTATATTCTGTGTCGTGAGGCTTATCTTCAAGTTGCAATAAGCGATAAAAATAATGAAACATGTATAGGGAATTACTGGTTATTGTGTTGTTATTATCGCTGGTATGCATGAAAGGGAATCGTGGTAGCAGTGGTGGACAGATAACTAGCGAGTTCCACGTCTTAACATAATTCATAGACATGCTGTACACGTTTCTTAAATCAATATAAGTTAACGTTAACGATATCCCTATTAATGGGCATGTCTCTAGCTTATATGTGTGGATAACTATCCGATTTTTTTGTAAAATTCTTGGCCCTTAAAAGGATGTCAAACTAATTTACAATGCAGCTAGACTTCCAACCGTTATGAACACAACACAAATTAAAATTAAAAGCTTGGTGGTCGCAACCCCTTTTAAATCTGTTTTTTACAGACACACTCTTTAAGATATATTAATTGTAAGATTTAGATAACAAACAGGCCATTCTTGCAACAATAGTTTAAATAAAGATAATGCAAAATGAATATATTGAAAATTTCATTCAAATTACTTTTTCGTGAGTGAAGATATTATCTATAGCCTTTAAAAGTTTGACAAGATGTGTGCACTGATTGTAACCATTGACTGGTTGTTCGAAACTTAGTCTTGCTTCACCATTTTTAGATTAAATCAACTTAAAATCAGACCTATCCCATGGCATCGAGACTTGATTACAGTCTTGTTCTGTTAATAAATATATTAATAGCCAAAGAGCCACCTTTACCTCTTGCATAATGCCTGTTTAGCTGACTTATCTAAAAAAAAATACTATTTTGGGGGGTCTTTAAATGCAAAATTGTGTTTCATGTAGTAATTTTGTACCCCCCCCCCCAACACATCAGAATACTGCATACAGTCTGTAGCCAGATTCAGCAGGTCTTTTCAGGACTAACATATTATATTTAAAAACAATAGTTGTTCAGAAAAACTGGATTGTATAGGATTAACATTGATATAAGCAAAGGGCTTTATGAGAAACAGACAAACCGATAAATATAAATTTTAATCATACCAAATGTCTGAGTGATATTGGCAGACTCCCGTTCATTGTATTGTACACTACCAGTCCAGTTACCCCATATTCTTAAGACTAGCTTCACTCAAGCGATAATAATTTCAAAGATATCATTTCAATTAACTGGTTTTACAGGCAATATATAAAGAACTTGATGCTGAGGAACTGCTGTGATAAATTTAGTAATCTGTCAAAAATAATTTCCACCTAATCGAAGTTGCCCAGATCTAAAATACTTTATAAAACTATAGTATCCGAGTAAATCAATCACACCATGCATTGAACTATTGGCTAGTAATTTTATCTTAGGTGGAAATGGTATCCAGGAACACAAAAATCCTGTAATCATAAAATAAACATTATTAAGTACATAGTAAGTAAGCATGAATAGTATGTAAACGACAGTAAGTAAATAGTATGTAATCAATAGTATATAAACAACAGTAGGTAAATTGTATACAAACAATTGTAAAGGACAATAAGTAAAAAATAGTCAGTAAATAGTATGTAAACATTAGTATGCAATCAATGTAGTATGTAATCGTTATAGTATGTAATCGATATAGTATGTAATCCATATAGTATGTAATCAATATAGTATGTAAACAATAGTATAATAATATGTGAACCTCAAAAGAATTAATTGAAATGGAGTTTAGCGTCCCATCTTTTTTATACCAACCAGATTACTTGATGAAGATGGACATACACCATGCACTGTGCTAGGAGAGAATTTTGTCAAGACAGTGTCACTACCATCCACTCTTCATCAATACCCATTTCATTTCTTGTTCAGTGTTCATATTTCACCAGTATTAACTACTCATGACTAAATTTACCAACTCATGGCAGAGCTCGCAGGAATCTGTGGAGTTGTTCTAAAAGTAGTTGAAGTCATTTGTTTTGGTTTATGTTAATAAATCACCCAATTTAACCAACTAGCAAAAACTATAAGATAAGGAAAAATAACTCTTGTTTTTATGGGGCCGTTTTTTTTTATTTAACAAGCACAAGAATTATCACACCATAACTTGTAAATCCAGAAAAATAATTTGTATTTAAAAGTCTTTTTTTTGTCTATTATTCAACATGATGTGACATTGGATCAGTTTACAGAGATTGGTGTCTGATTTTAGCAACACGACCCCCCTAGTTGAAGCTTCGTTCAACAGTTTACGTTTTTGCACAATAAATCTTAAACATTTTTTTTTCTCACTTTAAACTAAAACAAATTAAAAAGATTTGGAGAGAAGTCATTTGTTGTAAATTTTATCTTATCGAAAAGAGTAAAAAGTTGTAAAGGAAATTAACCTCTCTAAAATAAAAAAAATAAAAACTGAATTATTAAAATGATTCCATAGACCATAAGTAACATTTAAAATCTCTGCGATACTTTAAACAGTAAATATTGTGATGCAGACATTAATGATTAATAAATAGGCCTTCAAATTTTTTTAAACGCTCAGGAGCTTATGTATACTATTTGTTCATGTCTTTAAATTTGTACCGTTGTATAATTTTGTACATGTATTATAAAAGGAGGAAAAAAAATTAGCTCACCTCAAACCATTTAATTTTTGGTGGTTCAGGGTTTTGATAAATAAATAGCCACTTAGAGAAGCTAAATCTCGATTCTTTGGCACCTAGGAATGAACACAAATGGGTCGAATATAATATGAATGTACATGTATATAAACTGATTTACATTCAATTTTTTTTTTCTGTTTTTACTGTAATTTCTAATAAGTAGTTTAAATTGAATGGCAGTTTGTGGTGTCTTCTCGATAAGTTTAGGTTTAGAGAGAGAGAGAGAGAGAGAGAGAGAGAGAGAGAGAGAGAGAGAGAGAGAGAGAGGGAGAGGGAGGGAGGGAGGGAGAGGGAGGGAGGGAGAGGGAGAGAGGGAGGGAGAGAGAGGGAGAGGGGGAGAGAGGGAGAGAGAGAGAGAGATAAATGGGTTCATTGTCCACTGACACTAACTAGGCCATTTCAGGACTAACATATGGTTTAATTTTATTTCAATAATTCACTTGCGCTCAGGGCTAATCCCTCAGATCATCCAGATCCTAGTGTAGTAAAGACAACAAAACTTTGAATTATAAATACGAAATGGAATATGATCTTTGTTTTAATCGGATTGTCTATGTGTTAATGGGGTCCAAAGAAATATAACCTAAGTTTAGGTCTGGTTAGTAAACAGGCTTGAATGCAATATTTTCAACTTTCCCCAACAATAAAAAAATGTTATATTTCTTTTTCAGGTTGCTCGTTTTATTGCCAACAATACAGTTTTATCACAGATATTTGATAAAGAAAATATCACAGTATTTATTCCGTATAATGATGCTTATTTCAACTATAATCCAATCAAGTATGGTTACGGACAGAACGATGTACAAGCATGGAAGAATATACTCCTATACGGTTCATGTAAGTTTTTATTCTTTTACAGTTCACTTTATTATTTTTTTTCCGAAGTCTTTGCATCGTCTGGACAGATAACACTGTATTTAACAATAAGATGGCTGATTATTGTGTATAAATGACATATACCATAATAACAATTGACATAATATGTGAAATACAATAATAACAATTGACATTATATGACAGTAACAATAATTTACATATCAAAATCAAACATAGGGGGGCAAACTTCCCATAATAGCCTTCTGACAAGTAGAAGTTACATAATACACTCTTAAAGCCGAAATTTCAAATATTTAAGTTATTTTTTTAAAATTTATTAAAATAAAGCCTTAAAATAGATGGTGTCTATAAACAGTCCTACCTTATTAAAGAATAATCCTATTAATCCTATAATTCACTATTGCTAGCTGAGAAATTGGCAAAATATCATTTTCAACTTGAAATTCTAACGTTGGAAAATGGCTGCCCTATGTTGTCAATAGCAAAACAAGGGAGGTAATTGTGTTGTTATTTCCTGTGTCAATGATTTTTAAATTGGGAAATAATGCCTAATCGTATAATAGTTGATAACCTATTGAGCAAAAGACATAAAAATAATTAGATTTTGACTTTCTTAGAAAATTTGTACGTGACAAGGAGTAGGGTCGCCTGTCTAATCTTGTGGTTGTTTTCCGGGTCATACAGTTTCCCCCACCGTTAAAGACCCCTGTGTTAGTCCCGAAATGACCTTGATTGTGTCGAGTGGATGTTTAATCACATATCTCTCTCTCCATACCTATCCTGTCCAATCCTCGAGAGTCTAGAGTCATTGTCAGTTTGTAGAAATTAAGATGATTAATCTATGTTTGTTTTACAGTGGATGGTGCTATATATTTAAAGGACATGAAAGAAAATGTCCATCTATCATCTCGTCTTGGTTCAGATCAGTATTTATATTTTAATTATTACTCAGCGGGAAAAAATGGGGTAAGTACTTTGTTATCCAGTATTGAACAATGTTAGGCAGGGTCATTGAAATCTGCCCTGTCGTTCCACCTCGTTTTTTTTTTGTTTCACATCTCATGACATTGTTATTACACAGATAAATCTATTCATTGTAGCAGGGGGGTTTCATGGCCGAATGGTTAGCACGTGCGCAAAGTATTATAAGGTCTGTCATTGTCAGCTGGCAGGGTTTCCATTCCCCAGTTGTACATGACAAGAAGTAGGGTCGCCTGTCCAACCTCCTGGGTTTTCTCTGGGTTCTCCATTTTCCTCCCACTGCTAAAGCACCCTAGACATAAGCAAATTATTGAAATAAAATTCAATCATATGTTAGTCCCAAAATGACCTAGTTTGTGTTGACTAGACGATAAACCTCATTTCTCTCTATCGCTCTATTCAGTGAAGTAATTACATGTATGTGTTTTGCTGGTTTAATTACTTTTGTGTTTCCATTGAAACAAATTTGACATTATTATGGATGTACATAGATAATAGATTGGTGATTGCTTGTTTACTTGTTAATCTTTTGTGGCTTCACACCCTCATCCATTATCTCACCGGTATTTGATCGCTGTGTTTGCTTCACACCCACTGAATGAAGGCCTGATTATGGAAATCGTTTGACGTGACGGCTGATTGATGTCGTAATCCGGAACGTACAGAGATCAAATGTGACAGAGATTTTTTGGATAAAGTAATAAGGAAATAAATCAGGACATAAAAATCATGTCGGATGTCACAGCAATCCGGAGTGATCAGACATCGGATGTGACAGAGTCCAATGATGCACAATGTTGCACAATGTTGATGACTGAATTATCTGGTTGAGTTAGTGTCTACCAAAACGTGGATTTCTCCCAAAATTATGATTGTAAGATCAAGTTCCTCATATTGTGGATTTTCTTTTAATCTGGCGTTTCTGAAGTTTTTGCTCAGAGAATATCAGATAATAAAGATCTTATTGACTTTTAATATTATGTGGTGTCATTCTAAATTTGTACAACTGTTTAATTGTCAGTTTGAAATGTTCATATCTCAATGAAGGCTTTGCAGATCTGTCTCGAATTTGCATACTGTCAAATTCCAAAATGCCAAATTTAATGATAGTGTCACAGCAATGAGCAAATCTGTATATGTTTTTTGACATCCAACATAGACTTATGTATGGCTAATGATTTAAGTCAATAATATTTGTAAATTGTGCTATTTTAATATCAGAAATATAGGTAAAACACGTAAATTTGTTACTGTAGAGGCCACTAAGTCACTTGTGACTTCTTTCAAGTTTGTAAATCTTTGGGACATTTTCTCATGTTGTGTTTACGTTTACCGGCGACCTTGCAAAATTTCTAGTTGCAGCAGCACAGTAAGGACGCCCCTCAGTCTGACGGGGGGCATAAATAATGTGACCACATAACTCCAGTTTTATATAATTTACACTGGTTACCTGTTAAATATCGAATTGATTTTAAGATTTTATTACTTACTTTTAAATGTTTATATAATTTAGCTCCTGTTTACCTCTCAGATCTTTTAGAACTTTATACACCTGAGTACCTGACCGAACACTACGTACATCAGATAAACTGCTTTTAAAGACCAAAACTTTTCAACAAGACTCTTATCGTCAACGCTCTTTTTATTATCAAGCACCTGTTCTATGGAATAATCTACCAATTAGTTTAAGATGTTGTACTTCTCTATATTCTTTTAAAAAACATCTTAAAACACATTTATTTCATCAGGCTTTTAACTGACTCTGAAAACAATCGTTGACATGTTCATAATCTTGTTGTTTATTTATGATTACATTGTCACTTTGTAAAAATACCCCTGTAATAATAATAATAATAACAATAATCATGATTCACATCCAGACCTACCATGATTCCACTCTAGACCTGCCATGATTCACATCCAGACCTGCCATGATTCCAGCTTAGACCTGTCATGATTCCACCTTAGACCTGTCATGATTCAAATCGAGACCTGCCAGGATTCCACCTTAGACCTGTCATATTTCCACTCCAGACCTACCATGATTCCACTCTAGACCTACCATGATTCCACTCTAGACCTACCATGATTCCACTCTAGACCTGCCATGATTCCACTCTAGACCTGCCATGATTCCACTCTTGACCTGCCATGATTCCACTCTTGACCTGCCATGATTCCACTCTAGACCTGCCATGATTCCACTTTAGACCTAACATGATTCTGCTATAGACCTACCATGATTCCACTCTAGACCTATGATTATGATTCCTCTTGAAGGATCTGAATAATTAGTAAAGAATTATCATATCTTTTTTTCAGTATCATACGGTAAACGGTGCTCGCATTGTACGAGGTAATATTAGAGGAGATAATGGAATAGTTCACATAATTGATCAAGTTATTGCCCCTTATGGTAGCCAGAAAAACTTACCAGCTTATCTATCTCATCCTGATATCCCGTCTTATTCATTCTCGTAAGTATATTAAGAATGTGTCTTGTAATGGGAAATGCAATGTAATTAGAGGGTTTTAACGTCCTACTTTTCTACAACGATCGGGCTAATGAAATCGCCATGGCATTGTGCTATTTTGCTTGGACGACAGACGTCGGCACTACCTCTTTTTTTTTTGATTTCCATCTGTCAAGGGTTTTTTATGTGCACGACAATACTACAATACACTGTATTTGCCAGGCCCTTCATCCTGCACCTGTAACGAAAGCTGAACCAAGCCGGATAATGACCTATATAATAATTGATTGATAATTATTTCCCTTCATGTAATGGATCTATTTATAGCACTGCTCACCCTTACCCCATTTTGCCTGATAATTACTGTGTACTTATTGGTATAGAAGTAAAGAAGAGTGTTTCAATATGAGTTTTCTGAGATTGGTAAACAATCGGGAAGTAAAGTGACACATAGTTGGGAGTTCATTTACGAAAATGATGTCACACCCTATATACATGTATATTCATTTCGATATTATGTAGAAAATAATTGAGAATAGTCATCCGTCTTCAAAATAATATATTATCATTGATATATGTATTAATGCTTGAGGGGTTGGATGGCCGAATGGTTAGCACGAGCGCGCTGTATCATAAAACCTGTCATTGAGTCAACTTGTGTGGTTTTGAATCCCCTGTTGTACGTGACAGGGAGTAGGGTCACCTGTCCAGCCTCACAGACTTTCTGTGGGTCCACGGTTTCATCCCACTGCTAAAGACCCCTACGCGCAAGCAAATTATTGAAATAAAATTGAACCATGTGTTATTGTGTCGAGTGGACGTTAAACCCCATTTCTCTCTGTGTTAAAATGCTTAATAAAATGCTATTTATATTCGCAGATCAATTATAAAAGCGAAGATAGTGGTACCAACGCTAGCAGCAGAAACTAATAGATCAGATTTATTCTTTACATCGTTCTCACCTAATGATTCCTTTCTTTATCCAATGCCTCAATATGGACAGGATAAACTCTTCCAGGATTGGCTACTTCTGCAAAAGGTAATATTGAATAATTAAATTAATGTTTAAAGCTATCGTAGGGAATTGTATCAACATTGCTAGATATATAACCTGCCATAATCTGGGATGAGCAGCAATGGCGTGGACTTGTCATAAATTTTTGGGGAGACGGACGAAGCCTCGAATCTTTCATTACCAGACCACAATAATAATTAGAACTACGAACAGTTGACTGTTCCAGTGTTATTTCGATGAAAACTGTAACTAGAGGTAATATGATGACAATATGGACAAATTGATTAACTACAATTAAGGAGGAAGTTATCATGAATATCAGTAACTGTTGGGAGACCCACGGCAGTGGTAAGATAGCCTTTAAACTGGGACATTCATGTGAATATAAACCTGAAAATCTGTCCTGGCGATCAAAATAATAAGGGGAACAGAGACCTATTCGTCCCCCCCCCTTTCGATTTCCCCTAAATCCACGCCCATGATGAACAGTAAAAAGATTTATGGCAGTGATCACAGTACAAAATGAGCTTTGAAATATTGCAAACTTTGTATTTAGTGAAAGAGGCCGGGAGCAGCTGACTGAATTGGATCTGGTCTTAGACCTGAACTGTGTGTCAAATTGTGCGTTAAGAATAAGACACTTAATAATCCGTGTATTTAAGTGGACAGTGACTGGATTGTGTATTTATTACACTAAAAACTGCTGCAGCCTTCATCAGCATTTGGGGCTCTTTCTACTAAAGAACTCTTGGGTAAAGGGAGGTAATTAGGCTTTACCTGTAGAAGTAAATTTTGACATTATTACTGATTTGGACAGAGGCATAATAGAAATTGTAATAATATTGCAATTTGAACAGATAAACATGAAATGAAATAGGGTTTAACCTCCTCAGTCCTGCACCAATGACAAGGGCGAAATCCTGATGAACTTTCTCTACCAATGCAGAGATTGAACACTTAGCCCCTGTGATTCCCTTTTTTTTTCACAACACAAATCCAAGGTATATCGAAATGTAGTGCTATAAAATTTGAATTGAACTTTAAGAAATGGAAGCTGCTTATTAACACACCCTATTTCGCGGTGATTTGGCTAGCTGGCGTTTCTTTATTCGCTAGCAATTCTCCAAGATTCCGCCGTGAAATAGAGTGTTTTTCCGCGGTGTTCGGTGATTCTAGCCCCAAACTCCAACACAGTTGTGTACATACAAATTGTCTATTTCTAGGTTTATAAAGCCCATATTATACCATATAGTGTACAGTTTATACCTACACACGGAACTATACCAGATTTTACAACATCAGCTGGTGACAAAATAACTTTTACTAGACATCAAGGAAGTGGTACGTATACATTATAAAATAACTTTTACTAGACATAAAGCGAATAACTTTACGAGACATAAAGTGAATAACTTTACTAGACATAAAGCGAAAAACTTTACTAGACATAAAGCAAATAACTTTACTAGACATAAAGCAAATAACTTTACTAGACATAAAGTGAATAACTTTACTAGACATAAAGTGAATAACTTTACTAGACATAAAGTGAATAACTTTACTAGACATAAAGTAAATAACTTTACTAGACATAAAGGAGTGGTAGGTATATATTATAAAATGAAATAAAAGAACACCAAATTAACCCATTAGTGCCTAGACCATCTAGCTGTGAACTACTTATATTAAGGATAGTATGTTACTTCTGATGGTCATGTGGTTATATATAGGGAGCAGTTGGGGTTTTGATCCTTAGTACAAGTTATTTGGCTTGAAGATAGGGGTGCTTTCTCAATCACCCTGCATGCTATTAGCATAATAAAATAAGACAACTTGTCTGTGACATCATCATCGGTGCAAGTGAACATTAAATACTATTAGATGAAGAAGAAGGTTAATTCAAAAATCAGCTAAAAAACTCAATGTGAAACCAATCGCTTTTCTCCAGGAACTAATAAAGGGTAATCATTATTTTCGTGAACCAGGTGATAAAGGGTTAATGTATTTTATACTTTCATCACAATACATACATACAAATTTTCAGGATTTTTTTGGAGCAGAAAAACGATTGTGTTCAGTCATATCTTCTATTTTTCAGTTTATGTATCTAACAACCGAGTTCGAGCTAGAATAGTACAAGCTAACATACCTGTTACAAATGGTGTATTACATGTAATAGATGATTTATTACATTATATCTATCAAAACATTCTACAAAAAATGGCATTTTTACCCGATGCAAGGTATAGTACATTGGATATTTCGATCTTTGTGGAAAAGAGTAATCTCGTGAGTTTACTCAGTTTACTTTAATTTTTACCAAAATCTAGGAGAATTTAAATGTTTGTCCCTAGTGTGATTAAGACATAAGCTAAACAAGCTACAGTTGGATCAGAAGTTCTGTCAGGTATGGGGTCACCTCTGCAACCTTTAGGGTTTTCTCCTGGTCCTCTTGTTTCCTCCCACTGCTAAAGACCCCTACAGGCAATCAAATTATTGAAATAGAATTGAACCATATTTTAGTCCCGAAATGACCCATCTCTCCCTCTCTCACTCTCTCTCATTCACTCTCACTCTTTCTCACACTCACACTCTCACTCTCACTTACTCACCCACCCTTCAGGAGGTTCAGAGTTCTGTCCACTTGTTGGACAGGAGGGCCCCACACAATTTTACAGTCGGGTTTTCTCACATATTTACCATTGGCATTATTTATAAAGATCTGCAGACAGTTGGCCAAATCAACGTTGTCCGTGAAAAAGTCCTCTCATTACACTGCATGATGTGTGTACGCCTTCATTACGCCGGGACATAATGTCCTCTTGTCAGTCCCTAGTCATTCGGATTGTATGAAAAACGGATCATTGACAGTTGGAATTCGATTTAAGAGCAGGTTATAGCACCAATGTATGAGCAAAATTTCCCTAATAGCACACCATAGGCCCCTCCCTCTTCATTAGCCCAGTCAATGCAGAACAATAGGATGTTCTAGAAAACCCATTTCATTTCATTAGCCGGGTTGGTTCTGAAAAATATGACATTAAACCCCCTTTTATTTAAGTGCAGGAATGAGGGCCTTGCAAGGGACAATGTATATTCGTTCGAATGGGCTGAAAAAAAACGAGTACACATTGCGTGCATGTATAAGATCCCTTGGAAGTTGGTATTCGATATAAGTGTAGGCTGTAGTGTACAATTTCCCTCACAGCACACTGCTTGGCGTATGCCCATCTTCATTAGCCCGGTCGGAGCAGAGCAATAGGATGTTAAACCCACTATCATTTCATTTTCTTAACATATTATTGATATTGTTTGATTTCAGTAATATGTTAGGTTATATGAACCGATTACCAGACGCGGTACAACAGAGGTTACAAAGAACAAATGAATCATTCACTGTATTCGTACCAACTAATTGGGCATTCGCTAAAATACCAATTACACAACAAGAAGAACTGAGAAGAAATGATGAAGAGGGTATGAAAACACTCAATTATGTAAGTAGATCGTTTCTTTATCTAAGAGAGGGGTTGGGTGGCAGAATGGGTAACAGGTGCACGTTAAATCCTGAGGTCTGTCATTGAGTCAAAGGCCGTGGTTTCGATTCCCTGCTTGTACGTGACAAAGAGTAGAGTCACCTGTCCAACTTCATGGGTTTTCTCCCACTGGTAAAGACCCCTCCACGCAAGCAGATTAATGAAATGAAATTGAACCATATGGTAGTCCCGAAATGACCTAGTTTGTGTCGAGTGGACATTAAACCCCATTTCTCTCTCTCTCTCTCAGAGGTTCAAAATTTTGGTTCAACCTCATGGCTTTTCTCTGGGTCCTCCGGTTTCCTCTGCTGCTAAAGACCCCTACGAGCTTGCGAATTATTGAAATAAAATTAAACCATATGTTATTCCTGAAATATACTGGTTTGTGTTGAGTGGACATTAAACCCCATTTCTCTCTCTCTCTCTCCCACTCTCACTCTCTCTTTTGAAGGGATGGCAAGTCTGGCATGTTAAAAAAACTTAATGAAGAATAGGTGACCATTGAAATTAATTAAATGTATATTGTGTTAACAGGAAGCCTCGTCGGCTGAGTGGGTAAGATGGTGGCTTGCTAGCCTGTAGGTTGTGTGTCCGTTACCTGCATTGGCCGAGAAAGTTCATCAGGCTTTCCGGCGTGGTTCCCCCTTATCAGTGGTGCAGTACAGAGGGCTTGACAAGGACAGCTGTCTAGTTGTTCGGATGGATCCTGTGTATACATTGACATGCACATAACAGATCCCTTGGCAGTTGGAATTTCATATAAGATTAAGCCATACTGCTGCTGCCCATGCAAAATTTCACACTAAATGACATGTGTTTGTCTTCATTAGCCAAGTCGGAGCAGAACAGTAGGATGTTAAACCCCATTTCATTTTTGTGCTTGCAGTTAATACAAGGTCATATTATATCCGGAGTAGATTTAAGTTCCAGTGATTTAGAAGCTGATCAAACTCTGACTACAATAGATGATAAAATAGTTTCTATAATACATGTACAAGGAGGTAAGATGTTTTATCATGAGTAAGGTATATTTTTGGAATTGATGGGCAAAATCATGAACATTGCTGAAAATATATATTCATGCCTATTTTAGAACTTTAGATATTGCACATATAATTAACCTGTCAAGTATATGTCAATAAATGTTTATATGTCATACGACATCCCCCATTAGCTTTTTGTTATAGTAAAAATTAAGCCATTTGGGGTTTTATCCAGTTTCTCATGTCTTTGATGGATGTATATCATTATCAATATATATTGATCTAGCTGATATCTATATATTATATTGATCTAGCTGATATCTATATATTATATTGATCTAGCTGATATCTATATATTATATTGATCTAGCTGATATCTATATATTATATTGATCTAGCTGATATCTATATAATATATTGATCTAGCTGATATCTATATATTATATTGATCTATATAGATATCTATCCATATTGAGCTACATGTATATTGATTTCCGTCCATATTGATCTATCTAAATATATATCCATATTAATCAATCTAAATATATATCTATATTGATCTATCTAAATATATATCCATATTGATCTGTATATATAAATCCATATTTATCTATCTAAATATGTATACATATTTATCTATCTAAATATGTATACATATTGATCTATCTAAATATATTGAGAGGATCACGTGGCTAAGCTAGTAAGGCGCTGGCTCGCTAGCCTGAAGGTCGAGTGTTTGATCCCTGCATTGGCCAAGAAGGTTTATCTCGATTTTCCGATGTGGTTTCCGCTTGTCAGTGATGCAGAATGGAGGGCCCGGCCCGACCAGGACAGCTGTCTAGTCATTCGGATGGGACGAAAAACTGAGGTGCTGTGTACACATTGGCGTGCATGTAAAATATCCCTTGGCAGTTGGAATTCAATATAAGAGTAGGCTGTAGCGCGGCTTTCCGGGCAAAACTTCCCTCATAGTTCACAGTATGGCGTATGCCCATCTTCCATTAGCCCAGGTTAGGTGCATAACAGTAGGACGTTAAACCCAATGTCATTTCATTTTTATACGCCCACATTTTCATGTGGACGTATTATGTCGTCGCCCCTGTCCGTCCACAATTGTTTGTGGACTCTCTACAGGTCACAATTCTCGTCCGATTTTGACGAAACTTGAAATATAGGTTTATCCCCAAAAGATCTCGGCTGCTTTCGATATTGGCATGTATCGTATCAAAACTTCATGGATTATGGCCCCTGATTGTACGAAAATCACGTTTTTAGCTCGTGATACCTCTGGAGGTGACAATCATTATCCGATTTAAAAAAAACGTTCAATTGTATCACCGTTACACCCTAAGGAAGGTTGAGTTCGAATTTCGGGAAAATCGGATCAAAATTGCTATACAAAATGGCCGCCGTTTGTACGCGAATACTGTTAAAAAATGGTATATCAAGGTTTTGGACCCTATACAGATCACAATTTTAATTTGATTTTGATGAAACTTGAAATGCATGGTTATAACACAAAGATCTTGGTTCTTTTCGATATTTGCTCATATCGAATCGCAACTTCCGGAATGATGGCCCCTGATTATACGCAAAATCGACTTGGTTTAGCTTGTGGTCCCTCTGGATCATATCACCGTTACACCCTAAGAAAGGTTGAGTTCGAATTTCCGAAAAATTGGACCAAAATTGCCATAAAAAATGACCGCCATTCGTATGCGAATCCTGTTAAAAAATGGTATATCAAGGTTGTGAACCCTGTAGAGGTCACAATTTTAATTCGATTTTGATGAAACTTGAAATGCATGCTTATAACCCAAAGATCTTGGTTCCTTTCCATATTTGCGCATATCTGATCGTAACTTCCTGTCCTCTGGAGGTCACAATTATTATCTGATTTAAAAAATTGTTTGATTATATTACCATTACCCTCTAAGGAAGGTTGAGTACGAACTTCGGAAAAATTGGACAAAAATTGCCATACAAAATGGCCGTCATTCGTACGCGAATACTGTTAAAAAATGGTATATCAAGGTTGTGGACCCTGTAGAGGTCACAATTTTAATTTGATTTTGATGAAACTGGAAATGCATGGTTATAACCCAAAGATCTTGGTTCCTTTCGTTATTTGCACATATCAGATCATAACTTCCTGAATTATGTATTGCCCCTGATTGTCCGAAAAATTGCCTATGGTCCTTCTCAAGGTCACAATTATTATCCGATTTGAAAAAAATGCTTGACTCTATCACCGTTACACCATACGGAAGGTTGAGTTTGAATTTCAGGGAAATCGGACCATAATTGCCAGACAAAATGGCCGCCGTTTGTATGCTAATAGTGTTAAAATATGGTATATCAAGGTTGTGGACCCAGTATAGGTCACAATTTTAATTTGATTTTGATGAAACTTGAAATGCATGTTTATAACCTAAAGATCTTGATTCTTTTCGATATTTGCGCATATCAAATTGTAATTTAATGAATTATAGCCTTTGATTGTAGGAAATATCACTTTCGGTTTTGCTTGTTCTCTAACCATCTCTCGAAAATGTGGGCGTATCCTGCCTGGCAGTGCCAGCTTACTATCTTTATACATGTTATTGATCTTTCTGAATATATATATTGATCAGTGTTATTTAAATGTGTTTTATTTAGAAACGTATATAGAAAGTGGTACAGTTCGTGCCAAGATAGAAGTAATGGATATTGGCTGTACTAATGGTGTTATTCATTTTATCAGTAATGTTCTATTTATGAGAAATTTTACTTTATGGGAAGCCATGGAAAATATTCCACAATTAAGGTAAGCTTAATTAGTTTTACCAGATACGTAATATTATATGAGGCCTGGAGAGCGTAATTCTTTATTTTCTTCATCTTAAGAATAACGGGTATTTAACCAATATATCGCCATTATACCAACGTACAGTACAATAGCTGTAACAGTTGGTGTAATATGTCCCAAAAAAAGTTTCAACTTTTTTTGATTCCAAAATTTTACCCAGAGCACCAACATGTTGTTTAAATTTGAGTAGAGCAAAAGGGTTTGATAACCCTGGGTGATGCCATTATGTTGTGAATGCTGGGTTTCACCCTGCTTGACAGTTGCTATTCAAATTTGGAATAGTCCATCCATTAAATCACCGCTGTGCCCATCTGCTTTAGTCTGGTTGATGCGAAAAGTAGGACGTTATCGTTAACCCACATTTCATTTTGTTGTTGTTCTGACATGTTCTTATTTCATTGTTCTGATTTCAGTATAATGTACTCGTTTGCTCTCGAAGACCAAGATATTGAAGACAAACTGTTATCAGATAATACTGGTCCTAGAACCGTTTTTATGGCAGGAAATTCTGTTTTAGAACAAGCCGATCAACAAGTGATAAAGACTTTGAGATCATTCTCATATATAGTTCATGAGGTAAATACTGTTAGGTATTAATATCCCTTCTCAAAGGGTTCCCGAGACTCGCGTGATTTGCTCTACATAGTGCTTGTATTTCAATAAGTTGGTGATATTGTATCAATTGAATTACATTTTTTTTTTCTTGTTGAAAATGGATAATGCCATGTCAGTTGTACTGTAATATCCAATTCCCAATAATAATCTCACAATATTCTGTATAACTTAATTGCAGGCAATAAAAGGTCAGATTGTGCAAGGAATTCACATGTCATCTGATATAGCAAAATCGGTACAAGTTGGAACTATGGCGGGAAAAACTCTTACATTATTTAAAGATGAAGAAACAGGAGGTCAGTAGAACAATTGGGAATAATATCGAAATTGATCTTAGGTATAATATTGGAATTGGAGTATGTTCCACTGTCAGTGGTGCAGGATGGGAAATAAAAAAGACCTAGACTGTTGGAATTAAATCAGAGTAGGTGGGAACGACCCTGGCCGAGAAAAATTTCATTAGTCAGCAGAAAAGTAGGATGATCAACAGTGTAGATTAAACACCATTTTATTTAGAGATTCAAAATGTTGGTCCAACCTCGTGGGTTTCTCAGGGTCCTCCGGTTTCCTCCAACTGCTAAAGACCCCTACGCCCAAGCAAATTATTGAAATAAAATTAAACCATAGGATCCATTCAATGACTTGCTAAAGTAACAGACCATATGATCTACAGTGTGTTTTAACCCCCACTTTATGAAGAGATGTACGAACAGTATATTAATGCAAGAATGAAGAAATAATGCTATTGGTATATTCTAACTAACTAATAAGCTTTTATTTTGTAGAGTTTGAGGTAGAAGGAAGTCATGTTCGAGCACGTGTAATAGTAAAAGATATCTGGTGTTCTAATGGTGTATTACATATAGTAGACGATATTCTACATTTACCTATCAGGAATATCGTACAGGAAATAGGCAAACGTAGCGATCTTACGTAAGATTATCATCAAAATATCTTCTTTATTTATATAATAGTTGTATTGATGTAAAAGAATATAATGGGTTTTAACTCTTTCAATGCTGAGTGGTACTAAAAGACATTAAGGCTGAGTGCTGAGAGGGGTTGGATGGCTGAATGGTTAGCACTTGCCCGTTGTATAATAAAGCCTGTCATTGAGTCAACTGGCATGGTTTCGAATCCTCGGTTGTACGTGGCAAGGAGTAGAGTCGCCTGTCCAACCTCGTTGGTTTTCTTTGGGTCCTCCGATTTCCTCCCACTGCTAAAGACCCCTATGCACAAGCGAATTATTGAAATAAAAGTAAACCATATTTTAGTCCCGAAATGACCTAGTTTGGTTTTTTTGAGTGGACATTAAACCCCATTTCTCTCTCATTTAGCTATTAATAGCTCTAATTTGAACAGTTTGGTTATTAAATATATTTGTATCACGTGTTAGGTCCAAAGTTTCCCCGGTTGTGTTGAGTGGACGTTAAACCCCATTGCTCTCCATCTCTCTGTTATCAACATTAGAAAGCAGTATTTACTTAAAGCAGTGGTTATTAGACCAAGCAATCTCCCTTACAATTTATTATTAGGATATAAATAAATTGAATTGAATGGTGTTTAACTTCCATCCTGTATCTCTGACAAAGGATGATCACTAGGCCTGTCATTTTTGGATCTGCTGTGGTCTTGCTTGGTCCTACAATGGCCTAGTTGTGCTGAGTGGATAAAAATTAATTAATCTATAGGTTAATAGAAATATTTATGTTTTATTTTCTAGTTTTACGTCTGCTTTGTTAACAGCTGTACAAGATTTAAATGTTCAACTATCTAATCTATCAGAGAATTTTACAATATTTATACCACGTAATGATGCCTATTCTAAACTACAATGGTCTTCTATAGATGCTGTATTAAAAGATATACCTCGTGCTAAAAAGGTTAGTTGGGGGATCAAGTGGCTAAGTGGGCAAGGCTTGCTAGTCTAAGGCTTGCTAGTCTTGAGGTTGGGTGTTCGATCCCTGCATTGGCAGAGAAAGTCCATCCAGAATTTTTGGCGTGGTGTGTCAGTAATGCAGGATGGAGTGAGGGCCTGACAAGGTGAGCTGTCTAGTTGTTCAGATGGGACAAAAAACTAAGGCCTCATGTAAACATTGGTTTGCATGTAAAAGATCCCTCGACAGTTGGAATTCGATATAAGAGTAGGCCATAGTGCCGCTGTTCGGGCAATATTTCCTTCATAGCACACTGTATGACATATGCCCATCTTTAATAGCCCAGTTCGGGACTGAACAGTAGGACGTTAAATCACATTTCATTTCAGAAAGGTATGTTGAGCTAAATACAATAGAAATTCATTGAAATATGGTTGAATGTCCTATTGTTCTGCACCAAACAGGTAATGCAGACAGACATTCACCATGCGGGAAATCTTTCCTGGGCAGCGACATTTCTTCTTCCTAATCTTTCTTATTGGTTTATTTGCAAGCCACTTCCTACACAGGACATCAGTTTTTTCTTCACAGATAGACTTTAATAGACTTCAACTACAAATATTTTTATGTTTTGTAGCATAATATTAATGATTAGTAGAAAACAATAGGTAGACCTCACTATGGGATTGAAATTCCTGTCAGTAAAACTCCTAAAACATTAAGGGGTGGGCGGTTGGCCGATTGGTTAGCATGTGCGCTGCATCATTAGGTCTGCCATTGAGTCAACTTGCATGGTTGTTAGTGGAGTTGCCTGTCAAACCTCGTGGGTGTTCTTGAGGTTCTCCAGTTTCCTCCAACTGCTAAAGACCCCTATACGTAAGCGAGTTATTGAAATAAAACTAGATCATATGTTAGTCCCGAATGTCCTAGTTTGTGTTGAGTGGTCGTTAAACCCCATACTCTTCTCCATGAACCGGGTTAATCTTTGATTTCAGATCTTACAGAGTCATATAATATCTGGTGTAGCTAAGTATATAGATGAGATAAGAGATCGTGAAATGTTAAAAGCAGATGAAAATGTTATTTATATTATCAGAAAAAATGGACATGGTGAGTATTGATACTTCCATTAAGGGTGACTTTTTCTTTGTGGTTTGGCGTACTTGGGTGTTGGTCTACAATGGCCATATCATCTTGCTTTGGGTCTTCAGAAATGCCTATATTAATACACATTTCCAGTACATAATACCTTATACAACTCAAATGAAAAAGTGGGTTGGATGGGATGAATGGTTAGCGTGCATTACAAGGTCTGCTATTGAGTCAACTGGCGTGATTTCTATTTCCTGGTTGTACGTTACAAGGAGTAATGTCACCTGTTCAATGCCGTAGGTATTGTCTGAGACCTCCAGTTTCCTCTCACTGTTAAAAACTCCTGCGCGCCAGCAAATTACTGAAATAAAATTGAACTATATATGTTATTTCCAAAATGACCCAGTTTGTGTTGAGTGGATGTTAAAACCACATTTCCCTTTTTCTCTCTATGTCAAATGAAAAAAAAAACATAATTTATACATTGAATTAACTTTTAGATATTGTGGCTCCTACCTTTTTTCATAAATCTAGCAAACATCATAGAGTCTTCTAATATAATCATATTATTGAAGGAAATTAATGTCTACACAATGCATTTCAGTGGTATCAGGTTTTTTTTAGTTCAGACTTCATAAGACGTTAAGTACGGACAGTATGCATTATAATGAGAATTTGTATTAAAGTCTTTGAAAGTTATTTGAGTAATTGTTAATCCTTTGAAAAATATAATTTTTCGGTAGTTGGATCTCAAAGGGAATATCAATTCTGAAATTGTCCAATTCTATTCATATTTATGAAACCACAGTGAATTGAAATTTGGTATTTCCATAAATTTATGAAGCTGATTATATTTTCAGTATTTGCTATAAATAATAATTTATGGGCAAGAGTAATAACGCCTGATATACCAGCCTCTAATGGTAGAATACATATAATAGATACTATATTCTATCTACCTTACATGACTGTTGCTGAAGCTCTGGAAAATATGGACGAACTCAAGTAAGTTTATTTTGAATTAAAATTAACATTGATTGATTCTATTGGCTTCTGATTCATTAATTTATGTCGCAAAACCTGTGGTCCCCAGGAAAAGCAGTGCCTGGGTCCACTTCTTACGCAACCAGGAATACAATTGTAAATGGTTGATAAAATTAAATATATTTATTGTTTAAACATTAACAAATAAGCTGTACTGCTAAGATTATGATATTCCCCTAATTAGTTAACTTCTATTTTACCCCAGGTTAATTACCTGCTATTGTACCTGGTTAATCGGTATCTATTTCTACCCCTGGTTAATTAATTTCTATCAGTCTCCTGGTTGATTAACTTCTATTTGTACCTTTTGTTAATCAACTTATATTTCTACCCCTGGTTAATTCATTTCTATTGTACCCCTGATTAATTAACATAGATATGGTGCCCCTAATTAATTAACATATATTTACCCCTGATTAACTAACTTCATATTCACAAAATTCTTATTCCCTCTTTGTTTCAGGCCTTTTCAAGATTTGATGAGTTTAGTCCCTGAATTTAATGATTTAATCACAGCAAATGATAATCGTTTAATGACATTATTTATACCATCTGGTGATTATATTCAATCTTTAGATTATCATAAATTAGATAAAATACAAAAATCTCCCAAAATACTAAAACGGGTAAGTCGATCTATAGCTATCTGTATTCTATTGGGTATGTCTTACAATTTTAAAATATTTATTTTTTGATTCATAAAGTCATTATCCGCTACAACAGCTCCCCAGAGCAGATTTTGTTATTCGTTAAAGCAAATCTGATTTAACTTTCAACTGTTCTGCTCCTAAACTGGGTTAATGAAGACGAGCATTCCCCATACAGTGGGCTATGGGGAAATTTTGCCCCGGCAGTAGCACTATGACCTACTCTTATATCGAATTACAAATGTCAAGGGATCTTTTACGTGCATGTCGAGTATA
The DNA here is from genome assembly GCA_917208275.1 of Patella pellucida. NCBI lineage: Eukaryota > Metazoa > Mollusca > Gastropoda > Patellidae > Patella > Patella pellucida. The sequence goes on along the minus strand of OU795039.1, from coordinate 75,097,800 downwards.
CACAGGACCTCTGTTTTCCAGCTCATCCAAACGACTGTTCTTGTCAAGTCCTCCGTCCTGCATCACTGACATGCCTTGTGGAAATAAAATGAAATGAGATTAAACATAGTACTTAAACTAGACACTTACCAAGTGCTCCATCCTGTACCATTGACAAATGGAAACCAAGCTGGAAACATGTTTGTGAACATGAATTTACTTTTTCTATGCCATTTTGAAGCTCACGTCTTTATACCCATTCTGTCGCTCATAATTTAATGATTTTACCTTTTACCCTTATATCTTTTATTACTTTCAGTTGTACGCTGGTCATGTTTTACCTCAAGCAAGATATGACGATGCCTTTCTACGTAAATACCCTGATTCTGATTATGTCACTACCAGATCAGCGTTAAATGTTACAATAACTATCAGAAGATCGACAACAGGTACATTCATTCATCATTTAATATATATCATTTAGAGGAGCAACTTCAGATATAAGGTAGTGGTAATTTCAGTGTTGAGGTGATGAAGAGTAGGTGAAAACTGCTGCTGTCCTGGCAGAATTCTATTCAAAGGATGTGAACATGTAAAGAAACACCATAAGTTACTCTGAACTATTTTACCTCAGTCTAGGTCCCGTGTTCATGCCCACAGTGTTGGCCGAGATACTGAGAAGGTTCATCCGGATATTCTGACGTGGTTCCCCCTTGTTAGTGATACATGATAGAGGGCCTGGGAAGGGACATAAATGTATAGTCTTTTGGATGGAATGGAAAACGAGATCTCATATACCCATTGTTGTGCATGTAAAAGACCCCTTGGCAGTTGGTATACAATATAAGCCAAGGTCGTAGTGCAGCTGTCTGGGCAAAATTTCCCTAATAGCACACACTTTCAAAACGATTTAAATAAAACTTAATGACATTAGTTAATCTTTAGTATACATTATTAGCAATAGTTTTTTGTTTGTTTTTTTTTGGTGGATAACATTTTATTCTTTATTTTTTTCTCTTCCTCTTTTGTTGGTGTCATATTACTACAATATATTTCCTTTATTCCCTTGCACTTTTCGAAAATTTTCGTTCGTAAGGGCATCAAGGGAGCATAATTATTAACTCGATTGTTTAGAATTATTTAGCAAGTCATTTTATACACGCAACAGTTCAATGATATACAATTTATTAAACCTTATTTTTCAATGTTTTAAATATATTGAACAAAATGTATAACAGTGATATTGCGATATAATTTTTAAAATAATTTTGTATTCTCTTTATCGCCCTTTTACTTATTTTATATAGAGCTTTACGATATAATTCATCTGATCTTACTTATATTACTTATAATTTATTTATTATTGTATATACTATTTCGCAATCTTGTTTGTATTAAATTTTGTCTATTATTTATATGTATGGAAAGGGCTTTTCTAAGTTTTTGAAACTTGTGCTCAATCCTTTTGATATTTGTCAATAAAATATGTTTAAACTAAACTGTATGGCATATACCTGTCTTCATTAGCCCAATCTGAGTACAGCAGGATGTTAATTAAACCCCATTTAATTTCATTTTGATACTATTTTGCATATTTACAGGTTCATTTATTGATGCTGGTTATGAGAAGAGCCCAATTGATCTTGTAGCTCGAGGTTTTGCTTTTACAAACGGTGTAATCTACATCATTGAGTCTTTCCTTAATTATTCTCCTCTCACATTATTAGAAAGACTTCAATCTGAGGACAGTATCAGGTAAGTTCTTCACCATCTGTATTTACCAATTTAACATGTTTCGGTAATTTAAAGTTGGTGATCACCATTTGCATTTCTCAGATAATATCTCTCTGTTTTTTTATTTAAACAATATTATATTTGTCTTATTTTTCTTTTTTTTTATGGCTAAATGTACCTAAATTTGACATTTAATTAAGAAAAAAAATCAACAGCAGATAATATTCATGTATGGATTCTGTCAGATTAAAACGAGGACCATCCAGAGATTAAAAGTGGCGCTCACCATATCCCATGTCTATCAATTCCAGAGAATGCCAATTGGCATAATATTAAAGGGACAATCCCGAACTAAACAGAGGCTCAAAAAAAAGTCTGAGAATGTATGAAAATAAAACACCAAAATATAGGGGAATGGTGTATTTACCTTGTGTCGAAAATTTCTACTCAAAATATTGAGTCGTTTGGACATGAATGCCAAAACTGCTTATTCGGACATGAACCCTTTTAAGATTTTAGGTCAATTGTTTCGTTGGGTGACCTTATAACTGATTACTTGAGAGGGTTATGCAGTGAATAACCCATGTGCCGTACTTGATAAAGAAAGGCAAATTTCAACTACACGTTATTTTTATAAAAAAAATGTTTGGTTTTATCCAGATACCACAAAATACACCTTGGGGCAACAGTCTCAAATTCCAGATGAAGACTGACGGATTTATAAATACTGAAATAGTTGCTCGGTCCTTGATTCGAATATTTTAAGGGATTTTAACACAAAATTAAGCAGTTTTATTCCCCCAAAAAATATCGGGATCAGCCCTTTAACATCTTTTGTTGTTTTTTTTCAGAACATCTATTGCATTATTAGATTTATTAGTAACCCCAAATGTTACAGACCTATTATCACAGGATAATGTTACTTTAACGTTTCTGGCACCAAGTGACAACTCTGATAATTTAATGGAATTTTCTGATTATGCAAAGAAGCAAGGATTAACTCGAGACGATAAATTAAAAGTAAGTTACAAAGTCTGTTTGGTCACAAATGTCTTTTAGCTATTGAAAGTTCTTAACGGTAAATGTTAAAGAAATTTTTAGAATGAATAGAATTCCTATTAACTCTTTTTCAATAGATAATAATAATAATATTGTAATTTATGAAGCGCGTTAATACGGATGAAAACAGTTTCTAAGGCGCTGTTGGTTTTTAGATTCACTGATTGTTTACAGATCCGGGTTTTGAAATAAGAACGTTTAAAGTTTAGATTTAAAATGGCCCACAGATGGTAATTGTTTCATTGACTATGGTAGTCTATTCCATAGATCAGGGTTGTTGAGTGGTCTCATACCCATGCTTTAGATCATAAGGTCTGTAAATGAGTCAAATTCAAATGATGTGGTTTCGATCCTCTGCTTGTATGTGACAAGGAGTAGGTTTGCCTGTCAAACCTTGTGGGTTTTCTGCAGGTCCTCTGTTTTCCTCACACTCCTGAAGACTTCTTTCTATATTTTATTCACTTTTCACATTTAGCTCTATGCTGGCATCTTATTATTGTAGGTATTTTGGCGTCATGTTATTAATTCGAGTGAAGTGACGTACATTGATTTAAAACAAGGCTATGTTAAATCTAATTCCTTACCAACTAACGTAACATTACAGACAGCTAACGACGGTAAGATTATTTTACCTACATCTCAATATACAGGTGGAGGGGTACCGATTGAACCTCACAGAAGTGAATGCTCTCAATCCCTTTAAAGGTGTCATTGACATTTGGGTGACAAGGCGTGCTGTCGCACCACTCATCATCGCTGAAATATTTCTTTCAGCATTGAGTTTGTGACAGAACTCCGTTTTGTGTAATTCTATTACAATACCAACAATTTATCAAATTCCAGGCTCAAAGTTGAGCACTTTCAAAGAGTTAGGTAAACATGAATTGAAATGAAATGAAATGTGGTTTAACGTCCTACTATTCTGCTCCGAACTGGATTAATGAAGATGGGCTTACAGCAGTGTGCTGTGAGGGAAATTTTGCTCGAACAGAGGCACTACAGCCTACTCTTATATCAAATTCCACCTGTAAAGGGATCTTTTACTTGCACGCCAATGTATACATGGGACCTCATATTTTTGTCCAATTCAAATGACTAGACAGCTTTTCTTGTTAGGCCCTCCATCCTGCATCACTGACAAGGGGGAACCATGCCGAAAATCTGGATAAAGTCTTTCTATAGGCCTTAAATGTTATCTAAATTATTAATTAGACATATTCCAAGAAAAGCTATGATTTCTCTTTCATCTTGTTTGCCCTAACCATAATCATGTTTTCTGACGTTTTTCTCATTTATTCAAAGATGTCTGATATGATAATAAACTATTTCTCTTTACAGACGTAATGTTCAACTGGAAAGGTGTTCAAGGTCGTATTATCAAAGCTAATTTATTGGCATCCAATGGAATTATCCACGTTATTGATAATTTCTTGTTTTCATCGTCATCGCCAACGACAACTGCAAAAACTTCCAGAGTATCGGACATTGCAGAACATCGGACACAGTCTGCAACCACCCCGAATGCACAGCCTGTTCGTGATGCATCAGTACGCTGCGGCTTGGAAAATATGCTACTTATATTAACTGTGATGGTGAGCTGGACATTAATGCAGATTTATTTATGACAGTGATATCAAACCAAAAATATTTTCTTACAAAAAAAAAGACTTTCACAAGAAATCAATTCTTCATTTACTAACATAGATGTACATAGAAAACATTGGTATCATATCATTTTGTATAAAATTCATGAGTTGTAAATAATGCCTTCAAAGAAGGAATCCTCCTTTTATTGCACCGCCAAAGCCACAGCAGCTTGGAAAATAACTTATGTCTCTGCTCCTTAACTATGACTTAGATTTTAGTTTATTGGTATTTATCAGTAAGCCTATCTTCTTGTAATATTTACTTCCTGTATCTATATTTTTGACTCTTTTAAGTTTCTACATTGATGTAGGCTAGTTTTTTATTCGCTCTTTATGAAATGGCATTGTTCTTTTAACTTTAAATGTGAAGTAAGGGTTGTAGGCAGAAAGAAACATCCACTCCACGTTTCAATTCGCTCATGCATAGGATGCTTTATATTAAGCAGTGGGGGAAAATGGAGGACCCATACGATTAGAAACCCCACGAAGTTGGCTTGTGACCCTACTCCTTGTCAAGCAAAGGCTTGGGACCAAATCTACACCACTTGGTTCAATAATAGACCTTATGATCTAAAAGATAGAGAGGTGGCTTCATACCAATGCAACGAGGGTTCAATCCCAGCTCAGGACAAGAACTTTATCGTTGTAAGTGAGAGGGATATTCGGTCTCCTGTCCGATAAAAACAAATTATTTGGATGATATCGCATTCTTCTCCTCCAATCCCTCACTTCTATGTTTTGTATAGTAGGTGCCATTACAATGGTTGATAAATATGTGTCTATAGTTTAAGTTACATTTGTATTTCCTTCTGGGTTTAATATTTTTATCAATTCTACATGAACATCGGTTTCCTACTGGAGTGATTATCTTATTTAACCATTTCGGTGAGCAGATCAACCCCTTCATCAGTTGGCAGATCTGAGGTTTGATCCCACACTACGACAAGGAATGGGGTTTGCCTTCTTATCAGCATCTCCATCTGTAGGCCTACATTTCTCAAATTTTTTGAATAGATATATATATAGACCTAGTCGTGGCATTAAATGTTGTTCGACTACTCCACTTGAAACGTGGGAAGAAAATGTTATGCACAGAGAAATCTCATTTATGAAGGCAACTCTACATGTACTCCTTGTGACTAACTCGGGATCCAAAAACTCATAGATACGCGGATGATCTTAACCACCCACGCCAATGAAAATAGGGGTTAATATTAATCCAGCTGGTTAAATATAACGATTATTTGTAATATTAATCCAGCTAGTTAAATATAACAATTATTTGTAATAATGATCCAGCTGGTTAAATATAACGATTATTTGTAATAATAATCCAGCTGGTTAAATATAACGATTATTTGTAAATGTATAATGTCCTCTAGTTGTAGTGCTAGTTTTTGTAGATACATTTTTCATAATTACGATTGCCAATATATAAACATATCAATTTTATTATATATACCAAATTTTTTTGTTTTTATTTTATATGCTCCACTTGTTAAAAACGACAAAACACGAAAATTGATTCCAAATTCCTTTTCTAGCCAGGTTGTAGAATATTCAATAGTTTTCCTCGAACCAGTTGCTCATTTATTTCGACCCATTGTTTGCAGAAATCACTTAAAGCTGAACTCCGGTTACAAAAATACCGAAATATTTAAATTAAAAAAAAGTTAACGCCTCCAGCCGCCATACTTGTTTGAAAGTTTTCAAACAAAATGGCGGAAAAGGAGGCGTATATGTGGAAAGGTAAACCGCCCTCACTTCCTGTTTGTCTGTTGTCAGCGAGGTGAAAACATCCGGTTTTATTCTTACACAGCTTACGCTTCACTGATTGTTCTATTTTTCCCAACAGTATACGAAATTATTGAAGATCGCAAAATGTCTGATGAGGTAAGTCTGTAATATTTATATAAACTACGTCTACTGCAATATAGCCTAATATTTACTCTAAATCAAAAGATGCAAAACGATAGATGGCTTACCCCAAACTGAAATTTTCAAACATAAACAAATCACCATCACAAACTGTTGTCTTATTCATATTATTATTTCCACGCCTTCTTGTAAATATCTTACACATATATGTAAATCACCCCAAAAGTTATCGCAGCATAATGTCCAGTGTAATTATAACTAATACTATGCAATAAACAGATTAGATTAGATTTTCACATGTCAGCAGGATTTCATCATGGCGATGCTCGATTGCATTTGGCTAAGGAAAAGGGACACAACTACATTTTTGGGGCGGCTCTCATTGGGGAGTATTTGACAGTGCTAAATTTATTGATGTTAGGTTTTTTTGTTATACATAATTATTTTACTTATTATGCTGCGATAACTTTTGGGGTGATTTACATATTATATGTGTAAGATATTTACAAGAAGGCGTGGAAATAATAATATGAATAAGACAACAGTTTGTGATGGTGATTTGTTTATGTTTGAAAATTTCAGTTTGGGTTAAGCCATCTATCTTTTTGCATCTTTTGATTTAGAGTAAATATTAGGCTACATTGCAGTAGACGTAGTTTATATAAATATTACAGACTTACCTCATCAGACATTTTGCGATTTTCAATAATTTTGTATACTGTTGGGAAAAATAGAACAATCAGTGAAGCGTAAGCTGTGTAAGAATAAAACCGGATGTTTTCACCTCGCTGACAACAGACAAACAGGAAGTGAGGGCGGTTTACCTTTCCACATATACGCCTCCTTTTCCGCCATTTTGTTTGATAACTTTCAAACAAGTATGGCGGCTGGAGGCGTTAACTTTTTTTTTATTTAAATATTTCGGTATTTTTGTAACCGGAGTTCAGCTTTAAGCTCTTACATAGGTAAACTAGTCACATAGCAATGTAGCAACAGATATTCAATACTAGATGTTCAGTGTAGGATCAAGTCATCGACTGAGGTTATGCTGTGGATAGAAAGACTGAAGAAAATACCCCCCAATAAAACCTACCCTAGAAGAATAACCCCATACAGCTATAAAGAAAAACTTTCAGAAGATTAACCTCAAATTCCTATGTATATAATCAGACAGCAAGTTATTCCGGGCATAGAATATATCCCAAAGATCAAAGAGATATTACTTCCCTGGATAATTGTTTCCTTGTCATAATGCATTGACTACATATATTTTGAGTGACATCAAGTCAATCAAGTTTTTTTTTTCTAAATCAATTTAGCACACCAGTACAAAATATATGAGGATTATCCTTACACTAGGGACCGGGGTATCATTCAGATTTGATGAAAAAAAGTAAGAAACTGAGCTTATTATCTAGAATCTAATACACATATTCAGTTAATAGATTTCCATCCAGAAAGTGTTACATACCATTAAAGCCCCAATAACACTCTTGTTGTAACTGAATAATATGTCCCAATCTTTATTCTGGTCATAAAATTGTACTATTTTACAATATTCCAATTAATAAATGATACAAATTTCATCTTAACACACCTAATTTTAAAAATTGAAAAAATTCAACTGCATGCCGTAACATGGTTTGAAAAGCCTTACGTAAGCACTTTCAAATGCAACATGGATTTAAACATATTTTCGAAACCTCTGGATAAGTAAGATAGGTTATAATGGATAATTTACACAACAGGGAGGAAACTTAAACATCTAGTAGTTAGATTTAGGCTAATTATTTTTTTCGGAACCGGTCAAGCCAGCAAGAGTGTTATTGTCCCTTTAAGATTCATCACAAAAATGTCCAGTTTGTGCTACCATTTAGTTTAAGAAACACCATTTAGTTTTGACATTGGTCTTCCTAGTTTATGACCATTTAGTGTAGTTCTGATATTGGTCATCCAGTTTAAGACCATTTAGTTTCACAACTGATCATGTCAAGCTACACATAGCACAAACTGGGCAGTATATGATGAATCTTGATAGTATTTAATACTTTCTGGATATTCATAGGTAACAGAGAGCGAGAAATGGGGTTTAACATCCACTAGACGCAAACTAGGTCATTTCGGGACTAACATATGGTTTAATTCCATTCTCAATAATTTGCTTGCACATAGGGGTCTTTAGCAGTGTGTGTGTGGGGGGGGGGGGGAACCAGTGAACCCTGAGAAAACGCATGAGGTTGAACAGGTTACCCTACTCCTTGTCAGTACAATCAAGGATCTCTACCTTCATGGTTTTGCTTATCGAACTTGGCGCCATTCTACTTTTGAATTTTCAGTGTGAGTTCTAGAATCTGACTTGAAATCCATCATTCTCACCTGAATCCAAACCAGAGACTAGATTATTAAAAACTACTTCTTTTTGTTTTTAATTGTCTGAAAATTTTGTTTCGTCACAATTACATCCAAAATATTTATATAGTTGTTGAGAGAAAGAAAGAGAAATGGGGTTTAATGGCCACTTGACACAAACTAGGTCATCTTGGGGATTAACACATGGTTCATTATTGGTTCAATTTTATTTCAATAATTCGCTTGTGCGTAGGGGTCCTTAGCAGTGGGAGGAAACCGGAGAACTCAGAGAAAACCTGAGTGGTTATAGGTGTTGAGAGGGGAGAGTTAAACATAATCACAAACACAATTTTATAAATACTTTTTTTTATCCTTGTTCAACAAACATTTTTTAGAAACAAGAAAAAGTGAATTAATGTTAAGATAAGGTGAGTTTTGTTAGCTAAAGTATTAATAAAGGTTTTCTAAGAATATAAGTGTAATAATATATATCTAATAGAAATAATAATATAGATTATGAAATGTAAATATTATAGAATTATCTCTCTGTCTGAATTCAATTAAATAATTATGGAGAATAAAGAAATATATATTTTGGTCCAATCTCCCCTACAAGGGGGGTTCATGAACGTTCATCAAAGACAGATCATCAACGACAGATCGTTCTCACTTTAAGATAATTTCTTTAATGAAATCAGCCAGGATACAGCAGTAATAATAATTGTCTTAAACATAACAACTTTCTTTAAATATATTTATATCAAAATGATCAATTTGTTCTAGAATCACCAATGCTCGTCATCAACACTGCTCGATATATTTGTGATAATCCAGGGGATGTTTGCAATTGATATCTCAATTGTTTAGGCTAGAGCTCAGTCAAATATCTCAAAGGTGTCTTTATGGAACAACATCCTTATAGCAATATAAAATAATCATTAAGTGTCTCTTTCAACAGCTATTTATTTATATTATATAATTACTGTATACCAATAACTTATAACTATCACAGAATCAAAAACTAATGCTGAGCGGAGATAGCACAAAATTTTACTCTTAATATAGGCTATATTTCCGAATATTCAACTAAAATATGGTTTTTGTGGTGCCTTGCTTTGAGGAATTTTGTTTTGAGTTTGAATGTTCCACAAATTTGTATTAATATATCCTTCAGATGCCACTTATATATAATTGAGAATTGTTTTGCTTCTTTCATTTAGTGTGTATATCAAAGAAGTAACTTAAAATATTTTAGTTAAAATTTCCTTATCTGATGCCACTTTAAATGAAAGCCAGACCATAAATACAACTGAAATTAAGTGTGCTTGTTGACGAAATTCTTAAAATGTATAAGCAACATAATTTACATTTCACAGCCAGTGATGGAGCTCGAAGATTTTGATTTACTTGCTAAATAATAACAGATATAGAACTAAACAATAACAAATACATACAGAAAAATAGTTATAACAATTTACAGTTTCATTCTTATTTTGTTCGCAATCAAATTACTTGAGGTACTGTCATATTGTTCTGATCGGTTTCGAGTTCCACTCAAAACTATCTTAATTCCCCCAAAAATCATATTCAAAAAATTATAGAATACAGAATTTAATTCTACTGCACCCAATGGCATATATTTTATCTGATTTAGGATTAGGATTAATTTAAAAAAAAGACCAAATCTAAAATTCAATAACATTCAATAGCATTATACAATTTGTGCACAGAATTTAAATGAGTATCAATTTCATGTTATGAAGCAAATATTTTACAATAAATGTGAGGAAAAGATTGTGAAAGACATCTTTTATTTTATACTATGCTTTGTCCTGATTAGAAGAAAGCTGAAATAAGCTAGTGTATCTACTTATATACAATTGAAGAACACCTTGAGAAATATAACACAATAAATAACCATTGTAGAATACATATTACCAATATCTACATGTACTTATAACTTATAATGGTATTAAATATAGAAAGAGGGAAAATATGGAGAAATTTCAATAATATATATAATAAAAGAAAGACCTTTCACCATCTAGTAAAGTATTATATTATTTACAATAATGAATAAATCATGGTTTAATGTGCTTAGGTTTGCAAGATACGGTTGTCTTTATTTAAAAAAAAAAGCGAGAAGCTAGTCGTTACAATTTTTAAATCTTTAAGAAGTATATTTATTGTTATCACTAGTTAGGTTTCTTGTTAAATCTCCTGATAAATCATTTCCTATATAGCGCAATTCAATAAGGTTATACAGGCAATCATATTAACTCGGGACAGAACCCATGCCTTGCATAGATACCACTTCGTATCATTTAAACATGGTGTCTGTTGTAACAATATAAAGTTTACTTTTCTTAATGTGGGATATATATATCAGTGCAACAAAAACTAACCACAAAAAAACTCAACCCAGAAAAACAAAACAGCGCAAACATGTAATATATTTATAAATGAATTATTAATTAACAAACAGTGAATAAGTTTACATACAATACAGTATATAAACGTTTTAACAATTATAAGTACTTTAATTATATTATTCATAAAAAAAACAAATATAGTATTATATCCACACCTGTTGATAATGTTTTTTTTTATGAAAATGATGAACTCTTTAATTTCTATCATACACTTTCAAGGAATTGTAAAGATTTCTCTCTTAAATGAAGAAAATGATAAAACCCAATATTTCAACATAAGGTATTGAAAAATTACCTAAGTTAATTTGTGCACAAACTTTGTAATCTTAAGGTGAGAATTATTATCATAAAGTATTAGAAATCAGTCCTAATCCAAATTGTTGCTTGGGGAATTCTATACATACTTTTATTTTATTTCCTTTAATTGCCAAATTTTTATTATTGAAAGATACAGTAATTAATATTCTACTTGACATATTTTAATTAATATATTATGATATTAAATATCTAATTATCTGAAACTAAATAAGATTAATTATTGTTATAATTTCTGTGTATATTAATTACCCTTTTAGGAGAAACCATATTTAGTTATGTATTATGCATATTTCAGATCTATTTAAATAAATTTATAATTAACTGAAATATTGAATATAAAATTAAATACCTTGAAATAAAATGCTTATTATTTATTATATCAATTATCAGCTTCATCATTCATTATAATCCTTTTAGCCAAATTACATAATTTCAAAGTTACAATACAGATTAAATTTGATACATTTTATACATGTGTGTATATATCTATATGTATCCATTGCATATTTATAACAAGTTATAGGCACTTCTGAGCTTGTGATATCACATTAAGGGAGTTTACATAATTTCTTGCTTTAACACTATTTGAACAAGTAGAAAAATAAATACAATATATACCATCAGTCATAATCGATTTCAAGTTAAATATTCAACAAAATTTAATTAAACAATTTTTTTTTATTTCAGGGCTTTTACTTTCAATTTCAGACAATTTGTTTATTTCAGATAAGAAAAGGGTTTTTTTTATCAAAGAATAGGATAAATTTTAGAATTATCTCAAGTTTGAAAGTTTTTTGACACGTATTTGCTATATTATATTTTCTATAATCTATTGTTTGAAATTATTAAATCGATCAATATGCAATCCCTGTCAGTTGTAACAGGCAAATATGGCTGAAACAAGAGTGAGCCTTGGCATTGCAGCTGTAAATTATATATTAAACAAGGGACATTAAATCTTCCATTAAGCTCATATTGGACTCTAAATTAGATGTCATGGGTGTTAGACTCTATTGGTTTATATGCAAATAATCACAATAACTATGTCTAATTCAACAGCAACTGTACAATATGTACATATACAAATAGACAAATAGAGAAATAGACTAATTTTGTTGGAATATAGTAGGAATATCTGTCAATAACTATGAACTGGTATCCGATGACTAGATGATGATGATACACTTTAAACACCAACTATCTTCCTTGATATTAATCCCTGTAAAAATACAACAAACACACAATATTTAATGGTGAAAGAGAGAGACAGAAATGGGGTTCAACGTCCACTCAACACAAACTAGAACATTTTGGGACTCACATATGGTTTAATTTTTTTTCAATAATTTGCTTGTGCTAAGGGGTTTTTAGCAGTTGGAGGGCCCAGAGAAAACACAGGAGGTTGGACAGGCGACCCTATTCATTGTCACGTACAACTGGGGATTCGAAACCACGCCAGTTGACTCAATGACAGGCCTTACCGGGAAGGCAAATACAAACAGTAGAACAATAGCTAGTTATAATAACTTACCGGGAAGGCATATACAAACAGTACAAGAAGAGCTATAAATATGAGGAAGAGTAGACTGCCAATAAAGTACCACTTGTATCTTTTCCATACTATAAATTTAAACGTCTTCCATGGAGATGTGAACCATAGGAATGATGTTTCTGGTCGCCTAGTAACAGAAAACAATTATATGTGCAAACAGCTCAATCAAAGAGTATATTGATCCTGAATAGATGTTTTTTAAATTACCAAGAATCTTACTTATATTATATATACAAAGGTTAATGTCTTTTACATGTTAAAAATGCATTATGTAGGTCATTTGTGCATATGGGTCTTTTAGCAGTTGGTGGAATCTGGAGAAAACCCACAAGGTTTGCCAGGCCGCCCTACTCCTTGTCATGTAGCTACAACTGGGGAATCGAAACCACGCAGATTGACTCAATGACAGACGTTATGATACAGTATGAACACACTAACCATAAACACAATTAAGCATTTCTACTGGCTTGATGGATGTAGTAACACATAGACCAGTTAATGACCACTTAGAGATAGGTTCTACTCTCTAAGCATCCAGCAGTGATTCCAGCTCAATTTTGACAAAATAAAATCAAAAACTACCCTCTTGCATCAATTTCTTAAAAAGGGATGTCTGAGAACCAGAATATATTGTTTGAGTTGCCTTATTGTTATTAACCTGTCCATGATTAACTCTGTGGGCCATCTAAAGGCTCTGATTGTAAGTAGATTAGAACCATGATAAAATAAACAATCAAGACTTGCTAAAAAAATAAACAATCGCTAGAATAAAGTACCTTGAATGAAATATTCAATATATTCATTTTTCATTAACAATTGTGACATTGTATAACAAGAATGGGCAACGCTTTATCTTATTCTTACATAATGTGTTAGAAAGGGATATTAAAAAATTTACAACTATCTTACTTTGGTGGGTCTAGGTGGGGATACATGTTTGGTTCATCTTGACCAGAAGCAGAAGGTCGTTCTTCAGCTTCAGCAGCTGATATCAGTTCTAACTCCATTTCAACCTTACCCTGTCAAAAATAATTATAATTCACACATTATTATATTATTAATGATATGCAGTAGTGTGATTCTCCTTTACACCTACAAACCCAAACTTATTTTTTAGAATTTCTGTTGACCATCACAGTAGAATATACAGCAGTTTGCCCACACAAAGGTGTTTCCACCCATCTGTAGGTATCATGATATTTCCAATGTGTACACAGGTGAATCTTGTTTATTCCTACCATACAGAGAACTGGGCACGATTTTGCTTGTAAGCAAGGCAATTGCTACTCAGGATAAGGATTCTGAACCAGGCTATTGAATAGAGTCCAGTACAACAAAAAATAATCTTAATAGAGAAGTGGTTTATAAGGGTATTCCAAAATCATTAAGACTATGGACCCTCAATCAAAACATTACATTCATTCCTACTTAAAAGTTAGTTTAAGCCAGTAATCTTCAACAAATTTTTACAAAATGAAATGTGATTTTACGTCATATTTTCTAGCACCATCGATCCAGGTTAATGAAGATAGGCATATGTAAAACAGTGTTCTATGAGTAAAATTTTGACTGGGCAGTGGCACTACAGTCTAAGCTACTCTTGTTTGAAATTAAATTGAAAGGTTTTCTTTTAGGTGCCAGCCAATATGTACATAGGAACTTAATTTTTCCTGACTCTATCCTGCATCATTGATAAGGGGAAGCTATGTGGGAATATAGAACAATCAGCAAGTGACCGATTTTTTTGCTTTTATACTTACCGTTAATACCCTTTCTCCCGTTTCATCATTGTAACACGGCCAGAATCCTCGTAATCTCTTTGACTCAAATAACGAGACAGTTTTAACTGTACTGGTTGAGTTAACATCTGGTATCATCTTTAAATTACATGAACGGGCTTTCTTCGCTGGTAATGGCATATTGTTCAAATTTAACTCAAGGGTACCTGATAATACAACCAATCATTTTATAAAATCATGAACAAGATAACATGGGTACTTGATTGAACGATCCAGATTGGAATTCGCTCAACCCCCAAAATAATGCCAAAACGAGTTAAAACAGAAATTTCGGGCTACAATGCATGCACAACAAAATATCTCAACCAACCATGACAGCTGAATCATACTCCTTGAGTTCAAATACGTCCTAATTCTACTTACACCAACTCAGTATAAGGACTAACAGAACTTTGACAGGACTGAATTCTGTAGACCTATCCCTTGAATACAATTCTGACAATTCAAATTGTTAAACCCTGACATATCGAGCATCCCCTTCATTTTATGCTCCGACTCCGCTAATGAAGATGGGCATACGTCATACACTGTGTTATAAGGGAAAAATTTGTTCGGGCAGCGACCCTATGGCCTACTTTGATATCGAATTCAAACTGCGAAAGGATCTTTTAGGTGCATTCCAATGTATACACAGGACCCGCACCACTGACAAGGGGAAACCATGTCGGAAATCTTAATGAACTTTCTTGGCCAATGATGGGCTCCCCGCCTCATTTTATGAATCTGATCATCAAATGGATGCAACCATATTTAAAACAAAAAAAAAGAGAGACTGTGGTGGTGGTGTAATATTTGTAATGATTGAGCGATACAAAACATTCAATGCTTACCGAGGAAATCATCTGCCGAGAATTTGTCATTATCCCAAATTTGGGTCATAAGAGTTGGAGCCAAATGCTGCTCTGTTTCATCTAAGCTCCAAAAGTGTTCCTGATAAACATCCAAATAAACATTTCAGGGATGATTACAACAAAGATTTCCCTAGGGCGGATTCAAATATACATTTCATCATGGTGGATTAAAATATACATTTCATCATGGTGGATTAAAATATACATTTCATCATGGTGGATTAAAACATACATTTGACCATCGCATATTAAAACATACATTTGACCATCGTTGATTATAACAGATTTCTGCTATCTGGATTAAAACATAGATTTCCCTAGGGTAGATTAAAACCGAAGGCACTAGGGTGATTTACAACATAGACCATGCATTTCATGTTTGAAATCTATTGATGGGCTATTGCTCCAAGTCGGGATATTATTTATCTTTAATATTATGGTGTTAGTTTCTTCATTAAAATTTAAATAATCAAACCTAGTAGCATAGATTACACAAAGAAAAATTTGATATTATACAAAAACCAAACGGTCAGGATTGGCGTCCTTAAGATCAAAGATTTAAAAATCCTTTATTCTGTTCATCCTTTCAGAGAATCTTTAAAAGCTATACCAAGGAGTCAAATGTTTTAAATATTCTTACTTTTTTCTTCACCACCATACTTTGTTCAGCAGGTAAATAATCTATCGGAAAAACAAATCTCCAATTGAAATTTCCTTCACCATCAAGAGATCTGTAATGAACATCTGTTTTCTGTCGTTCGTCGATTCCTGACATCCACCCAACTACATAAATATCACTCATCTTTTCTCCTGTTATAGATTCCTCCTCTAATACAACATCTACTGTATTCCAGATAATAGCTCGTAGAACGTAGCTGTATAAACAAAAAAAAACAAATATTGAAATATAATATGATATGGGGTTTAACGTCCTATTGTTCTGCTCCTAAACTGAGCTAATGAAGACGGGCATATACCATACAGTGTACTATGAGGGTAATTTCGCCCGGCAGCAGCACCATGACATACTATTATATCAAATTTCAACTGCCAGGGGATCTTTACCATGCAAGTGAATGTGTTCATGGGACTCGGTTTTTCATCCCATCCAAATGACTAGACAACTGTCCTTATCTGACTCTCTGTCCTGCACCATTGACATTGGGAAACCACACTGAAAATCCTGATGAACTTTCTCGGCCAACAACTGGAGCAAACCTGCGACCTCCCGGCTAGCAAGCCAACGTTTTACTCACTTAGCCACCATGGCTCCCCATTGTAATATGAATGACTTTAAAAGGGTAGTGGAGGAGAGATCTTAGACTCCACATAACCAAAACTAAATAATAACTAGATTAATATATACAGGTCTTTTGCAGTGGAAAGAGAAGAGTGGCCCCCAGGGAAAGCCTGTGAGGTTAGGTAGGACATCCTACTTATTGTTTCGTACAATCCTGCTACAGAAACTTCACCACTTGGCTCAGTGACCAACAAGGTCATATAAAAGGCATGAATTAGACCACTTGGTGAACCACCAAGCTGGTCGGATAGCCGTGGCGATAGAGAGGCGGCTTCTCACCAATGCAACGAGGGTTCAATCCCAGCTCAGGGCATGAACTTTATCGTTGTAAGTGAGAGGGATATTCGGTCTCCCGTCCGATCAGGCAGGTTTCCCCCGAGTTCTTCGGTTTCTTCCTGCAGTAATGATCGAAATCATTCGCACGATCTGTGCCAAGGGCCAAAATGGAAAAAGGCCTCAGGCCTAATTTGCTACCCTTGTAAAATGACGTGATTATTATTAACCTTTTTTGAAAGATGTTTCAACATACTTTAAACTACTCATTTACACATGTTAACCCCTGAGGTTACAAACCGCTAAAACCAAGTAAGATTTAGGCGAATAGTTATGATTTACGATATAAATAATAGACTTACCCTTTAGGTTTTCTGGGAGTAATGTCAAAAGGAGGACCTGGAGGTCCGAATGATTTGGGGAAGATGTCAACAAACATTTGGATTTTTCCCTGAAATAAAATAAATTATTGTGAAAATATAATAAAAACAAACGTTAAACATGATGGGTTTCAGAACAATTAATCCATTTTTTTTCAAATCACTAGCACCCATATTTAAAACAACATCTACCATCAAAGCTTAATTTTTCAAATGTCAATTTTTAGTCGATTTTGCTTACAACAAATTAACAGGACATTTTTTTAAAGATTGTGACAATTTTATCATTATCCCATTTGTATCTAATTTCATTTTAGATTAAATTCTTTGAAGTTGTTTTTAAAAAATATATATGATTGGAATGAAAACCCTACTAAATATACACATAGTCATAGAAATAAACACAGTTTCTACACATTCTACAAATCAAACCAACAGTCATGATTTCACAAAACAACCATTGTAAATCTTACAATAAGGTATGAATATTTATTATTCCCATCATGGGGAAATTCATAGGCTATTTCTGGAACCCTCAGTGTATAGGGCCAAATGGGGTTCTGAAGGCTTGTAACCCAAGATAATTTTTAAACTAATGCAAATTATTGGGTAGCGGACTTGCCAGGAGTGTAAAGACCACACCCCTCACAGAGTCAACCCTCCCGGACACCCCCAGTTGTGATTGCCCTGTTTTAAGAAATATTAAGTAAATTAAATTATTCGGATAAACGTACCTGGTCAATACCAGGTTGAAGAGGGTTGTATATTGGTCGAGTTTCTACATGTTCTTTAACCAGAGGGAACGAATTGAGTACATGAAGAGCTAATCGTTCTTCAGGTAATCCCCAATGGATATTTGATCTTGCGTTTTGTTCTGAAATAAATATAGTGCTACATTTAAAATAAGGATAACTCTAGTGCAATAAAAATTAAGCATTCTCCCAATTAAGCATAGTTGTCTTCCCTCGCTGTTCACACTAGCGACTGATAACATTAACCGTTCATTTTACTACATTTTACAAGATTAAAAGAAAATGAAATGTAATGGGGTTTAACATCCTACTGTTCTGCACTAACTGGCCATGGGCTAATGAATACTGGCATATGCCATACAGTGTGAATTGAGTGAAATTATTCCTGGGCAGCGGCACTATGGCTTACTCTTATATCGAATTCCAAGTGATCTTTTACGTGTACGCTAATGTATACCCAGGACCTTGTTTTTTTCTTCCCATCAAAAGGACTAGACCGTTGTCCTTGTCAGAAAATCCTGATAAACTTTTTCAACAAATGCAGGGATCGACAAGATAAGACAGTTATAACTAAAATAAAAAGATAAGATATTTATTTCTGTAATTATATTAAAAGGAAAATGGGGTCCTCATAATTATATAATTGAACAACTTACCGAATTGACTGAGATTGTAAACTGTTTTACCAACTTTAACACTGTTATTACCGTAAAACATTGGTCCAGTGACATTATTTTTACGACAATATTCATCTAATAATTCTTTAGGTTTTCTACTGTCTCTCCACTGATTAGTGCCAGTTCTAAAATATAAGAGAGTAGTGGAATCTTCAGTCGACTTAAAAAATTGGTTCATATCGTAACATTGAATATTTCAATAATTCACTTTAGGTGGGAGGAATCTGGAGAACCTGGAGAAAGCACAAACAGCCGTGTGAAGACGACCCTACTTCTGGTCATTAACAATACAAGTCTGGGATTAAGACCACACCTCTTGATTCAATGACAGACCATCCTGAACTATATTGTACCAAATAGTTTCTTGAAGTAGCTCTGTGACCAATATTCTGTAAAATTTATTTACTCTATGGTGCACTACTAAGTGAGAATTTGTCCCAGAAAGTAGGATGCATTCCAACCATATGTATTGAACCAGGTTGTTCATAAGACTTAAATTTATAAGCTTTTTAAACAACTGTCTTGTGAAGAGAGAAAGAGAGAAATGGGGCTTAACGTCCACTCGACACAAACTAGGTCATTTCAGGACTAACATATGGTTTAATTTTATTTCATTAATTCGCTTGCGCGTAGGGGTCTTTAGCAGTGGGAGGAAACCAGGGGACACGAAAAAACACCCCACGAGGTTGGACAGGCGACTCTTCTCCTTGTCACGTACAATCAGGGATTTGAAACAATGCCAGTTGACTCAATGACAGGCTTTATGATACAGCAAGCACATGCTAACCATCCACCCCCATGTTCAAGTTAATAGCAAGTAAGAGGATAACTGGTGCCACATATTGTTCTTTATTCTATAATTGTTAAAAGGCATTTTAAGCAAAAATAATCACTTGCAAACTACAGTATTTTGAACATGCAACAAAGTTATGATGTGCTGCTCTCTGTGGAAGAAGTTTAAATCCTATTGCATCTAAGTCCAGACATTATATAGCAATGATAATTTGATTTCTATTGTTAAATAATCAATCCGAGTACTTTATTTAGAAATATGATACTTTAGCAGTAATATGCAAATTATGCATTATTACTTTAATAAATTTATCTACTTACACACAGTATGATTTGGATAAACCACAAAGTGCTTGATGTTTCGATAAATAACGATTTTCTAAATCTATTGTTGTTTCACCAATAATATCATCTGCACTAATTAAATCATAATCTTTTACTCTTACAGTCAAATCTTTAGCTAATGGTATCTTAGCTGTTATTTCAAACATTCTGCAAGAAAAAATAAAAGGTTATTACTAATTATTCCTAAAGGTATCTGGTTAATTCCATGAAAAGCTATTTTATATTTTGCTTTAACATATCCAATTATAACATGTGAGCATTTAACTAGACTTAAAAATTGAATACAAGTCAAACTCAATTGCTTTAAAGAAAGAGAGAGAGAAATGTGGTTAAACATCCACTTGACACAAACTAGGTCATTTTGGGATTAACCTATGGTTCAATTTTATTTCAATAATTCCCTTGCGCATATGGGTTTTTTAGCAGTGGGAGAAACCCCAACAGGTTGGACAGGCGACCCTAACTCCTTGCCACTTACAACCTAGGATTCAAAACCAGGCCTGTTGCAGTTGACTCAATGATAGGCTTTAGAATACAGCACGTGCATGCTAACCATTCTGCCTATCCCCCCCCCCCCTCAATTGCTTTAGTTATAGAAGGTTTAAATGGTAGAAAACATTTACAAAAACTTTAAAATTTTGTCACTTATTAGTTGCAAAAAACCCCCAAATCATTGACTTATAACGAATATTTGCGTTTATTAAAGAATATTCTAATAAATGGTGCATCAATGGAAAAGACACATAGCTGAGATATGTGATCAAGTCATGATACCAAATCGGTTAATGGACTGGCAGAACTGTGCCATGACACAGTCCAGACTGGTAATAAAGCACCCACATTGTATTCAAATGTTACCAAATGTACCAATACT
This sequence comes from Patella pellucida, assembly GCA_917208275.1. Classification (NCBI taxonomy): domain Eukaryota; kingdom Metazoa; phylum Mollusca; class Gastropoda; family Patellidae; genus Patella; species Patella pellucida. The sequence goes on along the minus strand of OU795039.1, from coordinate 75,076,810 downwards.
CCTGGGGTAAACTATAACATGATGTTTTTATGTAAAACTTACTTTCCAAACACAGGATCTATTGAGTTAGGAATATATTCATCTCTTGTGTTAATCTTTTTATTACCTAAAACCACCTCTAAATATGGATCAGCCTGCAAAATATATTATTCAATATTTACAACATTGTTTAATTAAATACAAATATTTCAAGTTCTTTTGTGCAATAACTTGAAAAATATTTGCTTTGTATTTCAAACTTTGTGAAAGCGGTCTTGGAAACATGCATTATTCAAGAGCTAAATCTGCCTAGTGCAGGTCTTTATTTGGGCATGAAATGTTTTCTAAAGTATTAATTAACTGATCCAGGCCTTAATCAACTTTGGATGGCAACATATTGCTCCGATATTAAACAAATTTAAAACGTTTAAGTGATAAATCAAATATGGCGGTCCAAGACGCTTCGAGTCTTAGCTCTGATCAACCAGGCCCGTGGCTGAAATTATTGCACACGTCGGCCAAATCTTTAAATGCCAATATCTTCACTTACAATAGAGTAATTTGAATGAAATTTTCAAATTGTTCATTTTACATCACCTACTTTCGAACTATTATAGCAAGAATGGCTAGTTCTTATCTATATCTTGAATAATGTAACTTTAATGGTTCACTATTTTTTCATTATTTTTGGCATGTGTGACGTTCAATATTTCCTCTACTAATAGCTCCAGTATCTTAATTGTGACGTACGTACAGTAACCCCTTCTCATTGAAGAAAATATAAAATGATACAAAATGAAATGAAATGGGTTTGGGTTTTTATTTTTCTGCACTAACTGGATTTTAATAAAGATGGGCTTACACCATACAGTGTGCTATGAAGAAATATTTTCCCGGACAGCAGCATTACGGCCTATTCTTATCTTGAATTCCAACTGTCAAGGATCTTTTACTTGTACGCCAATGTGTACACAGGAACTCAGTATTTCCTCCCAAAAACGACCAGACACTCTCCTGCCAGGTCCTCCGTTTCGCACCCCTGACTTGAAGAAAATAAAATAGACATATTTACCAGTCCACTAGAATCATTAGGTTGTAATTCTATGGCTTTGATCACATAAACTCTTACAATACACTCCTCAGGGGCACTGGGAGGTAAGGCACTTAATGCCTTAGGAGGGAGAGGTTCGTTTGGATCTTGAGGTAGAGGATATACTCGGAATGTTCCCTGGAATAAGAATAAAAATTACCATTTAATTCCATAGCACAGAGGCAATATTACAACATATAGCTAATATTAAAAACATTTTGATCGCAAAAACTCTCGATTTTCTCGATCCATATCCAAGTGTCAGTTAAAAACATGGTTGTTAAAATGATACAACTGATTCATATTGTTATTATTTTTTAACGTTTGCAGTGAACGTGTCTGGGCCATAGGTTTTTGAGAATAAGGCCCATGTTAACACACACATACCTTAAACTCGCCAACAACATTGGAATCTTCTTCATCTTCATCTTTACCACGACACAAACTAAATGTATTACAGAAATCCGTAAAGTTCTTGAAAACTTCATCTTTTTCCAAATCTGTTTTATAAATCTGAAATATATTTGATTTATGATTTATAATATCTATAAAACAATATATCCTATTGTTGTGGAGGCCATATTTTGTGGTAGATCATTTTGGGACAGTCTATATTGCTGATCCAATAACTCACAACAATAATTCACAAGATCCACTATCAGCAAAGTGAGACTTTTCAAGAAGGTGTGATTTTCTGCAATGAAATGTGAGTTGACATCCTAAATTTCTACACCAACTAGAGGGAAATGATGCTCAATGGTGTTTCACCTTCTCTACATCCCGACAACTTTCACCACAGCCAACACTGGGCTACTAAACTTGACCTACCCTATATAGTTGGCTGGGGCCTTACTCACTGAGCCACCATGGTTCCCTTCAATATGGTTCCCAGGATCAAATAAGAGATAGATCTACTTTGATCATGACACCGATCCTTCCTACATGGTATTAATAGTTGATTATATTTATTGATAAGAGAATAACAAATTTCTGTAAACAAAAAACATCACCTAAAACTTACCTTTATTTTATCATAGCCTTTCTCCATATATTTTTTACATTTATTAGTTTCACCAATGGAAGCATAATATTTTGACCACCAGTCAATTTCATCATCAACAAGATCTTCTTTCTAAATACACCATCAAAAGATAAATTTATTGGTGTTTATTACCTCAAGTAAAATTTAGGTTAATAATTGATTTAGTATATGAATACAAATCTCTTTAACATGTGAAATGGCAAGGGATCGTTTTCAATGAGGGGTTTTGGATTGGTGTAACATTCAACCCACTAGTTTTTCCTTGACCTGCCCTCTGTCCTGCCCTGCACCACTTCCAAAAGTGAATCAGACTGGAAAATCATTTTTGTTTTGTTTCCAATAATTCTGTTCACACATTAGAACATTTTATTTATCGATGTTATTATTGAAACGGATCATGACAGACCTCGGGATCCTCAGTCCATTACATCATTAGCAACCTTTGGTAATTAATAGATGACCCAGACTAAACACCACAACGTCAAAATCAGTACGATTAGATTCATTGAGGTCTATACAAGTCGGGCAACAATATCATTTTGACAATCACCTTCACCCTAACAAGTTACTAAATAACCAAGTAATGGACGCCAGAAAAGCCTAAATTCTTTTGAACTGGTAGAATACAGACAGGGATTAATAGCACAAGTCTGTAGGCAAATTTTTTTTAAATAATGTCAAAATAAGAGATTCGCAATCAAGAGTGGTTGCATCTCTTTGAAAACATTATTCCTTTTCACTTTTATTAACCAGCAATGTTTCAGCGAATAATACCATAAATGAAATGTATTTGCCCCTTTTTTTCAATCTGGACGATCTTTTGTCCATAATGAAAGGTATTTGCCAACAGCTTAATGCCCATAATGTTTTATAACATTACATTTGTTCTGAGTTCTGACATTATATCAGCATATTTTACAAGCACTTTATCATCCTTGACATTATATCATATAATTACAAGAACTGTTTCAGCCTTTATCTTACTTTTTATCAATATTTGTTAGTAATAATTAGTTTGTTAATTACATAATTAAACAATAAAAACATTTTCATTATACATTATAGTTTTTACTTGAAGAGAACATTCAGATTATATTTTGAAAACAAAAATAAACAAATAAACAAATCCAACACCTTTGCATGCAAAGTAAATACAAATTTCCAAAATAAATACAAATTTTAATCTGAAAATCAATCAGATTTCTTTATAAAGACAAATAAATGAAGGGGTTTGGTATAAAAAAAATTTCTATCACCATTTTATCAACAAAATGGTGCCTTTTATTGACTAGTATTTCAGTACTCGAACCATACACTGTAACGTTGAGTAATCCCATATTTTACATAAATAATATCATTACAGAAAATTGGAGAACTAGTTGATGATTATATTACAACCAATTTTAACAGAAGATGAATTTGTAAGCAATAAACATGCTTATTGTATGTCAGATGATAAAAAAGTAAGAGTGTGGGATGCTTTACAGTTAAACAATAAAATAAGATAGAGGGTTTAACTTCATCATTTCAGGATGAATAGGCAACATACAAGTGGAGAATCTAAAACCACACTATTCGATTTAACCACTGACCTTATGCCTAAAACTGTATGTCCAAAAATGAAACTCATAATAGAAATACAGTTACAGGGAAAGAGACTACAGGTGTATAAAAGAATTAGACATTATTTAATTATAGCATTTCCCCTTGTCTTTATCCTCTATATTACATTTCAACTGCACAAGAATTATATAATTATGCACATTACAATGGTGCTAAGGGACATTGAATTTTCAATAAAACCCAACTATCAATCAGAATTGTAAACGCTACACATGGACAATAGGAACCTTATAATTGTTTTAGTTACTGGCACCTTGAATTTCTTACATTAGGGATAAAAGAAACTTACCGACAAATCTCTGTGGTTTTGGGGAGGGGGGGGGCAAGAAAAGGTGTATTATATATTATGTTGATAGAAATAAAAAACTTGACTAAAAAACTAAATTGTGCATTATATATAAGAAATATCTATCGAAATACTATTTTGAGAGTCTATCAAAAAATAAAACCTCAATGAATAGGTCAGATATTAAAAATTTTGCGGTAAAAAATGTTTGAAAAAAATTTCCAAAACACCAAAAATTTGGGATCAAGGTTCAACCTCAGCTGTTTCATCTGTTTCTTTTGTTTCTACAGGCAACGGCGGCAATTCAAGTTGTGGATATGTTTTCTTCTTTTTAAACCCACTAAATAATCCTTTTTTCTTCAGAAAAAGAGGAAATAAAGAGTCATAGCAATGAAGATTTAATGAAGAGAAGAAAAGGCGAAGAAATAGTTATCAATTCAATCAAAATATATAATACAATGGCTATTCTTGAATAATCCTGACCATCAATTTTACTCATACTTCCATCATAACAATAATTAATTCAAACCATGTTTTATTATTTGATTGAGAAGATAACTACAGAATCACATTTAAATGTAGCAGATCCCTGAATATGAAACACATGGACGGCACAAACATAAACAAAATCATCAGCTGAAAAAAATATTGTCTGTCCAAAAAATGGTGTGGTCGCATTACACAAGCCAAAAGGAATTCAATTTTTATTTTGTTTGATATTTTTACTGTGATAAATAAATAAAATTACATTTTCTGCCTTACGTCATACACGTAATTATTTATCCAAAGAAACTCTTCCAGTGGGCTTACATATTTAAGACTGATCACCATTAGATTGACATCCTGCAATAAAAGTGTTTTTTTTTCCAAATAAAAACAAATACATCCAATGTAGGCCCTATTGATCCTCACATTGCTGAAATAAAGTCCAGGACCAAGCCAAAATAATAGACAACACAAGGAGGTACAACCTTCTTGATATATTTTACCTTCCTATGTATTTTGTCAGTAAATCTATCAGACAAGCGTGCTACAGCTGATCTGACATGCAACGTCTCTTCCTTGATCAAAAAATCAAATACATTACATGATTGGCTTTACATTTTTTTAGAATGAATATATACATATAGAAAATATTATTATAGTTGCTGGTCCTCATTTGCATTTTTCGTACAGTATCTAATTTTTGCTGGATTAATCCATGCTCAATCATCTAACAATTAATTTAAAACAAGAAAAGAAAATCAAAATATCAACAGTAAATAATTCCACTGCATGGATTCAAACAGATTAAAATAGACCCATCAGGTCATTCTATATTAGAGTTGGACAACTTTAACATGTGTTTATTTTACATTTTATGTTTGATTTGCATACTTAAAATCACATGTCAACAGATACTGTATTGAAATTTAGAACCAGGACTATTTACATAACCACAACTAATAAAGAATAACACATTTTTGGCAACAAACAGCACAATGTGTCCGATGTTATGTGCTCTATTTTTCTTAAATTAAATCTAATATTTCAAATTGTGATGACATAATTTCAAATACAAAATAACATCAATTTACAATTTCCACCCCTACACCATTAGGCAAATACTGCTACAAATAAAGATATATATATCTCACAAAAATCAAAACTGATAGATACTTCACTATGACTTAAGCTATTAACACATTGATTCAAGTTACCAAACAAATTCACACGATTTCAAAATGATGGAGTTTAGTTAAGTTAAGAAATCGTCTTAATGATAATGGTGCTATCTGTTTGTTATTTGAATCAGTATGCATCTGTCTTTAGGCATTTCAAGCTAGTTCTTTTGGTCATTATTGGCACCATCAAAAATTTCTTTGGAAACAATTAAAATAACTATTTTGTCAAAAGTCATCTTATCCTGCCAACAAATAGGTGAATATCATATAGGATATGATAGGTTGTAATGCCAAGTAATGGCAGTGGTTTTAGAGTTTTGTTTGTCTTATCAGAATGACAAAGTACACTTTATTTATCAGCTTTGCATACAGGTGTTAACTAAATAAGCAGGTCCCAAGCATATATTTCTCAAAAGGTAACATTTCATGAAATAATAATAATAACTGTATATAACTAAAAACAAAATCATGGGGTTTTGATGTACGTATATCTTTCACCACAATTAACTACATGTACTATACACATTCCTCCATTAACCAGCCACGTACCATCTAAATCTACAATGTTTGTGTATACATTAATACCACTACCGTTGTTGTTTTCTTTGCTTCCAGTACAGGCACTAACAAACCGTCCTTAGCTAATTTCTTTATCTTTTTCTTCTTTAAAGTGATAAATATTCATCATAATTTGATTTTATATAATACCAAATATGTCATTCTAAGATTATATGAAAGCACATATCTACATATTTATGGTGTCCAATGGCTTGTCTCAAGATGAATAATAAAGAAAGTCCATGAACGCAACCAGTGTAAAATTAACAATGTTTATTGTTGTAAGTTAATAAAAGCTTATCAGTAACAACAGTATCTAAACAAAGGATGCAATCATGTTAATTGTGTTAGTGTTTTTAACATTTTTTTAGTGAAAACGACAAAAAAAGAGGATTCTCAGAATATGTAACTGAATCAATTTGTTACTAAATAAAACTCAACAATAACTAAACATGGAACAAGCAGTGACGTGTGGTGCCCCTTCCAGATTGTTTTAGATCGTATTAAAACGTGATCTTACATCATCTATACAAGACGTGGATTGCATAGAGTCATAGCCATTTCTTTTACGTGTTATGCCACCTTTTAATTTAGCATCAACCTCCATCATGAAATTTGTTATAGCAGTGTCTACTGACTTGTCCTGCCAAATAAAACATCTTCATCAAATTATTACAAATTTTCACTGAATATATTACTAGTGTCTATATGCATAGTAGGCGTATGGGACAATTTAATTTTGGGAGGTACTCAGGTTCAGTAACAAAATTTCGCTATTTGGCCTGAATATATCACAACACATTGATTTATACGATTATACCACAAAATGACATTTACAGGTTTTTGTCATTTTTATTTGGGGGGGGGGGATATGAATATTCATACTATTGAATTAAATATTAGTCTTGTAGATGATTGATAAGCGCAATGATTGCCCAAATGTACATAGCCCAAATATTGGAGCATAGGTGGGGGGAGTGGACACTGTGCCTCCCTGTCCCATACGCCACTGTCTATATCCTGCATGCATGCTTTATAAAAAAACAGAGAAATGTGCATCATGCATTTTTCTCATTCATTCCATGTGTTTAATGTCAAATGACTGATAGACAACTTATATATGTGCGAGCTTCAATAAATTTATAGAGATTCAGACAATATTCATGAATCCTCTTTCTTTGATAGATATAAGATTGTGAACTTAAAAAAAATAATTTATCAATATTACTGTGCTTACAAAAATAGTAGACATCAATTCAGAAATTTTATTACATTTTACCCTTTAGCACACGTAAATACTGACTACTTAGAAAAGTGAGTTTTGTAGCCCTTTTGCTAGATCACCTCTACTGCCTTAAAGTTACATTATTCAAGATATAGATAAGAACTAGCCATTCTTGCTATAATAGTTCGGAAGTAGATGATGTAATATGAATAATTTGAAAATTTCATGCAATTTACTCTATTGCAAGCTAAGATATTGGCATTTGAAGAATTGGCAGACGTGTGCAATAATTTCAACCACGGTCCTGGTTGATCAAAGCTAAGCTCTCGAAGCGCCTGGGCGCGCCATATTTGATTAAACCAGAGTATCAATGAAACGTTTTAATCTGTTTAATATCGGAGCAATCTGATGCCATCCAAAGTTGATTAAGGCCTGGATCAGTTAATTAATGTCTAATTAATACTTTAGAAAACATTTCAGGCCCAAAGAAAGACCTGCTATAGGCAGATTTAGCTCTTAACTAATGTAACTTTAAGTCACATATTCGGTGTTTATGTGACTCCAACAGTTTGAGATGCTGGATCTTTAGCAGTTTCACAAAGCATTTTGTGTAAAAGATTTTACTCATTGTTTAAAAGAAATATCTTTGATCCAGAAACAAAACAATTTGCACATAGTTTCTTATGGATGCATTTTAGACTTTAAAACAACAAAGGACTATACTTTAGTTAAAATAAGGTGAACAATTTTGAGTAATTTCTCAACTTAAGTCTGAAAATGTTTTGTGAAACTGGGGCCAGGTGCTAAAGGGTTTAAATGCCAAATGAATAGTAGCATACAACAAAAAGAAAATTTAAACTCAAATACATCATATTATAAAATATTTCAAATGTGTTAATAGCAAAATCTATCTCAAACTCTACATGTTACTATTTGAATAACTGGTTTAGGATGCTAACATTCAATCTTGGTACTTTAAACATCAACACTATGCAAGATATGAGCATTAGGACATGCATTATGGTGTCAATTAATCATAATGCGATACAGCCAATATGGTGAAATAAAATTAGTTTCAGATCAGTCATTAGAAGAATTAAACATAGTTATAGATGGTATCACGTACAGTAAATGCAATTTTGGAAACAAAATGCTTGATTGTAGTCATGAAATGTCAAACAATAAAAAAAGTGTCTAAAATCAAACTTTTCAAAAATCCTTGTTTACATGTACATGAATTGTAATGAATTAAATGAAAGAAGGTGTGTTTCCATACTATTAAATATAACATTATATTTGAAGTAAAGCAACAGTACAGTGAAACCATTGATATGCTTATAGTTTCATATTATGATTTGTGTAACAGAAGATCCAGTATAATGAATTTTTATGACAGCCCTTTCAGGATACATTAAGCATCATAATCATTAGTTAAAGGGACAATAACACTCTTGCTGGCTTGACAGGTCCAGAATTTTTTTTAGCCTTATTCTAACTACTGGATGTTTAAGTGTCCTACCTGTTGTGTAAATTATCCATTACAACCTATCTTACTTGTCCAGATGGTTCGAAAATATGTTTAAATCCAAGTTACATTTGAAAGGGTTTACTTAAAGCTTTTCAAACCATGTTACGGCATGTGGACCATGTGGTTGAATTTTTCCAATTTTTAAAATTAGGTGTGTTAAGATAAAATTTGCATCATTTATTAATTGGAATATTGTAAAATAGTACAATTTGTAGACAAGAATAAAGATTGGGACATATTATTCAGATACAACAAGAGTGGTATTGGGGCTTTAATATGCAAGAAAAGCGATATAATAGAATATTTGGACATACCTTAGGTTTTTCCTCAACTGGCATATCAATAACATGTTCAGCACCAATATTACTACCTAAAATATATGCCAATATACATTAGGATAAGGAGCATATATAGCCTCAATTAAACAAAGGAGCGTGGTCTGACCATAGTCTCTCCTGTGTCAATAGTGTTAGATTTTATTGTTAACTACATATTGTAGTTAATGTCATCACAGCAATAGAGATCTTTCTGAAACACCAGATCAAGTAACTTTGCCAGCTTGTTAGCAGGACTAAAGAATGAAATTTATGAGAAAAATTAAATTACCTTGAACGTCGCCATCATCCTCATCTAGTATAGACAACGGTTCAATTCGGAAATCTTCTAACGATTTTAATACAAATACACCGACGTTAGGTTTACGTCCAAACTGTCGATGATCTCTAACACGTATATTTACAGGTGGCATATAGAGTTCATCTTTCGGCAACATCTAAAAATGGATGAGATGTTAATTCTGTTTACAAGTAGTGTCAATTAATGATTTGCTGAGACACTGAAGAAGGTAACATTTCCTAATGATTTAACTAGATCCTTATCACAGAATTTAGAAATAGCAAAATGCAAAAATATATTATTGGGTAAAACTAAACTTCAAAAGAAAAATAAATCAGCACAGATAAAAGCCTACATAATAAATGATGGCTAGTATGTCTTTGTGAACAAAAGCAGTGACTGTTTATATATCCATTTATGCTAGACCTGTCTATTTTGGTAACCAGAAATTCCATCGGACGTCACATTTTGGTTCATCAAACTCAAAACAATTGAAAAGGGTAAAGGATAACTGGAAAGTAACATTTATTTATAAAATCAGATATATCTTACCACATCAAAGAATAATAATGGTTCATCAAAATTAGGATTTTTCTTGGTATCCTTTATAATGGTAGATTGGATCACATGTCCACCACACTCAAATTCTATACTTGGCGATGACACGTTAGCCAACTGATATTTCTTCATGTTTCGAACTCCCCAAGAGACAATCTCTATGCCTGTTCTCTGCATAACGGGACGGATCCCATTCGGGACAAGGTACAAATTTCCTCTTTTAGGGGGTAAGAAGGGCAAGTCTTTACCAGTCATCTACAAAATATAATAAAGATAAAAGAATCAAATATAAGTATCGCAAAAATGATATATATAACAAATGAAAATAAAAACTTTGATATAATAAATAATCAACTATTTATAGAATCTTCAAATTTAAAAATAAACACAAATCTTCATAAAGTACTTAAAAATATTAGCCGCTTTCGAGTAATACAGAAAATAAATTCCTTTTTATATGATTAATTACTTTCATAAGATAAACAAACCTGTAGATAATATAAATTAGCCAATATGCTATTAAAATACTGTAAGCTTATCAATTTTTGTTTAAAATATGGTTGCAAATGTGCGTTAAAAGTTTTTGATATTTTATGGGGGTTTAGAAAAAACAAAATCAGTGCACAAAAAAAATAGATAACCTTGTATTGTACAAAAAGCTCAAATCTTAAAAATCTGTCAGTAATAGCAAACTATGACCACCAAATATGTCGGCATATATAATAGGAAATTCAATTCAATTATACCATCTGAAATTTAGCAACTACAGCAAATATCATATCACTATAATCAGAATAACCAAAATAAATAGTACCATCACAATTTTAGCAGCTACATAGAAAATATCATATCACTATGATTAGAATAATCAAAATAAATAATGTACTATCAGAATTTTGCTGTTACAGCAAATATACTATCACTATAATCGGAATAATCAAAATAAATATAGTACTATCTTATATACTATCACTACAATCAGAATAGCCAAAATATACATGGTGCTATCAATTCTAAATGGTAATGAAATTACATATTAGTGTAATATATTAGTATCTGACATGTGATGACCAAGTGGTACATGCCCAAATAGATAAAGTATGATAGTATCTGCAGAAACCATTCACTGTGCTATTACTTATTGATAAACTTCTTGTCAAAACATATCAAAGTGAAATCAAATTTTTTAAAAAATATTATCAAGAATCAGATGAATCAATTAATTTGTAAACGTATTAAAAAGGAGAAAAGGTCATACTATTATATCTAATTCCAACTGCCAAGAGATCTTTTACGTGCATGCCAATGTGTACACAAGACCTGTTTTTCGTACCATCCGAATGACTAAACAGCTTTCTATGTCAGGCCCTTCCATCTTGCATCACTGGCAAGGGGAAACCACACCAAAAAATCTGGATGAACTTTCTCGGCAAATGCAGGGATTGAACACCCGACCTCCAGGCCAGCGCCTTACCCACTTAGCCACTGTGACAATCAATTAACTTCCACTCAACACATCCTGGGACAACTTTCATCTGTTTCAACAAATTATGGAGAAGATTATAGTCTACAGCAGCCATACGATGTTTAAAAAGGCACTTTGTAGAACATTGACTGCATTTTAAAATTCAGTCTCTCAGCAAATTAAATTAATACGATTACAACCAATACCATATAAGGCAGTAAATAGTTGGGTTGGCCTAGTGGTCCAGCTAGAGTGCCATGCTTCAACCTCTAACTGGCTGGTCACCTCTGGCTGGTGAGAGCGTGTGTGGCTTGGAGACAGGAACGAAATCTCTTCAGGTACTCCTGACGCCGGTTTCCTCCAACAGGAAAGACCCTTATACATGCGCTTAGGTAATAAAAATGGAAATGCATGTAAGACAACTTGTCTGTGATATCACTAAGAACAACACTAACGATGTAGTAAAAAGGTTAAATTTCGTAGAAAACGTGAACAGTCTTTCCATACAACAAACAACAAGACCTGGTAGTCTGCTGTGCCATTTGACGAGTAATTAAGCTATCAATGTCACATAAACTATGACCGAAACCACAATATAAATTAGATCTACATTAACAACTTGCAGGTAATAGAGACAGAGAGAAAAATGGGGTTTAACTTCCACTCAACACAACTAGGTCATTTCTGGACTACATATAGACATATAGTTTAATTATATTTCCATAATTCTTTTGCGTGTGACAGGTAATAGCTAGCAGATTAACTTTAATCAACATGCAAGGTACATTTGGTATTCCCAAGGCGAACATTTTTTTATCTAATTATGCATTTTATGCAGGACAACCAAAACATCTCTCAATCAGCTTTGAACAAAACAGCATTACAAAAAAGCAAACAGGAATGGTACATCATACAGCAATTATGCATTTTATGCAGGACAACCAAAACATCTCTCGATCAGCTTTAAACAAGACAGCATTACAAAAAAGCAAACAGGAATGGTACATCATACAGCATCTAGCAAACTACCATATAGTTATTATATATTACACTGCATGGCTCTAACAAACCATGCGGCAAAAAAAAATAATTGTTTAAACCAACCCATTCTTCCTCACTTAATATTTCATCTTCTCCAACATCCTTCATCTGACAAGTTCATAAAAACATTTTAATTTTGAACGGGAAAAAGGTGTGCAAAGAACTCATAAAGAAAAGTTCCACATAATAACCTTTTAATCACAGCTAGTTAATCACACAGGTGGATATTTTTAAAACAAAAGAGCAAGAAAGATAAAATATAGATGAAAATGTGCCCTAAAAGAGAAGTAATAAAAACATGACTCAAAGGATAAGTCTAGCCATTGTAGAGGCTTCATTGGAAAATAATTTAATGAAGGAAAAGATAATGAATAAAATTTATAATGACCGGACCTCGTATGTATGATAAAGGTGCATAAAAGAAGCTTCGGAACTTGTATTTAAGAATATATCAGTGCAGTAATGCTAATAGGCTAATTAATTGATATATCAAAGTGATATTTTATACTTGAGATATAAACAATTTAATCAGTTTGTAAATAATGTTGATCTACATGGCCGGTGGTAGAAATATTGGAACTGTTGGCATGATTTGCACTCAAAGGTTATGGATTGGAGATAAAATTGAATAAAAGTTAAATTTTCTGATTAAATATCACTGTTCCACCATTAAATTCACACCTAACATTTAGTTCCAATCAATAAGATGTAATTTTTGCAAAATTGTGCTGTAAATTCAGGGTGGGGTATGTGTCACCCAAAATCTTTTCAGGGTTCGAAGGGTTAAGAATCCCAATCAAGAAATCTAGGTATGGATATAAATGTTCAAAGAAATTGATAAAATCGAAAATTTTAAAAATTCTGTCACCATATATTTATTTATCAATAAAATACTTAGATTATTTCACCATGTGAAAGACTTACTGTAGGTCTCTACAATTATACAGTAAATATAGTCAGTTTTCAATAAATTGTAATATAGAACTGATAGATATAGGCTATATTTTTTAAATGATTACCAGGGGTCAAACATCAGAGAGATAGAGAGAAAGAGAGAAAGAAATAGGGTTGAAACTGGAGGACCCGGCTAAAACCCACGCAGAATTAGGCAATTGAAAATCACGCCTGTTGACTCAATGACAGAGGCTGAGACTCAAAGACACAATAACGTAATTAATGCAAAGAATGAATGAATGAAATGGGGTTTCACGTTCTACGCTTAAGCACCTAACCTGTGCTAATTGAAGACGGGCATACGCCATACAGTGTGCTATAAGGGAAATTTTGCCCGGGCAGCAACTGAATTCCAACTGCCAAGGGTTCTTTTACGTGCACGCAAATGTGTACACGGGACCTTGATTTTTCGTCCCATCAAAACGACTAGGCAGATGTCCTTGTCAGGCCTTCCTTCTGCATCACTTACAAGGGGAAATCACGCCGAAAATCGAGATGAACTTTCTCGGCTGATGCAGGGATTGAACACCCGACCTTCAGACTAGCAAACCAGCGCCTTATCAACTTAGCCACCGTGATCCCCCGTAATTAATGCCCATTACTTCATTAAAATGATATTGGTATCAATAATACAGATCTCTATATTACACTCATCCACAGGGTAAAAAGATCATTGAAAATTAAACGACATTAAACATATTATATTACTCTTCTGCACTGTCTGGGATAATAAAGGAGAGGACATCCCATACAGCTTTTATTTTATTTCCATTTCCAGATGTCAAGGGAATCTTTGACCTGATGCCAGGACCTCATTTTTTGGGCCCAATGGATTTACTAGACACTTTTCTTGCCAGGAATTCCATCCTCAACCAATGACAATGGCAAAGTTGACTTGAAAATCTTGAGCAACTTTCTCGTCCAACACCAGGAATGATGCACTGTACCTTCTGGACCAACTCATCTCACCATATCTATTGTGTCTTGTATGTAACAGTTTTAGGAAGTCTCAAGTATTTAAATAATATTTCTGTGGTAAGGTACTTACAAGAAATAATTCAAATGCTGCTAAAAGTTCTCCACCTTCTGTACCATAGCGCATAATATCATACCATTGCAATACTGGTGTTCTGGCATCAGCTGGGTCAAGTTTCACCATGGGTTGGGCTTTAGTCCTACCTAAAAATTCTGGTTTTCCCTAGAAAAATAAATACAGAAATTATTGATAAAATCTACCAGTACTTCAATAGTTAACAGATATAGGGTTCTGGAGGGAGAACTAAATGCATCTCCAATGAGAACATGGAATTTTGCTTTCTGGATGATCCTAGTACCAAAAGAATCCAAAGGAGTCATTCTACCACCACTATTACAGTCTATATAACTTTGACAGTTTAATTAAAAGTGTAACTTACAAAGGTATCATGGTCAAACAATTCCATATATATATCTGGTGGTTGTGATTCTATTGATTTTGGATTGCCATGGATCTCCATATCTTCAAATATCAGCGTTTGATCCCACGTCGGACACAAAGACTTCTCTACTCTCTCTGATTTCATACTCCGGGTCAAAAATGATACTTGGACAAATGGATCTAGAAAACAAAAGCCAATATATTATAATACATAATGTAATAAATAAAATATTTAAAAACACACAGAGGCACTAATTCAGATGTTTGCCTAGGAAGCGATATTCTACATACATGGTATAAGGGATGTTTGAAACACCTTCCCACGATGTAACTATTTAGTCATCACACAGCACAGCAATAATTAATGAATATAAACCCAGTGTTTTAGGCATAAACTTAGTTTAAACATAGTCTTACCCGATAATCCTGAATCATCAGCAGCTAGTAATCCTCTAGCTTGATATAAGTAAACACGTAGTTGATACTTGTGCGATTCTACAAATTAAAAGTCGTAATTTTTAATAACTAAATATTATTAAAGACATGTATTACAAACTGCAATCCTGTGAAAATTCAATTACTAAATGGTTCAATTCTTGGAAACCTTTACAAAGTTATGATGAATTAAAAATACTGTAACATAAGTGTTTGGTAAAATATATTAATGGGCCGGGCCTCTTTTTAATCCGATTGAAAGAGAGAAATGGGAGGGAGAAAGAAATAGGAAATAGTGTTTAACGTCCACTTGACACAAACTAGGTCATTTCGGGACTAAGAGAGAAATGGGGTTTAACATCCACTTGACAAAAACTAGGTCATTTCGGGGCTAACTTATATGGTTAAATTCTATTTCAATAATTCAACTGCGCATAGTGCTCTGTGTACCAGTGGGGCGAAACCCACAAGGCTCGATAATCGACACCAGCCGACTAAATATATGACAGACCTTATGATACAACGCACATGAGCTAAACATTTGGCTATCCAACTCCCCTTAATCCAATTGAAAACAAGGAGATTATTTACAGTTGGTATTTTTGTGTTACACTATTTTGCCTGATTATAGGCCTACTTTTTTGCCTACACCGTTTCTTTTTGGACTGAGAATTTTGTCTTGTTTGGATTGTTCGTACTTATTTTATTTTATTTCTTACCAGAAATCAGGCGGTAAATAATCTATTTGAGTACATTTCAGCATGAATTAAGCTGTTAACAATTAGATATTAGTGACCATGAAAATTTACAATATAATTCAGCATAAATCTATACCCTCATTACCTTCTTTTATTGTTAAATTACTAAACATGACCTCTAGTATAACACAATAAAGATGTATTTCAATCTGCTGTAATAAAAAAAACTACTTACTGTCAAAAGTGAGAAACATTCTAGGTGCCGTTCGAGAGGCGTTTTCGGCAGCTTGTTCACCATCCTGAAAAAATTTATAAAGATTTCACATTAACTGGGTATATATATCTAGGATTTTCAAGTATCTACTTGTTTGGATAGGATTAAAAATTCCCTCATTGATAGTAAATAGCTTGATGGTTGCTGAATAGCAAGACTTTAAACCCCATCTCATTTTATTATTTTTTTTATAAAGCAAGAAACTTAAGTAAGGTATAGCATGTAGGGCACGGTATAAATTGATGATCAATGAATTGCCAAGGATCAATTATTTGAAACATAGATAATAATATGCTTACTGCTGAAGCCTGACTGGCAAAGAAACATGAAGATTTTGGATTGTCGGCTACCATTTTACGATGCCAACGCCTTCTGCGAACTAAATCCATAGTTCTCTCTATGGCATGAAACTTCATATTAAACAGTGGAGCATATTCCCAGCCATCAGCTGCAGCAGCTTGTTTTTTCTCCTGAAATGTAAAATACAGTGGAACAATTAAAAAAAAGAAAAAAAAAGAAAGTTAATGTATTATTCAGATTTTTACAACAACATAGAGTTCATGAAATCTAATATCATGTTCCTGAAGCAACGGTATACTAGTTTTATAACTATTATCCGTTGCTTACGCAGCACCATATTCTCGTCTCTTATGAGTAATAACCTTCCTTTGCAGAACCTACGTCACTATTCGATTTGTCCAATTAACTACCTCGTAACATATGGAGTAGCGGCAGTGATAACCCCGAATCTCATTAAGTTCATTGTTAACAAGAAAAGCCGGGAAAATAACAATTGTCGGTTTTTTACTCCAATAATTCCAATATTCGACAAAACGTGATACGATCAGCCATGATGATGATGGAATGTTGACAGCCTTGCCCTTTGTCCCCTTTGACCTTTGTGACTCGATTAACATAAATAGGGGTTTCTACTGGAGATCAAGCGTCTTGTTATTCGAATATTTCGCGGAAAATTTAGTTTCAAGGAATCTCAATGGCTACTGGAATATCCCCTCGACCAATCAAAATTAGTGACGAGAATAGTCGGCTGTGAAAGCAACGGATAATAGTTATAAGACAGTATCCGTTGCACAGGAACATGATCTAATATATGCTGTACAAAATACATTGTCAACAAATACTGGTGACAGCCAACAATAATAAGACACAAGTAGAAGGTTAAATCTTGTATTCTAGATAATATAATCTTGTATTACTATATAATATAATCTTGTATTACTATATAATATAATCTTGTATTACTATATTATATAATCTTGTATTACTATATAATATAATCTTGTATTACTATATAATATAATCTTGTATTACTAGATAATATAATCTTGTATTACTATATTATATAATCTTGTATTACTATATAATATAATCTTGTATTACTATATTATATAATCTTGTATTACTATATAATATAATCTTGTATTACTATATAATATAATCTTGTATTACTAGATAATAATATAATCTTGTATTACTATATGATATAATCTTGTATTACTATATAATATAATCTTGTATTACTATATAATATAATCTTGTATTACTAGATAATAATATAATCTTGTATTACTATATTATATAATCTTGTATTACTATATAATATAATCTTGTATTACTATATTATATAATCTTGTATTACTATATAATATAATCTTGTATTACTATATAATATAATCTTGTATTACTATATAATATAATCTTGTATTACTATATAATATAATCTTGTATTACTATATTATATAATCTTGTATTACTATATAATATAATCTTGTATTACTATATAATATAATCTTGTATTACTAGATAATAATATAATCTTGTATTACTATATTATATAATCTTGTATTACTATATAATATAATCTTGTATTACTAACTACTAGCAGATACTATAGGATATAATTGTAAGGCGTACCCGTTCTGCTTTTTTCTTGACATCCATTGTTAATGTTCTAGGTCGAAGCCATCTCCTTCTTCGACAAAGATGATAATTCTTTTCTACTGGACCATATCCTCCAATAGTTGCTTCAACACAATACTCGAAGCCTAATAAACACAATGCACAATTATTACATTCGATATTCCAAATATATTCAATTTGTATTCACTGACAATTGGTTTTAATCTACAGAAATAACACCTATATGCTCATGTATTTGGGTCAATACATGCATGACATTTTTGGGAGGGGGGGGGGGATTTTCTCTTATCATAAGCAGTAGAAATAATTATTAGATATATATCTTGGTCGTACGGTTGGGGCACTTTTGTTATAACTTTTATAAGTAATTTTTTTAAAACAAAATCTAGTTTACAAATGCTCTTATATACCTTCTTCATCTACAGCTCTATTTAAATCTGTCTGCCAATCTTCATCCCACTTCCAACCTTCTTGTAGAACAATATCATCACGACCCAGACACTGATCACCTTTCTATAAAACAAACAAATCTATTGATGTACAGTAAGTAAGCTTACTCTTCCGGACACCTGTTACCACTGTTTGTCGTGTATTTTGTACACAGTGAACAGTCCATATGTGGATTACACTTTTTTGCCTGATTACACTATTTTGCCTATACTGTGTTTTTAGGACTTGTACAGTACGTAAGCTTACTCTTCCGGACACCTGTTACCACTGTTTGTCGTGGATCTTGTACACGGTGAACAGTCCATATGTGGATTACACTTTTTTGCCTGATTACACTATTTTGCCTATACCGTGCTTTTAGGACTTCAAATTTTGTCTAATGGTTTGGATTGTTCGTACTTGGTTTTATTTCATGTTAATAATGATAATACTTATATAGCAAATTCTTCACTAATGTACTTGTATGAATATGCATAAATATTGTTCTCAATGTTATCAATTAGTGTAATATCTAAATAATCAAGTTATTAACCCTTTCAATGCTAGACGTAAATCTGCTGCCTGTGCTTGACCCTTTTTATAAATGCTAAACAGTACTTATGGAAGCTTTTATGCAAATTGTTTTTGTGTGTTAGGTTGGGCTTTAAAACATGTGGAAATATATGTTCTAGTGTATAGAAAATACAATAGATGGCACTTGCACGGTGATAATTTTAAAGAGGGCCATACTGAGTAACCGGTAATACCGAGTATGTGCATTTTAACGACATTTTATAATACCTGGTACTACCGGGTCGACCCAGTGAAAGGGTTAAACAAGATTGTTACGGCAGAATTAGGTCCTGAATGTAAGATGGTGAGGTTTTATGCATAATTTAGCCCAGAAAATAAGAATTTGATCGTTAAATTTGAAATCATATCAGCATCATACTCCAATATAATTAGGAAGGGTTTTGTGTATCCAAAATATACTATCAAAATTCAGATGTATATTTACCACATCAGACCAAGGTCGGGAAGCTTGCTGCCATGTACCACCAGGTATACCTCGAGATTGACACTCGTAGATATCTTCAATAAATTTCTTATGACCAGCATCTTTCTCAAACATCATACTAAAAAAAATACAATTTTAAAATGTTCAAATCTAGTAAGAATAATCTTGTTACTACTTGGAAAC
Organism: Patella pellucida; assembly: GCA_917208275.1. Taxonomy (NCBI): domain Eukaryota; kingdom Metazoa; phylum Mollusca; class Gastropoda; family Patellidae; genus Patella; species Patella pellucida. The sequence goes on along the minus strand of OU795039.1, from coordinate 75,056,787 downwards.
ACTGAGTCACTTGACTGAATGACAAACCATAGGATCAACGCTAGATCAAACATGGCCACTTCTATATAAAGACAGATGAAGTTTAACATGTACTTAACACAAACTAGGTCATTTTGGGATTAACACATAGTTCAATTTTATTTCAATAATTTGTTTGCGTGAAGGGGTCATTAAGTTCATTGTTAACAAGAAAAGCCGGGAAAATAACAATCGTCGGTTTTTTACTCCAATAATTCCAATATTCGACAAAACGTGATACGATCAGCCATGATGATGGAATGTTGACAGCCTTGCCCTTTGTCCCCTTTGACCTTTGTGACTCGATTAACATAAATAGGGGTTTCTACATGTACTTAACACAAACTAGGTCATTTTGGGATTAACACATAGTTCAATTTTATTTCAATAATTTGTTTGCGTGAAGGGGTCTTTAGCAGTGGGAGGAAACCTGAGGACCCGGAGAAACCCCAGAAGGTCGGACAGGCAACCCTACCACTTGTCACATACAACCTGGGAATCAAAAAAAACATGCCAGCTGACTCAATGACAGACCTTCTGCTACAGTGTGCACATGCTAGCTATTCGGCCATCTCTCTCCCTCCCCTCCAACAAACACACACTTTACTAATAACTAAAGTATCATAAATAGAAAGTTACAACTTATTACAACTGATCAGCATATACAGAAATAAAGATTGTGCCTACCTTAATTCGGGACTAATGTACCATTCGCTGTCCCATCTCCAGCCTGGTGGAGGGACAAAAAAGTCTTTTGGTAGAGCAAGCTGTAAAAACATGAATTTTATTTCTTTAAATATGAAAAAAAAACAAAGAAACCCACAAGCATATGAATAGTAATTTTTGTTGAACAACAGTACTTTTTTAAAAATTATGATTGAAATTTTCCCCAAAGAGTTTCAATGCCTTCAATGAACTGTATCGTATCCAGTGATTTTTAAATAAAATATTTGGGAAAATATTGAACATTTTGAAAAATAACAAATCTTCTAATTACCTTTCCTTGACTGTCAGAATATTTAGGTCTTGACATAGTTGGTCCTTTTGTTGTCCAGGATCCAAGAATACTGACCATATTTTCATACTAAAAAGACAAATAACATAATATAAATAACACCATCCTATGTCATTCAAAATGTATTATTCTAAACCATATACATATATCAAGGTAATGAACGAAGACCAACACATGTTTAATGGTCACAGATAATTGATTGGTTATAACTGCTTGTCGGTTGACACACACTGTATACTGATTGTAGGCCGGATTATTCAATGTTAATTGTATACAAATCGCGTGATTGGACCACTGATTGATGTTGTAATTCGGAATATTCAGAATCTGGATTACTCAAAGGAAATAAATTGGGGCGGATTTCTCCGAATATCGTAGTATTCAGATGTTGCAAGTGACAAGAGTTGGAACTAATATGCTCGTAGCAGGTTACAGCTCTTTCTAACGCATCTGATACTAGTTATTATTTAAGATGCTTGCATGTATAGCAAATACATTTTGGTTGTATTGTTGTATTGTTGTATTGTTGTATCTTGACCATTATTGTGTTCTCCAGTGTTGGCAAGTTAAGATTTTACTTCTCAAAATGGAACAAAAATAACAGTTGGGAAGTGTTCTTTGGATAGAAATATATATGCTCTGTGACAGAACGACAGATAGAGAAAAAAAAGAGAGAAAAATGGGGTTTAACATGCACTAGATACAAACTAGGTCATTTCGGGACTAACATATGTTTTTTCATTTTAATAATTCACTTGCACGTAGTTCATTAGTAGTGGGAGTTAACCGGTTGCCCCAAAGAGAAAACACACAAGGAAGAACAAACAAAGCCCATTTCAATTTGCCTATCATAATTCCTTTGAGGCAGGATATAGAACTAGGTTAATGCACAACATATTTACCGTTTCAGCAAAAACAGCCAATTCTCCTTCTTTCTGCATCTTATGCCATTCTTCTTCCTGATTTTGTAAACCTAACCAGATACGAACTTGAAGCAAGGATGGAATTTCCCATTTCTTCTCCTTCTCTAACTTCAAACCAGGAAACTACAAACATGTTTAAACGACATTTAGTAATTAATCAGCAAAATTTAAATAAAATCAGTATATGGAATAGTAATTATTAAGTGTATATTATAACGACGTTTCCACTATTTTCATTCAATTGATACAGACAAAATGTTTAGATATGAGGTAAAAAGTTTGGTTTTTGAATAAATGACATTATGAGACTGTAATAAGTAACATGGAATTTTGCCAGCTAGTCAACTTTTGTTAGAATCATTCCAATTCAAATATCAAATTTAACTGTTGTTACACACAAGAACAATGTTAAATTTAATTTTTTATTGCATTTAAGGTTAAAGAACTTGAAATGTTATCACAAACAGCATTTATACAGCTGTTGACTCAATGACAGATCTTATGATACAGCATGCACATGCTAACCATTCGGCCATCTAACTGGGTTCTAAACATTGACAAGTTTTAAATTCATATTTTTGTAAATGGACCTGTACTAATTATAAATGGACCTGAACCATTTTTGGATTGCAACTTAATTTGCCGGAGATTAAAAATCTGTCAAAGGACAATTAGCTACTTTAATTTGAAGTTAATTACACAGTGTAATACATGACATAGGCCTACATCACTTTAATCCACAATGCATAATATTTCCATATAATTTCCACGTTTGATCAAATAAGATTTTTAAAAAAAAAATTATTACCTTAAGTTGAATAGTTTGTAATTTGCCACATTGTCGACCTATTGTGTGAGGGTTACTTGAGAATAAAACCTCATTAGCTGGAATACGGAAATATGCAATTCGTTTTTCACCACTTATCATCCATATAGATACATCAGGCATACTGTTCTGAGGCTGAAAAAATAATCATTTTTAAATTTTATTAAATCATTACATTTGTCTCTGCTTTGTCTGGGAAGACTAGCTACGGCCTTTTCATATTTTGATTTCCATCTGCAATTTGGACCTTTAATGTTCTCCCCTTAATATACATGGAACATGCACCTTCGCTTTCAGGCACATTGTCCTGCATAACTGAGAAATGGAAAACCAGGGGGGAAAACCCTGAGGGAAAACCCTGAGAAAATTTTCTAGACCATCACTGGGAACAAACTTAAGACCTCCTAGTTAGTGAGCCAGTGCAGATTAATATATACGACTTTTGGAGATTTTAAGTTCCACTGAATTCTCATGTATCATATCAAAGAAAGAAATCTCATTTTTAAAACATCTCCATTTCCAGAAATGAAAAATTAACTCCATCCAACTCACCTCAACAGCCAAATTTTGTAACATGGCCAGATAGTTTTCTATTTCAGACATGGCTTCGTTGATATCTGTAGCATTTTCTCGTAGTTTTGCAGCTTGTTGTCCGATCATATCCAGTTCTGATCTACGATATTGACTCGTTAGTTTATCTAGTTCGTTGCTTTGATGGTGGCCTTTAACAGGGTCTGGAAATTCTTTTCTGTAATCAAACATGGATTGTTGAAAAGAATGGAGTTGGTTATTTTGACAAGAATGGATAAGAAATATTCTCCTGAACAGGTCTTTTATAATCCCAGATGAAACAGAAGTTTTTTTCATAGATTAACAACACTCTCCAGGAAATGCCAGTATAGAGATGTAAATATCCTACCTGCAGTCTAGAACAAGTTGATCTAGTAGTGATATTAATAATTGGGCTACTTCTGGTACAGGTAATTTAGCTTTAATTCCTATCTTTACTCTATCCATGTTAGCATCCTGAAGATTACATTACAATTAAAGTATTAAGACAAATTGAAAAGATAGTAAGCTGGCACTGCCAGGCAGGATACGCCCACATTTTCGAGAGATGGTTAGAGAACAAGCAAAACCGAAAGTGATTTTTCCTACAATCAAAGGCTTTAATTCATTAAATTACAATTTGATATGCGCAAATATCGAAAAGAATCAAGATCTTTAGGTTATAAACATGCATTTCAAGTTTCATCAAAATCGAATCAAAATTGTGACCTATACTGGGTCCACAACCTTGATATACCATATTTTAACACTATTAGAGTACAAACGGCGGCCATTTTGTCTGGCAATTATGGTCTGATTTCCCTGAAATTCAAACTCAACCTTCGGTATGGTGTAACGGTGATAGAGTCAAGCTTTTTTTCAATCGGATAATAATCATAACCTCCAGAGGGACCATAGGCGATTTTTCGGGCAATCAGGGGCCATAATTCAGAAAGCTACGATATGATATGCGCAAATTGTGACCTATACTGAGTCCACAACCTTGATATACCTTTTTATAACAGTATTCGCGTACATGCGGCGGCTATTTTTTATGGCAATTTTGTTCCGAATTTTTCCGAAATTCTAACTCAACCATCCTTAGGGTGTAACGGTGATATAATCAAACGATTTTTTAAATCGGATAATAATTGTGACCTCCAGAGGGACCACAAGATAAACAAAGACGATTTTGCGTATAATCAGGGGTCATAATTCAGGAAGTTACAATCCGATATGCCCAAATATCGAAAGGAACCAAGATCTTTGGGTTATAACCATGCATTTCAAGTTTCATTAAAATCGAATTAAAATTGTGATCTCTACAGGGTCCACAACCTTGATATACCATATTTTAACAGTATCGCGTACGAATGGCGGCCATTTTGTATGACAATTTTGGTCCAATTTTACCGAAATTCGAACTCAACCTTTCTGAGGGTGTAACGGTGATATAATCAAACGATTTTTTAAATCGGATAATTATTGTAACCTCCAGAGGGACCACAAGCTAATTAAAGACGATTTTGCGTATAATTAGGGGCCATAATTCAGGAAGTTACGATCTGATATGCGCAAATATTGAAAGGAACCAAGATCTTTGGGTTATAACCATGCATTTCAAGTTTCATCAAAATCAAATTAAAATTGTGATCCCTACAGGGTCCACAACCTGAATATACCTTTTTTTAACAGTATTCGCGTACGAACGGCGGCCATTTTGTATGGTAATTTTGGTCCGATTTTTCCGAAATTTGAACTCAACCATCCTTAGGGTGTAACGGTGATATAATCGAACGGTTTTTCAAATCGGATAATAATTGTGACCTCCAGAGGTACCACGAGCTAAAATAGGTGATTTTTCGGACAATCAGGGGCCATAATTCAGGAAATTACGTTCCGATAGGCGCAAATATCGAAAGGAACCAAGATCTTTGGGATATAAACATGCATGTCAAGTTTCATCAAAATCGGTTCAAAATTGTGACCTCTATAGGGTCCACAAGCTAAAAACGTGATTTTTCGTACAATCAGGGGCCATAATCCATGAAGTTTTACGTGCCAATATCGAAAGCAGCCGAGATCTTTGGGGGATAAACCTATATTTCAAGTTTCGTCGAAATCGGGTAAGAATTGTGACCTGTAGAGAGTCCACAAACAATTGTGGACGGATGTCCGGACGGACGGACAGACGGACAGGGGCGACGACATAATACGTCCACATGAAAATGTGGGCGTATAAAAAAATACATATAAATAAATCTCTTCACCAAACAAACATAATGGTTGCATTGTGTATCAGTGGGTGAATAAAAATCAAAGTCTTCATACTGAATAACATCATAAGCAGATTGATAAAATTCTGATAAAATTGACATTTTTTATCAATTGAACTATATTTTAATATATAAGTCACAATTCTATGGAATACAATTTCTGCCTATGACTGAGCGATGTCAAAATGGTGGTCAGTAACAAGCAATATTGTATTCCACAGAACTGTGACTAGTATATTCCAGTTGAAGTACTAAATACCATTGAAACAATTTATATTTTAACAGTAATTAGAGTACCATCTAAAGATGAAGAAACCCTGATCCAGTACTCACCAATGAATCGATTATTTTCAATAGTAAATTAAGAGCTTCCAATCGGAAACTGATGTCTTCCCAGGAACTATCTACAACAACACAAGGTTTGGTTCCACCCCATGGTAAGAAATAGTAACAGGCACCATCAAATACAGCATTAGTAGGTTGAGTTGTAGAAGCACAAGGTGCGACATTCTCATCTAACTTATTACCATAATTACCTAAAATTTACAAACATCAAAGTTCTATACCCTAAAAGTATCAACCAATACTGTTACCTGTATAGCACTTTCCTTATCCAAATTAAAACGAAAAGCCAAGATATCATATAGTTAACAGTATAGTTAACGTCATTTGACAATATAACCGGGTTACTTGGCCTAAAAATATGTAACAGGATTACACAACTTGATATAAATACATTGAATTTGGACAGGTATATTTGAAAAATTAAACTGTACACATCAATATAACGAATAACAATTTTATAATATGCCACTCACCAATACTGACTTCAAATTCTATAGGAGCATCAATAGCATTCACCATAGTAGCATTTAAAAATGCTGCATGCAATCTGTATTTTCGTCTTCTCATAAATTTCTGGAAGGTAAAATGAAACTACAGAAGATCCCATCTAGGTATAATCACATAATATCCCATCCTATCTAAACATAATCACAGGATATCCCATCTCATCTAAACATAATTTACAGAATACCCCATCCCATCTTAACATAATCACATGATATCCCATCTCATCTAAACATAATTTACAGAATACCCCATCCCATCTTAACATAATCACATGATATCCCATCCCATCTAAACATAATCACAGGATATCCCATCTCATCTAAACATAATTTACAGAATATCCCATCCAATCTAAACATAATCACAGACTGTCAACATAATCACGGAATATCCCATCTCATCTAAACATAATTTACAGAATACCCCATCCCATCAAAACATAATTTACAGAATATCCCATCCAATCTAAACATAATCACAGACTGTCAACATAATCACGGAATATCCCATCCAATCTAAACATAATTACAGACTGTCAACATAATCACAGAATATCCCATGCCATTGTAAAATAATTACAGAATATCCCATCCCATCTAAACATAATCACAGAATGTCCAGAATCACAGCGTATCTTTCCAATCTAGATATAATCACATATTATTCATTTCATTTCAGATTTAAGCACAGAATATATATCTCATCCCATTTAGATACAATCACAGAATATCACATCCATCTAAATTTAATCACAGCTGATTAACAGTAAACAAAACAAGAAATCAATAAATGGTGTGTAATGGTGTAATAATAACATTCATCATATCTGTGAATTATTCCATAAACTATTGTAATACTGTTGTTTGCACAGAATTTAAAATCTATCAAATGATGGTCATTGGTAGTGGAACGGGGCATCAGTAACAATTTGTTTATCTACCTGTACTCTGAGTATGTCATCAGAATGAATATCTTCTATAGCTGTTTCAGGCAACTCTCCAAGTTCTGTTGTTAACTCTACTAACGCTCTGCCACGATATGAAACCCCTTCTCCCTGGGTAATAAAAAAATATAAATTATTTTTGTTATTCTTCAATTTGATTACTTTTGTTTAGACATCATAAGTCATCTTATTTTTGAAATATTATTTCGAACCTTTTGCATTTAAAGATTGACTTCTCTGTTTAGTTGAAACAAAATAGAGAAAAGTGATATAGTTCTTACGACATATATATAAGCTTTGGACTGCCCGAAACAATGCCTTGACGGTTTCAAACCACCCAAGTTATGTCTTACATCTCTGTTCTTGGGGGCACCTCAGCTATCAACATCACTAATTGAGGCAGTTATAAGGAGAACTCGTATTGGATGGTTTAAAAGCGCTAAAGGGTTAAATAAAGATCTAGATCAGGAGAAAAGGGTGATACAATTACCTTTCCAAGGTTAAGGTCTTCATACTCATCAGGTAAGTCTGAATACTCTCTGGTAGAACCATAGAAATTAACATAACATGGGCCAAATGTTGGTAAAAAACCTAGAAATTTATTTAGCATTGATGTAAAATTGTAAACACAATTATAATATAAAGATACATATATGGGACATTAAAAAATGTTATGTTTTTAATTTTTAAACTTTACATTTGATAATTTTTACACATAAATGAAAAGAGATTTAAAAATAAAGACTGAATTCAATTTTTAAAGTATTTCTTATTGGAGAAACGCAGAAAGAAGGTATAAGCTAGATCTACGTAAAGTATGGATCATAAAGAATGAAACAAATCATACTACACACAACTATTAAAGAGAAATGAATAAATAGAAGAGTGAAAGTGAGAATGAAAAACACACAAATGAAGATGATTTCGAAAGTCTATTCAAAAGGAATATAAAATGAATAGGGTAATAACTCTTACAAACAGTTTTTTTTGTTCTCCTTATGAAGGCACTGTCAAAAATATTTTGTCCCGAATTAGTACCGGTAAATCAAAATTCTAAGAAAATATTTGATAAATAATGATAAATTTGAAATTTTAAGTAATTCAAGAATATATTTATTTTCAAGTAATGCAGAATCTTCAAGTTACGCAGAATTTAGAATTTCAAGTATTTAAAAAACCATGTAATGAAAATACATCTATAAATGTATAACATATTTAAGAAGAACAATTAATTCAGTTTATAATAAGAGCATATATACCCTCTCATTCATACTTCCAGTGAAAAGTAATCCTAAATGAAAGACGGAGATAATCAGTTCATAAGTTAATGTGAATTTATTAGTATATTATTATTTTGGTTAGTATCGTATATTAATTTAACAAAATTTTCTAAAAACTAATGCGCATAAATATTCGCTATCATGAAAGAAAAGCTTGGTACCATTTTCAAAACATCATTCAATATAAATGAAGCATGTAGTGACACAATGTCAGTTACCAAAACACAACATTCACGAAGGAAATAAATATTTGGAAATTCAGTATAGATGTCTTTCTAGCGTATAGGCCTATTGCAAGCAAGGTCTGAAATATACAATGTAGCTGAAAATGTGCTAAGAAAAACACTATGCTTATAATCATTACAACTAATATTTATAAATATTAAACAAATTTGAAAAATTTATTATGTGCTAATATTATCTAGTTAAGTTCACAATTTGAAAAAACTAATTCTTTATAAGAACAGTAAACCTAAACACCTCTAAAAACTGAATCTGCATCTGTACAAAAAAAAATTTCATCATGTTAATTTTTAGTTTATCACTAAAATATTATTCCACGCGAAATGTTATATTGTCAAATCACACAAAGATTGGTTACACTTTTAGAAGAAGCACTGCATTTATTTCAATTTTATAGTTAACCTACTGATTTCTCCTAGAGCTGAAGGTCCCCACCGACAACAAAATAAAAATATAAAGTTTAATCTTCACTACGAAATTGAAAAATAAAATATTTCTAAATTTAACATTCATGCCATATGTAGTTAACCCTGGCCACCATGAATTTGAAATAATTTTTTTTGCAAACATTTACCCTCATCTTGGTCTAAAAATAAAGTTTAAAACTTATTACAAAATTCTGTAACAGGAAATTCTAGAGAACATTTCTTTATAAAATTATATTGCATTAATTGATCGAGCTTGCAAACATCAGCTTTTGCTTGTGATGAATATGACTTTGTTCTACATATTTCAACAATATGTATTGGTACTTAAATCTTTTTCATACATTTTAGCAAAATGTTTACATTAAATAGAACATATTTAATTGGTTAAAATTGATTAAAGACATTCACCCGTATCTCCAGAAGAAGAAATTAAAGATATCGGCAGTAAAAAGGTTCCGACTGTATCATCTTCAGACAATCGATCCCTGTATGGGGAATAAGATCATATATTAGACTATCAATCTAAAGTATCTACAAATATTTAGTCTGAATGTCATCCCAAAGATCCAAAAATCAATTGCAAATGAAAGAAAGTCAAACATCAACCCACAAAAATATATGTACCTAAAATAATATAATAATTAAACTCGCAAGACCATAGTACATTTTGTGTATCTTTATTGAAAACAGCAAAATATAACTTAACATAGTTTGCAAGAACAAAACAAATCTAAAATTATTTCTTCTTAGTATGACATAAGATAGAATGTAATAAGTATTTGTTTCTAGAGATATGGTCAAATTGCCTTTTGGTTTATGTAATGCCCCGAATTGTTGCAAAGTACAGTACAGGTAATATGCTAGTTTCTTTTAACCTTGGGTAGAGACTAGAGACTATATATTATTATATTTTAATTAAGAGTACAATATATATAACTGCTGGTAAATTAAATTAAAAAACCCTACTATAACTACATGCATCCCTTCGATAAAACTACTAGCTAGTTAACCATGCAAATATATAACCCCAATTTGTATATCTGAATCTTATATATAGACATCATTTTAAATTGGATTTCTTATTGTGTTAAAACACATGAAACATTTCCCCAAATGTCTATATATGTCTCTGTTATAAGTTAAGATGCAGATACAGCTTGAGTTTCATGTCAGAACAAAATGTATGTCTAGGAATTTCAAAATCAAAAAGATAAATGGTTTGACAACGAATGCAAATCTAAAACGGACTATTTTAAAAGTTTAGTATTTAATCAATTTATATCAATTTTTACTACATTGAATCCAAAATGGGAGAATTTCAAAAAGAAAGAAATGAAACGGGCCAACTCATCTTAAATATATAATTGCATTCAATGGCCTTTTATCAATCTATTTTGAATTTTTAAACTTACAAATATTCTAAAACATGATACAAGCATAACATGAACATACATTTTAACAACTGTCCATATGAAATATGAAAGAAAAATTTCGTTTTCTCAATAAACCAAAAATAAAGGTACTAAATGTGTCTAGTACTTGTGCACCTTTTTTTTTCCAAGACAAAATTATATGGACAGGTGAATTCGACATTTTGCCACTATCTAAAACAGACATTCAATTCCGGTATCTAATTACACATTAATTTAAACATCTACTACAAAAGCTGCATTCCTCTAACATTAGCTGAAATAAATTAATGCTCGGTTAGTTCCCATACCAAATGATTAAAAATGCTGCACATAGACTACGACTGAAAAACAAAACGAACTTATGAGCTGATATGAAGATTGGACTATGTAGAAAGGAAAGTATTTTGATAGAATATAACCGATCAAGAAAGTACATATTATAAATTTTAACTAAACTTGCTAACAATTTTTCACATCGTGTGCATGCAAAAAGCAAAGAGAGTGTTTGTAGTAGACTTCACTTCTATTAATATGTTTCATTCCCAGGAACAAGAGTTGAAAATTTATTTCATTAATTTTAATATGTATTGCTGGCCAAAGAAGTTTGTGGTGATCCTGAATATAGTGTTTACATATATAATGAATGAATGAATGAATGAAATGGGGTTTAACGTCCTACGCTTAAGCACCGTACCTGGGCTAATTAAAGACGGGCATACGCCACAGTGTGCAATGAGGGAAATTTTGCCCGGGCAGCGGCGCTACGGCCTACTCTTATATCGAATTCCAACTGCCAAGGGATCTTTTACGTGCACTCCAATTTGTACACGGGACCTCGGTTTTTCGTCCCATCCGAACGACTAGGCAGCTGTCCTTGTCAGGCCCTCCTTCTGCATCACTGACAAGGGGAAATCACGCCGGAAAATCGAGATGAACTTTCTCGGCCAATGCAGGGATCGAACACTCAACCTCCAGGCTAGCGAACCAGCGCCTTATCCACTTAGCCACCGTGATCCCCTGTTTACATATATAGATAAAAGTATAATAATATATATATTGGTACAAAGGCAGTGTTAAATGGATGTTAAAAGAAGGTAGAATGGTTGGATGAATGAATAGATGAATGAATCAATACAGAGTATGGAAGAAATGATGAAAATAAAGAAACATTGATAAACTTTAACATTTTACATGGGGGAAGGGCAACAATGATAATCAAATGAATATGACACACACTGTCATTGTATTAGAAAAGATATATCACCTGCATTGGCAATTTTTTTGAATTATTTTCTTTATTAAATAATGTTATCACCAAATGATTATGTCATGTAATGCTGACATGGGAATCAACACTAAGGCATGTTTCTGTGTCTTTTAAAAATGCAGTCAATGACTTGCTAATTCTATTCTAGTGAAGGTAATATATCTAATCTAAACAAGACAATACAAATACAAAGAACAAACCCTGTGGCCCAAAGGCAGAAATTTTCGGCAGGTCTAGATAGGCGGAGCCTGTAGTGTCATCATCGTTTACCCGATCCCTGTTAACCAATCAAATTGTGTTTAAATATTGATTATAAAACTTGATAAATTATTACATTTCATTTCTTCAATTCAAAAACCAAAAACAAAAATTTATGTTATTGTTTTCGGGCATGGTTGAAATACATAAATTTAAAGATGGCTGACTTTCCGAATATAATTCTGACATGGTTTAAATAAGGTATTACAATAAACATTCCATTTTTCATAAGAAAATTATAGATAAGTTATCAAGTTTTTGGTGAAATACATGAATTCCAAGATTCGTTCATATTGTACTCTTTTTAAAAGTCATTGAATCATGAAATATAAAAACAAAATGATATAATATAAAAATAGATATGAAAACCTTCCACCAGTGCTACTGCAAACATTCTATAATAGTTTTATATACAAGTATACATCATTGTGTGCCGTTTTAATTAAGCATGAATGTACATATATATATGTATATATATATCATATACAAAACAAATAGCGATAAACATATAATTAAATACAACACACTTAACTGAGCTATAATTCACCCAACCCAACCCAATCTTTACTGGACTAACAAATGCTAGTTGATCAAATATCCATAAAAATTAGGTGAAAATTTGCCCTACTTGTAGTGCACTTGCTACCATTATAGTCTCCAAATCACAAAAATATTTGAACTGATTGGAATCTAAACTATACATTTCTTTTTTAATGTTCTCAATTCGTAGAATGTTCTTTTGCAATGCCGAAATGCTGGAGAACCCTGACAAAATGCATAAGTTTCCAGATGGGTTGTTGTTCTGCTTCTCACACAGAATCAAGGGTTCTAGCCCTTTAAGTTGAAAGCTGCCTTATAAACATACTTATACAGAGCCCATGGCAAGTATATTATACAACTAATATAATAAACAGTGCATTATAGTCTCCCATTAAATAAAATCGGTATCTTACAGTATAAATGGTTTACTTACCAATCTTTAATCATAAATTTAATCCGTTCACACATTGAAGGAAACTACAAATAATTTAAAATGATTAGAAGCGGAAAAAGAAAAGGGGAGAAATGGTGTTAAACCTCCACTTACCCTTGAAGTAAATATAGAATTGAAAAGTATTTTGTCACACATTCAAGTTTTAAACTATACTAAAATTCTCAAAGCAATATATTGATGTAGTCTGGCCAACAATTATCTAAAGTGTGATTGGATAACAAAAAACCCTTTTTTTGCCTAATCTTAGTTTCTTACATAGTTCCCATCTCTCACCTATAGTCGTATGCACAACTATCATTACGTTCATTTTCACAGACATTCATATATTTATTTTCTTGTACTGCTGATCTATTAAACTTACAAATTGGGTACATGGCAACATTGACAGCATTTTGACAGACTATCTTTATTTCTAGTCATATCCATTTATATTGAGGGGTGATAATAAATATGAACACCTACCTGCAATCCAAGACGCAGTTCCTGATTCCACTCAGGATGATCACAGCAATACATAATTTTAGATTTTAACTGAAATAATCGAATCATACACTGATATTCAGCGCAAAAATTGGGAGGTTTTGTTCTTTGGAATTTCACTTGAAATTTTGAAATAAAATGGGGTTTAAATGTCTCATGCATAAGTTCAAGACTAACATATGGTGTTTTCATATCAATGGGTACTTGAAACATCAGAGGGAGAATTTTTCCAGAGCAGCAGCATTTCAACCTACATATATATATATGCATCTGTTCCTTGTCAGCCCAGGCCTGCAGGTGTCATCCCTGACAAGTTATTACCAGGTTTAAAAAAGACTCGGAAGGTTCTTATTGGTCAATGCTGGTAAACAAACAATAACTCCCCTCTCGACCACCCTGTCCCCCTAAAGATTGAAGAGAATTGAAGACTACCATGCAGGTTTAAAAAACTCTAAAGGTTCTTATTGTCAATATTGGTAAACAAACAATACCTCTTCTCTCGACCCCCCTGTCCCCCTAAAGATTGAAGAGAATTTAAGACTACCATGCAGGTTTAAAAAACTCTAAAGGTTCTTATTGTCAATACTGGTAAACAAACAATACCTCTTCTCTCGACCCCCCTGTCCCCCTAAAGATTGAAGAGAATTGAAGATTAACCATAGCCTGGATCTCTCTTTAGTTATAATAGGTTAATGTTGTAGACGGACAAGTATATGATGATAGCAGGTGACATATCTGGATTATATTATTAATCTATTTTACAATGAATACCTCTTTGCCAGCAAAACAAAATACAAAATATGGGTCCACCAACTCTTTTTGTTCTTCTCCTACTCTAAAAATTTTCTTCACTCCCTCCATAAATGCAGAGTCCACTAAAAAATATCAAAAAAATCATTTCAAATATAGCATGGAATTCCTAGGAGAGAAAGAACCTACATTAATTTCCACCAGATACATGTACTTAAATCATCAGGTTCTTTTTTTACTGGAAATTTTGAAATCTGGTGAAGCCAGGGTAAAAAATATTTCAGTTTGCCCAAACCTGACTCATGATGATTAGGTATGGGTAGGCAGGTAGGCAAAATATTTTTTTTTTTTGGAGGACAGACTTTGACGATAAATAATGAGATTTTACGAAATCAGGTGTTGAGTTTGGTGTTACTATGTATAGACATGACAGTGTCTGTTCAATCTCACGTTTGGGTGTCATTGTCAAGCGTAAAAAAAAAAATCCTTCAAAAACGGTAATAATAGAATTTGAGTGGGCAGTTTGGGCAAACAAACAATCTTTTAATTATGGCCTGAGAAAAAAAATATGACTCTTGTAAAGTTTATCTTAATTAGGTTTATGCATGTTGAAATGCATATTTGAGACAATGTTGCCATGACAACTAATCACTCTAGTCTTGCACTTTTTAGCTATACCACATTTACAAACTTCGGTAATATACAGATTTTACTTTGATACTTTTAGATAAAATATGTTTTTATTCACACAAGTCCTGCATTTATGCAGCCATTTAACTACATCTTGTGTTAGTCCAAAATCATCTGATACAGTGTTAGGCAACAAAAATTTAAAAACTGACGAGTAAATTCAGAGAAAAAAAAAAAATATGATACATACTTCTAGGGATATCTTCTGCTCTGTATAATTTCAAAATAAAAGATGCTGGTCGTAACTGTACACCTGCAGGTCTAAGTAAATTGCTGAAAACAAGTTAATAGATCATTTAATAACCTATATTCAAGCTGCTCATTGTCACACGAGGGATTTCGAATATCATGAAAATTGAAAAAAAAATCAATCCAAGCAGGATTCAGATTTACAATATTAAAAATCCCCTGGAGATTTAGAGATCTGTAAGAGTTGGGTAAAATCTTTTAATGAGCCTCTGTTTATAATACAATTGAATTCAAGACAATTCATAATTAAATGTACATGTATCATAAATTTGGGTACAATTGAATGTAGATTAAATTTAAATGGATTAATTTAACACAAAGCCTTATCATTCTGTATCATAGAGGGATTTTTTCCCAATATATCATTTTTTGCAGTTCCAAAACTCAGATATTCCTTTAGCCTATATACACAATCCATACACAATCCATACACAATCACTATACAATTCTTATTTTGTCATCAGAGTGAATGCAAGTTTTAATCTGAACCTATATACTTTCGGTAAAACCATAATAGTTAATAAATTACTAGAGATATAACCATAATTTATCTTACCTCTCTATGTCACCTGAATCATCTTGTGATGATGTTTTCATACTCTGTAATGATTATGATACTACGTTAATAGACATACAAATAACTACTTTTACTTTTCTTTTAAATGATAAGGCTGCTTCAAACAAAACCCTGATCATGAAATTTATACATTTAAATAGGCACAGAGAGAGAAATGAGATTTAAGGTTCACTCCCTATCAGATACAAGACTGGAATCTAAAACAGTGCCACTTGAATCCATGACATACCTTTGGATCTGAAAAGAGGGGACATATAAATAAGACCCTCACAATAGACTGAATATCAGAAATGTCAACTTACAGGTGCTTCATCACCAGGTCCGAGTACTACAGCACAGATCTTTAAATAACCTTTAGCACCAGACATTGTATCTTCTGGATCACTAAGTAACAGCCATTTATTGATGAGGGCATGTTGATTTTCATCATACACTAAACCCACATCACACTAAAATACAAACACATACAATTATATTAACAAATGTATATAACTGTATTTGTAAAAGTTTAACATTTAGGAGATAAAAAAAGAATCCTATTCATAATTCATGTGCTATTTTGCAAGAAATAGACAAAACCTGAAGTCAATAAAATCCAAGGTTCTGATGACTTGTAACTTTCACAACAACTAATTAATTTCCTTTTTATGTTTGTATGAACCTCGTCGAAAATATGGTCTTTCGGTGACAATTAGCTACTTATTGAGCAAAATGGTAATCTCGTCAGTTTTACTGAGAAGGCTTTTGAGGTTGCTGCCCCATAACTATGAAATAAACTTCCTTATTCCTTTGGGTCATATACTTCTATGTCATCACTTAAAGGGACTGTCCCGATTAGAACAGAGCCTCAAAAATAAAAGTCCGAGTTCGTTTGAAATCTAAACGCCAAAATATAGAAGAATGGTGTATATATATCCTGACTCAAAATATCAGCTCAAAATATTGAGTTGTTTGGACGTGAGCATTAAAACAGCTTATCCGGACACGTAACCCTTTTAAGATTTCGGGTCAATTCTCTCGTTGGGTGACCCGATAATCGATTCTTGAATCTTTAGAGGTCTACACGGTGAATGGTCGATGTACTGTACTTGATAACAAAAGGTAAATTACACCGACACATAATTTGTACAATCACCGCATAATACAGTTTGGGACACAGGACTCCATTTCAAGATGAAGACTGTTGGTTTAAGTTGTTTGAAAACGTATCACATATATTGATTTACTTGCTCGGCCCTAAGATAGGGGATCTTAATGGATTTTAACACAAAATTAAAAAGTTTTATTCTCAAAGACATTATTGGGATTGACCCTTTAAGACTTCTCTAAAAACCTACTTGTTAAATAGTGATTTTAATAAATCATCTCTGTGATAATAATATCTATAATTTTATACATTAATTCCTTTTACTCCAATTTTATGTATATTATTCAATTTTTATGTTTTAATCCTATATTTGTTGTCTCAAGATTTTTAAATATCAATTTATGTTTATTGTAATGCATCATGAGCACTTATATAAATGCTTATAAATAATAATAATAACAATAACTTTTGAATAATATTTTAATATTAAACAGATTTAATTTCATTCCATGTGTCAATCATCAACCATGCTGAAAGTATTTTGTAATACATGCCCAACACTGGCTTAATGAAACACATGTCACATGGACCTTATTTGAGATCAGGCACAAAACATGTAAACAAATATTGAGTTCAAGCATAATTATATTGATGCATAGCTTTGTTATGACTTTCTGTTTTGTTTCGATTGATAGTTTTTAAAAACTTACCTTAAAAGCACCAATTAAAGCATCTGACCGAAGTTTCTTTGAATTAAATACCTGGAAATGACATTTAAAATTAGACTTTGTTAGACATTTATAACAGCTAGCCCTCAAATCCATTTACTTGACCTTGTACATTGCATGGGCGCAGATCCCGACGGGGACACTGGGATGCGTCTCCACCAATTGTTTTAGTGGTAGGGCATATACTGTGTCGGAGTGCATCCCCACCACTTATTTCCGATGTTTTGCTGACTGTTTAATTTTTGAAATTGAAATGATTCCAGAGCTTTTACTGACATTTCAGAAAGTGTTGGTCCCAGGTACTTGAGGCCAGGGTCTTTGAAGTTGTACAGCTGCACCCCAAGCAATATGACATCGCCGTTTGACATGACTTGTGGATTAGGTCTAGCCTTTTTCTTAGAGTCCCTTGTTACAAATGGCGCTGAAACGCATTATGCTATACGTTTCGTGTACCAATGGTAAAATGTTTATTTTGTCTTAGATATTGGATATCAGATAATACTTGTAGTTTCTTGTCAAATGATGAATTTTGCAATGCCTCACGTCCATTCTATTTGCAGCATTATATTCGACATTAATTAGCTGATGATCTAAAAAATTCTCGCTAGATAAAATAAAATTAACGTGAAAAGAAAATTAATTAAAAGGACAAGAACCGTTTCAATATACATGAATAAATCAATATGTCGTGAAAAGATAACTGCTTTAACGGGGTAAGAAAATTTATAAGAACATTAAAGGGGAGGGTGGTGACGCCAAGTCAACACAAACTATAGATTTTTCAATTTCATTTTGTATCACAAAGCCTGTCATTGAGTCAACTGGCGTCGTTTTGAATCCCTGGTTGTCCGTGGAAAGGAGTGGGGTCAACTATTTTAAGAGTGGAATAAATTTCTCACGCAATATCATAATATGGATGTTTGACAAATTCATAACAAATTGCAAACCCATATGGTAGTAGGTACGGTATGTGAATAGGTACAGTGCGGTTCATTTTAGAGAGTCTTTGATCATTGATCAATTCTAGAAAAGAAAACAAATAGCGGCACAATATTGGTGGACTGAACTTTGTGTAACATAGATCACAACTCCGGTAATGATTAAATTTAAGGCAATAAAAAACACACGCCTTTACAGAAAATTATTAAATCTAGTCAAAAAAGCGGGCTCTGGTGAATTTCAGAGGGGAGGGGAGGCCAGGGTTGTTAGTCTGGAGTCTCAGTGCGGGGGAGGGGGTGTCCACCAAATGGGCACAAAACCAGACCCAACTTTTCTAGAGTAAAATGTTGGGGCGTTTTCGAGATATTAGGGGTCAAGGGTCAAATGAGGTCATTTGCACTAAAAGTAAATGCGCAACCATTCTTGTATCATGTAAATATGCTGAAAATGATCGAAAGTTATCACTCTTTCAGTAAAAATGTAAACTTGCATCGTATTCTACGCAAAATTTTACTCCAGAAAAGTTGGGTCGGGTTTTGTGCCCATTTGGTGGAACACCCCCCCCCCCCCGCACTGAGCCTCCGGTCTATGTGTCTCTCTCTACTACTACTACTACTCACTGAGCCATTGAGGTTGTCCTTTTGGGAACGTATATCTACATGACTATGACTCACTGTAAAATATATTAAATTAAGTTTTATGTTATGATTGATTACACAAGTTTAACCACGGTCGATTTCGTATAAAATAGAATTTCTGTTATTATCTTCTTTCCCAATCCAATTTTTTGAGCAAACATACAAAATATTATAAGTTTTTGTTGGCCCAAAAGTTATATTAAACGAACTGGAATATATTATGGAATGTGGACAATTTTTTTTAAAGAAAAAGTATTCTGAACTTGGTATGATGTCACTGATGTCAGCAAATATTGTTTGTTGGCCCAAAAGTTATATTAAACGAACTGGAATATATTATGGAATGTGGACAATTTTTTTTAAAGAAAAAGTATTCTGAACTTGGTATGATGTCACTGATGTCAGCAAATATGGCCGCAGACTTATTATTAATTTTATCCTACCTGCTCTAGTTTTCTGTCAATTTCTATGAAATAAAGGCAAGAATAAAGCGGTTTCTATGATATTATTTGAAAATTTTATTTTTTGGTAAAATTTGATTAATTTTCAAGAAAACGTATTTTTAAGTGACATGGAAAAAGTTCAAAATGTCCTACTGTGTTCTGCTCCTTAACTGGGCAAATGAAGAACGGCATGATGGAAATTTTGCCTGGGGAGCGGTGCTACAGCCTACTCTTATATCAAATTCCTATTGCCATGGGACCTTTTATGTACACACCAATGTGTACACGGGACCTCAGTTTTTCGCACCATCAGAACGCCTAGATTGCGGTTCTTGTTCGGTCCTTCTTCCTGCATCACTGACAAGGGAAAAAAACGCCTGAAAATCTGGATGAACTTCCACGGCCAATGCACTCAACCTCCAGGATAGCGAGCATACCGACTTAGCCACCGTGACCCCCCTATTAAGATACTGATGATGGAACATAAATCGGTGTGTATGTAATAGTTATTAGCACACTTTCCGAGGTGTATCGGTGAATATCAGGACAGTTTTGGTCAGGGGCCCAAATGTGAAAAATAGTATTTATTATCGAGTCGTTTTAACCGAAAAGTGACAAATACTTTTTGCTCTTTCATATATCCCTTTTTGTGCCCACGTAACATTTCACTCCGCAAACCTCGACAGATTCTACGCATCTTTATCTTGGCTGTATGACCATTTCTGCCATATTTGATCTATTTTAATGGTTCCGAATGCAAAAAATGGCTGATCCCATGGAGATTTATGTGGAGAGTGTATTATACTGTATCAACAAACGTCACGTTTGGCATTGGGTTGTGGAATTACCAGGGAATTTTATCAAACCAGCAGCCCAGAGACAATATCTCTGCCTATTTAGGTATACACACTCTACAAAAGACGCGACACGTTTTCCTGTTTGAAGTAAACCGGTAGCCGCATTGCAAACGTATGGTCGTAGGTACATATCACTTACTGTCATACATCTGAGTCTAGAAGTCCGCTACTTATTGCTTGATATCTATCTATAAAAAGTATCTGTGTATCAGAAATGAACAGTACACTTTCTGTAAATTGCTGATACACGGATACTTTTAGGCATGTATTGGAAATAAACAGGACAGTTTTATCAATGATTGCCAGTGGCACCGAGTAGTAGTGGGATGTAATAATGAAGGCAGCTCAGAATCAGAAAAAATGTTTCTGTCTAATGGACTAAAAAAACAGATCACATGCAGGATCAAAGGATGTTTTTTATATATTTATTTGTTATTTTGCATTATATTAAAAATCCAGAATAATTGCACATGTGTTACATAGACGTCCTGTTTGGCCGTATATTTCAAATTTTGTCTGATATGTAGAAAGAAAGAGAGAGAATGGGATTTAACGTCCACTCGGCACAAAGTAGGGCATTTCAGGACTAAAATATGATTCAATTTCATTTCAATAATTCGATTGAGGGTCGAGGTTATAGCTGTGGAAGGAAACCGGTAAAAATCCACAAGGTTAAACAGGTGACCCTACTCCTTGTCATGTACAACCGGGTAATCAAAACCATGCCAACTGACGCAATAGACATCTAACCCCTCTTTGCTGTGTAAGATGTAAGCGAGTAAATTAGGCTAACAAAAAATCCTTTGCGCCCGCGCATGGACTGTCTGCACCACTCATTTTTGGCGATCTGTTCCCCTGGTACATTGTATATATGTTTGTTGTTCTAGATGTCATTGGACATACAATACAGTTAATAATGCACGATGATCACCAATGGCAAAGGATGAAGTTTCGTTACATGGTTACAACTAGCATTGCCAGGGACGCGAGTCCATCTTGACAGTGTTTCAACCTTATCTTCATCAAAATCCAACTGTCAAGGACTATACAGGATCTAGGTTTTCTATAGCGTGTAAAGAATTATATGCAAAATTTCCTTGTTCGTCCCACTAACACTAATAAATGGGTTCTTACTAGCGCATGCCACAATTTGGGACATTGTTGTCAAAGGGTTCTTCCAGTGCATGCTGTCGAGTGATCAGTTCTGTTACTGATGTATTTTGGATCCCAATTTCAATGTAGTATGCAGCGAGTGACTATCAGTGATATCCCTGATACCATGTGCATAAAATTATTCCATGGAGTGTTTCATATGAAATCAAATTGGGTTTAACATCCTGCTGGTTATCTGCATCAACCAGCCAGGCTAATGAAGACAAAGCATACGCCATGCAATTTGCTATGAAGAAATGTTTTTATAGAATTCCTATTGTCAAAGCTTTATTTACGTACACAGCAAGGGGTTCAAGGGATCACTGTTTTTTGGCCCATTAATGACTAGACACCGATTCCTTGTTTGGCCCTCTGTCCTGCACCATCAAGTATGGGGACAATGTTGGAATATCCGGAGGTACTTTCTTCGACCCACACCATGATTCAACTCAGGACTGTTTCATATTATGATTCTATTTTAAACCAATAGAAAGCTGTGTTCTATAAATATTGACCAATCAAATAGAGAATAATAATGAGAAATTACCTTAAATTCTATAAGTTCATCAAAAAGTTCTGCCGGAGAAGAATGAAAATTAAAAAAGAAAGATTCGTTCCAGAATGGACTGTTGGTTGATTTTTTAACTCTAGTCTGTTTCATTTGATTAAAACATGTGACACGTGTGATAGGTTGTATATTGGCCCCTTGTAGCTGCCGAGCCTCCAGAATCTTGATTCGTACCTGAAAAAAAGAGTTACAAAGTTATTAGTAGCTTGCTGTATACACACTGACAATAACAGATTGAAATTGCAGATGAATTAACATCGGGAGTAGCCCAAAGGAAAAAGAAGACATATAAAAAGACCTTGCTACATCACAATTTACTCTAAATAAGGTTATATTCCAGCAAACATACATGTACCAAATCATGTATCTATCACACTGCGATATATATTATCCAGGTTTGTAAATTGTCTTGAGTGCAACATCAGTGCTAATTGGCTGAAATGAGTTTACTATGCTACATGTATAGTTGTAAATGATTTCTTTGATAACCAAACAACCCATACCATTTAAAAAAAACTTCCTAAAATATTATTCAATAAATGGTTCAAGTCTGTTCAGTATTTACATGTACAACAAAGATGTGATGAATTTTTTTTAAAAAGATCGACATTCAAGATCCTCTGCAGACGATGTAACCAGGATATGGTCAAAAGCCATCATAACCTGTAATCTTTGTAACAATTGTTTGAAGGATCTCGTTTTAATTTGATTGAATCTAAACCAGGATATTACCTACCACTGATATTTTGATTTTGTTATCTTTATTACATGTTCAACAACCAATCAGAGTTTATTTCTGTATGGATTAAGCCACAAATAATGAAATATACATGTAGCCCAAAAAATGTCAGTTTGAAACAAAGCTGGGATTTGACTTTCTTTGAAATCTCTAATAGGAATAAAGTCCAAAAATGGTTCAAAAAAATCATCTGTTCACTATTTACAAAGTTATGATAAATTGAAATTTCATTGAACTATGTTGTTCGCTATGTAACAAGACGACGCCATCTTTTATTGGTAGTGGAGAAACATGATTGACCTAGTTTAAATCTGATAGAATTCAAGCCAAGAGATTATCTAAAGTTGGTATTATGAATTTGATTTCTTAATTAAATGTTAAATAATCATTCAGAGTACAGGTTTAATGTGGATAAAGTGATGAGAAATTTGATATTTTAGAGAAAATGCAAATGTATTTTGTTAGCAAAATATGTCTTCTTTATGAAAGACGATATTGTAAAGCTGTATCAGGGATAATACTATCAAGACGTATCAGTGAAAATCTTATCAAAATGTATCAGGAAAACATGAAACATTGTAGAACAGATTGGGTACATATCTTTTTTCATAACTCAAAGTTATTTAATCATTGTGAAACAAATTGAGTTAATATTTTTGTTCATAATTCAAATAAAATTTTATAACAATGAATCGTTAATTTCATATTACTGGATAATTTTACTTAGTATGCAATAAGTGGTTCCAGAAGGTTTTACCATTTTGTAAACATAACCAAAGCAACCTGGATAATCTAAACTAAATACAAGTAACACCTGTTGCCAAAGTTATTGTTCTGTCATACTCATTACAATCCTCAATATGACGAATTCTATTGATTTTGTCGTAGGAAAATTCAATTTGTTTTTATGTGAAGAATTTAAACATATTCAGATATATCTTTATGATAAATTTCCATACACAAACAAAAAACACAGCGTCATGCAATACGTCATGATATGAATGGGCTATTAATAAAACATATACAGTTCACTTGGTATCTTTGATCATAAATAACAAATACAGATCAAATAATATCGTCAACCCACACACCAACACTTAAAATCCAAAATGAAACCTTACATATAGATAGATGTTACATATCTAAATCTCTAAAGTATACTTTTTATTCATGAAATTGTTTCTGGTGTCTGTCTATTGCTTCAATCAGGCTTAAGCGGGAGGGGGGTGCAACCCGAAAGTCGCTCTGAAGCTCATGATGCTATCGATCTGAATTGAAGTGCCCTTCTCTTGGCAATGCACGGGTAAAGTGAGAAACCCAATGTTTTGCAAAGTTCTAATATATTGTAATATTCATATTTGCATAGATGAGAGCAATTTGCATATCTGTCTGGCTTTTTAAAAATATTTATTGAAATTAGAATGCTTAATTATTATTGTAAAATTTTAATACCATAAATAAATAAATAAATCACCAATTCATGTATTTTACAGAAATCCTTTATCTGCCATTGTTTATATGATTAAATGAAAGATTAAATGAAGGATTGTTTTGATGCAATTAAATAAAAATTCTAACATCTAGTCTAAAAATGTCACACCAGATTGTATGCATTGTGTGGTAGCTATAAGCCCAGTAAGCACAGAGATGGGAATAGGACAGGGTATGCTTAAATTTTCTGAAACAACTGATACCACTAAGAGATCACACTTTTGCATACTGCACAGTACAAAAACCATGACAATTTTGGGATTAAGACAATTTTGACTGGACTATAAGTGTCGCTGGATGATTATGTGCATCAGATGGTATTGTTTACTTTTTCTAAAACACAGGATACAATTATATGTTCACCTTAAATTTGTGTAGATGTGTTATATACAGTATTGTTCAGAAAATCCCAAGACAATCAGCATAACATCCAGTGCCAGATTTAGATGAAAAGAAGCCCTAAAGGTATTCCACTTATCAGACTCCCCCCCCCCCCAATCCTCAACAAGGGTAGAGAAAGATGAAAGTGTTTGAAAGTGTGTTGAAACATAATTGAGCAATTCCGAAGATGATGACGGATATTTAAGAACTCAGAGCATAAGAAAGGCTTGTAACAGTAAAATGGAGCTTGAGCCAAAGGCTTCACCCTACTGCCAGTGGTAACTTCTCTAGTGGAATGAACTCAAGTGGCCATTCTTAGGGGCCATCCATAAAGTACGTACGCTCAAAATGGGTAAAATTCAGACCCCCCTCCCCCCCTGTACGTTCCTGTACGTACGTTTTGCCAATGAATTTACGCACCTGTACGTTTTTGGCGTGAACCCCCCTCCCCCCTTCAAGCGTAGGTACTTTATGGATGGCCTCTTATACAAAATGTTAAAAGGGGATAAAGATGCATAAATGAAAAGAAATACAGCATCTGAAATCAAGGAAACACCATTGAATACATTTGAAGTCGTCATTGAACAACTAACCTGAAAGTCTGTAGCTTTATTAACATTGAACATATCTCTATTTCTAATATTAAGCTTAGCATACGCAGCCATGAGACCATCATCAGGCTCAACTTGTCCATTTTCGGTTTCATCCTTTTTCGACTCTGGTTTCTCTCCTGGAGATAATGCAGGAGGAGAAGCAGGTTGATTTTTACTAAAATTTGGTAGACTCAACATTTTGATTTACACTGAATATCATAATATTACACAAATCTTCCAATGTCTCTTTTGGTGACACTAATTTGCTATTGGAATGTCAATCACTTTAACACATTTCATTGGAAATGTCCATCTCCTAATTTGTCATTCAATTTATTTTGGGACGTCATGTTAAATACAAGTTTTGTTAATGGTACAGTATTCCTTTGTATGGTCATTCTGAATCCTAAATGACAGTAAACATGTTTAAATTATATAATAAAAAAATCCAAGTCTTTAACTGTGGTTATTCCTTGGAGAGTTGATGGTATCCTTTCTCTCTGATCTTTCGATGCTACTTTTTCTTCTCCATAGAGGATTATCAAACAAAGCCATATACTTAACCCGACAAATGAATACGTTACAAATGAAATAACTGCACATTTAATAAACATAGTATTAAATACTACATGCAGCAAGTGTCTACACATCTACCTTCAGTATCAATTGAACATCCAACACAGGTTTTATAATGTCTATATCCTTACACCATTTGACACAAATTGCGCTGAATACAAAAAACAATTGATGGATCATTTATAGATCATTTCATTTTAGATTCTAGCACAAAAATTAATCAAATTTGCTGTTCTGTTGAATTTTCTAAAATAATTCTCAGAATTCCAAGGTATTTAGTGAATTATTAAATCGGTAAATCCACAAAATTAGTCAAGAGGTTATAGCACAAGATTTGATCCTCAAATCTGATCCAGAATAACCAAACAAGGCATACAGACAGCTTGTACAATATATAACATATATATAACTACATATAAATGTCCAATTCCAGATCTAAATATAATATATAAATTAAATTTCCATCAAATAAGAGTCTGAAATAACCTATACACCTGTTGCAAGAGCACGCAACTACATCCTCAGGACAAAGAAAACTATTTCAAAAAGTCCAATGTACATTATACTCTATGTACTACTGTCAAACTAAATCGACTAAATATATAAGCATCGAAATCTATAAATATTCATAACACAATACTAACAAACTCATCTCGTATTGCCCTATGATAACATTGTACTATCAATATAAGTGTAATCAATTGATACATTTCTATTTGAAGGTGAAATAAATTCACAATGAATAAAACACATAGAATTAAATGAAACACATAGTATAATGGAAACAAATCATCGAATATATAAATACATAAACTAATGACTACTAAATATATACTGTAGTCAATTTATATAATCATCACCAAATGGTGTTCTATTATTGACATGATGTTATCTATTGTGTTGATAACCCCGTTCAATATATCAATCATTCCATTTAAACACTTTCTATCCATATAATTAGAGTCAGAAGAATACAGATCCACAATTGTTCCTTACATATTTTGGCACGTCAAGAAAAGTGCTAGAAATGACCAGCATACTGTTGCAGTGACAATGACAATACAGGAAACTACAGAGGTAACTTATGGACACTTCTACTCTATCTGATGTAATTAGACTGGAATAAGAACTACTTGCAATAATGGTAAAATCAGCATCATATCACCGAATAGTGATACTAATTTTTAGTTCTATTTCAAATTTTATTTTAAGAATTCATAATATATTTATCAACCTTTTATTCACGTATATAGACAATATATAGCTAAACATTAAGCTTATCATTCTGTCTTTATTTATAATGTTAATGTTTTGATTTAAACTTATTTAAAGTCTATATATTAAGCAATTGCCTAAAAGCTTGATTAGTCCGGAATGTGTTATAATCTTTGATGCCTTTAAGGCTTGAGCAAAAAGTTATACAAATAACAATAGTCATCAGTGACAATCAAGTCAAAGCTTTTACCATTGTTTAGGACTTAAAGCTTTCAAATGTCAAAGCTTTAAATTACTTTTATTTACGACTTAAAGCTTTTTAACATTCTATTTATTATGAAACTTGAACCAATGAAATTTATTTATATATATCAATTTAACCTTTTTTCTTATCTATCATCTGATTTGTTGAAATAATATCTTTTTGTTATGCAAATTAGTTGCTTTAAATACCTCTACATACAGAGAACCAAAACTGGAGAAATATTCAGATACATGAATATATTGGTTAGGAGTTAGGACATTTAGAAACCTGTTAATATGTTTTGTAAATAATGTATTTTAAAAACTGTATATAAAGTAATATTGGAATGAATTTGGAATTGGACTTTTAATGAACAGCGGCCGCCTTCACCAGATACTTCTACAGTTATGAGCAATAACCCCATCCTAGCTCATATACAAATAATCCCTATGTGTCACCTGGGAGCCTATTCTAACACAGAATAGCCCCGAAACAGTTGGTGATAATCACATCTATAGAATGAGAAAGATGACCTGGATATCAATTACTAAAGACAACAGACAGAGCAATAATCTTCAAAAAATCAATATCCAATAGCACCTGGCCCAAACAACATACTACCAGAGGATCTGAACACAGATGTCAGATCTCTGCCTACATTTCACTTGATTTATGGGTACTCTTCATCACATTCCAAATGTCAAGGGTTCTTTGATGAGCATACTGATGGCTTCATGAATGAGTACTCCGTGGAACTTGGTACTGTTTCCATTCCAATTAATGTTTTCTTGCAAGGCCCTCTGTTCTTCACCACAGACAAGTGTGAAACCTGGCTTGAAAAAACAGAGGAATTTTTGTGGCCACTATAGGGATAGAATCCAAGATCTCCTGGTTAGCTAGCCAGCAACATTTTCAATCAACCACTAGAAAAACGGGAGGAAAATTGAAGAACTGGGAGTACTCAATAAACACTTTCCATTATAGCAACTGAACAAAAAGCCAAATACATACAGAAAGAAATGGTGTTTAACATCCACTCAACACTAACAAGGCCATTGTGTATGGTATATCTTTGTTCACTTGATTTTAGCAGTTGGATGATACCAGAAACTTAGAGAAAACTCTTAAGGGATTAAAACCTTAACACTTACGACATAACTTACGATCTAGAGAACATGCAATTAACAGCAATATTTAGTTAGAACTCTAGTCACTGAAACTTTGACCTTTTAATATTTGTCAAAATGTGTTATGTTCAGTGCACTCATTAAGCATATCTGAGTCCAAGAAATTATGTATATAAATCACTTGTTATTTTATTTGTTCTGAAATCCAAACTGTCTCTACATGTACGTTAGCTTTAAGTAGGGATGAATGTTGTGCAAGAGACTGAGTATGATGAATTTCCCTAGAATATGTAATAACATGTTCATGTAGTTAACTACTTTGGGGGGGGGGTGCATGTGAAGATGTATTGAATCGAATGGGGCCTAAGTCCTATCTAGTCAACAATTCAGTCAAATTGAGACCAACATACAACAATTTTCATGTCAATGGTTATATGTGTAATGCAAGAGTTAGAATTCTGCGTGGGATTATAATCTGGGACATTCTAGTTGGATGTCTAGTGTCAATACCAACCTATGATCCATGCCCCCTTTTGAACATGTACAAAACTGTTCTAATTTAATATATCTAGCTGAGATATTAAAGAACAACATGTTGACAGGGCAGTTTATTTTAAAATATCATCATCTGCAGGAGTGGATCGAGGGGGGGGGGGTAATTGAGGGAGCCTTCGTGTGCTGTCTGCACCTTTGATGCGTGCTAATTGCCATAGCAACACTTTGTCTGAATTTCTGCCCCATCCCAACTATCCATTCCTTGTTCTGTCCCTGTCATATTTTATAGACGTAAAGCGTGAAGGTATTTTTCTATTGTTACCAATGTGTTTCTCTAATCTCATGTTTATTATAAACTGACTGTAACAAGAACAGTAAATGGTTCTCTAGAAGCTTTCCATATTTGTGCACCTGTACATACCATTAAACACACCTACATGGATATAGGTAAGTATGTATATATATATGTTGTGATTAAATGTTGTTGGTCTCCGGTGAAAAGCTTGACAATTATCAAATCAATAAGTTCCCAGCTGTTACGTTTATCAGTTTAATGTGGTTAACTAAATTCTAACAGTTTCTATTCAAGTTCCAGTCAAACTTACTGTAGGCTTTCAATCAATAGCCAGCCTTTTGAAAATATTAAAGAAACATTTGTTTAAAACAAATGCGGCATGAAAGGAATGCGCAGAATCGTCAATATTATTCTAGCACTAAAAACAAAGAATGCAGTTTAAAGTTCACTCAATAGCAAGAAGATTAATTTGATATATTTATAGAAAATTTGTGTGCAGAAAGCACGTACGTAACTAATGGGACGAAATTTATGGTAGCTGGCTTTTTTTTTTGCACGTATCCAGTGAATAGCCATTTTGCTCAGTAATCTCAGCCAGAATTTTTTAAAATTGCGTTCAAATTTAAAATTTTTGTTTAGAACTAAAATAAATTAACTATTAATCAATCCCCACACTAAAAATATTAGCAGAAATCATTGTGTATATGTTAAATAGACCCGACCGAAGCACAAAATAGTGCCAATAGTGCGGCCACCGCGTGTGTCAAATGTCCATTTAAACTAGCAAATTCTGTAAAAATCAAATTTTCTTCCGGGGATAATTATTCAATCTCGAGTTGTGTCCGTGTTATTGCACAGACAACCCTGACGATGGTTTTCTGTTCGTCAAAGGCATTGTACTTTCGTTTGTTTGTTTACAAACTGACTTCTGTGCGTTGACCTCGCGACCTGTGACATTTAGATAAGGTCATGTGGATATCATGGCTGTTCACTGTGTCAGAGTCACTTCTCTGCAGGTAGGGCAAGTCTGTCGTTCAGATCGCAGAAAACAATCAGGGTTAGACAGATGATCCTACTACTGGTCATGTACAATCACTTAAGATCTGAACCCAGACATGCATAGATAAAAGGCCTTAGAGCAATGACAGGTATTATAGCTAAGATGAGAGAGAGAAATGGGGTTTAACGTCCACTCGACACAAACTAAGTCATTCAGGACCAACATGGTTCAGTTTTATTGCAATAATTTGACTGTGCATAGGGGTCATTAGCAGTGGGAGGAAAGCAGAGAGCTCGGAGAAAGATAGTAAGCTGGCACTGCCAGGCAGGATACGCCCACATTTTCGAGAGATGGTTATTTAGAGAACAAGCAAAACTGAAAGTGATTTTTCCTACAATCAAACGAAGGCTATAATTCATTAAATTACAATTTGATATGCACAAATATCGAAAAGAATCAAGATCTTTAGGTTATAAACATGCATTTCAAGTTTCATCAAAATCGAATTAAAATTGTGACCTATACTGGGTCCACAACCTTCATTTACCATACACTATAAGCGTACAAACGGCGGCCATTTTGTCTGGCAATTATGGTCCGATTTCCCGGAAATTCAAACTCAACCTTCCGTATGGTGTAACGGTGATAGAGTCAATCATTTTTTTAAATCGGATAATAATCATAACCTCCAGAGGGACCATAGGCGAATTATCGGACAATCAGGGGCCATAATTCAGGAAGTTTTTATCTGATATGTGCAAATAACGAAAGGAACCAAGATCTTAGGTTTATAACCATGCATTTCAAGTTTCATCAAAATTGAATCAAAATTGTGACCTAAACTGGGTCCACAACCTTGATATACCATTTAATAACAGTATTGGTGTACACACGGCGGCCATTTTGTATGGCAATTTTGTACCAAATTTTCCCGAAATTCGAATTCAACCTTCCTTAGCGTGTAATGGTGATATAATCAAACGATTTTTTAAATCGGATAATAATTGTGACCTCTAGAGGAACCACAAGCTAAACAAAGGCGATTTTGCGTATAATCAGGGGCCATAATTCAGGACGTTACAATCCGATATGCGCAAATATCGAAAGGAACCAAGATCTTTATGTTATATCCATGCATTTCAAGTTTCATCAAAATCAAATTGTGACCTCTACAGGGTCCACAACATTGATAAACCATTTTAAACAGTATTCGCATACGATCGGCGGCCATTTTTTATGGCAATTTTGGTCCGATTTTTCCAAAATTCAAACTCAACCTTCTTTAGGGTGTAACGCTGATATAATCAAACGATTTTTTAAATAAGATAATAATTGTGACCTCCAGAGGGACCACAAGCTAATCGAATTAAAATTGGGACCTCTACAGGGTCGACGACCTTGATATACCATTTTTCAACAGTATTCGCATACGAACGGCGGCCATTTTGTATGATAATTTTGGTCCAATTTTTCCGAAATTCAAACTCACCCTTCCTTAGGGTGTAACGGTGATATAATCAAACGATTTTTTAAATCGGATAATAATTGTGACCTCTAGAGGAACCACAAGCTAAAGAAAGGTGATTTTGCGTATAATCAGGGGCCATAATTCAGGACGTTACGATCTGATATGCGCAAATATCGAAAGGAACCAAGATCTTTGGGTTATATCCATGCATTTCAAGTTTCATCAAAATCAAATTAAAATTGTAACCTCTACAGGGTCCACAACATTGATATACCATTTTAAACAGTATTCGCGTACCAAATTTTCCCGAAATTCAATTTAACCTTCCTTAGCGTGTAATGGTGATATAATCAAACGATTTTTTAAATCAGATAATAATTGTGACCTCCAGAGGGACCACAAGCTAAACAAAGGCGATTTTGCGTATAATCAGGGGCCATAATTCAGGAAGTTACAATCCGATATGCGCAAATATCGAAAGGAACCAAGATATATGGGTTATAACCATGCATTTCAAGTTTCATCAAGATTGAATTAAAATTGTGACCTCTACAGGGTCCACAACCTTGATATACCATTTTTTAACAGTATTCGCGTTCGAACGGCGGACATTTTGTATGGTAATTTTGGCCCGATTTTTCCGAAATTTGAACTCTACCTTCCTTAGGGTGTAACGGTTATATATTCGAACGTTTTTTTCTAAATCGGATAATAATTGTGACCTCCAGAGGTACCACAAGCTACAATAGGTGATTTTTCGGACAATCAGGGGCAATAATTCAGGAAATTACGTTCCGATAGGCGCAAATATCGAAAGGAACCAAGATCTTAGGGTAATAAACATGAATGTAAAGTTTCATCAAAATTGGTTCAAAATTGTGACCTCTATAGGGTCCACAAGCTAAAAACATGATTTTTCGTACCATCAGGGGCCATAATCCATGAAGTTTTGATCCGATACATGCCAATATCGAAAGCAGCCGAGATCTTTGGGAGATAAACCTATATTTCAAGTTTCGTCAAAATCGGGTAAGAATTGTGACCTGTAGAGAGTCCACAAACAATTGTGGACGGACGGACAGGGGCGACGACATAATACGTCCACATGAAAATGTGGGCGTATAAAAACCATGAGGTTGGACAGTCGACCCTACTCCTTGTCACATACAACCGGGGATTCAAAAACATGCCAGTTGACTCAACGACAGGCTTTATGATACAGCACGTATGTGCTAACCATTCAGCCATCCAACCTTCCTATAACTTAGATCAAATGCAGAAAGAAAGTCAACTATATGCACCTGTTGGCTACATGTACATGAA
The DNA here is from genome assembly GCA_917208275.1 of Patella pellucida. Taxonomy (NCBI): domain Eukaryota; kingdom Metazoa; phylum Mollusca; class Gastropoda; family Patellidae; genus Patella; species Patella pellucida. The sequence continues at coordinate 75,023,398 of OU795039.1, read as the reverse complement.
AAGTTACAGTTATTACCAAATTTCTTTGCGCTAATTTTCATATTGATAGTGATTAAATTTTTAAAGAATATCAGTAAGACCTGTGAAGGCAAGCAATTATTACTCAATTCTGTATTTTTTTGTTTTACACATCAAAAAATAAACAGAAATGAATATTTTCTTGAAAAAGAAAAGTATGAAAATTAGCTACCCATTTTTCGGGAGAACTATGATATCCTTCGTTTATTAAGAGAAACCGAAAATTAAACCTACTTGAAAATCTTGTGGTTTGTTTGAAAGACTTGATCTTGTCTTCTTGCGCTTGCCCATTTTACGTTTCTTTTTTCTCTTAGGTAATCCAAGACCACCACCACCATCCCCCTGGTCACCTGCTTCTTCTTCTTCATCTTCTTCAGAATCATCGTCATCGCCCTGTTCTACGACCTGTCCTGTAATTACATGTAAATTAAGAATCAATGTTATCCTATGATCTTTTATTTAGTGAACCCGAGGTATTCTGAAGGAATGCAAATTGAAATGGAATTAAGTTTTACATCTTAATATGCCATGCCTTGTGCTATTAGGGAAATGTTGTCCTAAAGGCAGCGCTATCACATTCCCATACTTCTATTTCCAACAGACAAGGCATGTTTAACATGATGTCAATGGTACACAAGGTCTCATCTTTTTTCATACAAACGGTAGACTATTTTCCTTTCCAGGCAATCCATCCTGCACCCTAGTCTTGAAAATCCTAACAAACTTTCTTATCCAACACTGGAAACAAACAATGGACCACCTCGTGATTAGCCTTAAGTCAAAAAAATTGCAAAGAAGTAAGTTAATGACTACTACAAATGTTACCAATTGTTAATTTACTTTGCATCCAAGATGGACACGAGCAGAATGGAATGATATTGGTCCCACTGTAGATTATAATGAATTGAAATTTATATATATTTCTTTGTACTGGGTGGAGAGGGAGAGAGAGAGAGAGAGAGAGAAATGGGGCTTAACCTCCACTCGATATATTCAAATTTTGTCTAATGGTTCTGATTGTTTGTACTTGGTTTTATTTTATTTATATAAATCTATGTCATTTTTCTGTTGTACCTGGGTGGAAAATTACAATAGAAAAATGGCATAGTTTCATATAAACAAAATAAAACCAAGTACGAACAATCAGGACCATTAGACAAAATTCGAAGTCCTAAAAAAAACAAGATAGGCAAAAAAGTATGATTAGGCAAAATAGTGTAATCAGCATATTAACTGTTCAACATGTACATAATACAGGTGGTAACAGGTGTCCGGAAGAGTAAGCTTACCCTGTCTGCCGCCACATCGGCCATAGCTGCATCCAAACTATAAGGCGAAATATCGGTAAAATAGCATGATTGGCCAATGGACTATCGGCATGCAAAATGCATGTGATGAACAGTGTTATCGATGTACAATGTAGTAGACAGACATTATCAGGGAGATAGTATACGTGTCAATTAAATATATCTAGAAAGATAGCCGAGAGAGACATGTTATATTTACCAATTAAGTTAATATGACGGCCATAAAATATTTTTAAGGTTTTAACAAGTTAAGTACGCAAGTATCCCTGAAGCTTAGATGACAAATGCCTTGATCTACTTAAAAAATCTGAATAAATGAAACAAGCTTTCGCGTAATGAATTAGCTGAGACACATGTGACTTTAAAGTCTAACATTGTTTACAGTATTTCTGTCTTTTGAACAAGCTAAGCCTTTTTCATTAAAAATTAGTACATCAAATATTTCCTTTTGGAAATCAGGAAAATTTATTAAATTTTAGTAGTTAAACAACAAAGATCATAACAAGTTGATGCCATGCAAGATACACACAAATTTTAAAGGAGGGAGATAGAGAACAACGTTAGAAATAAATAGATTTTTCATACCATAGGGGGCATAACCCAGGATGTATCGGTCTTACATGCTTCAATATCGAACGGAACAGGGATCTTTGGGATATAGAGCTAAGTTTTAAGTTCCATTAGAATTGGATAAAATTTGTGACCTCTAGAGAGACCACAAGCTAAAAACACTAAAATAGCGAACTTTAAAGGGTCCACTGCCTTGATATTACTGTACGTTTTTACAAAATTTTCATTAAACTGGAGCGGCCATTTTTTCATGGGAACTTTCTGTCTGAATTTCAAAAAATTTGAATTCACTTGTAATTCTGATGTAACTGTTTTATATATGAATGCTCTTTAAAATCCAATGAAAATTGTGTCCTCTATATTGGGTTCAAAAAATTTAAAACATGATATTTCATACAATCAGGGACCAATAGTCTAAGAAGTTAAGTTCAGATATGAGCCGGTATTTAGAGGATTTTAAGATCTTTAGGTTATAAACATACTCTTAAAGTTTTATCAAAATCAGTTAAAAATTGTGTCCACAAGCTAAAACAGTGATTTTTGAACAATCAGGGGAAATAATCCATCCAGTTAAATCAACAGGATCATTGGGATATCAACCTATATCTCAAGTTTCATCAAAACCAGACAAAAATATGAACTGACACACAGACAGTGGCGACAACATTATACATGTACATCCACATCAAATTGTGGGATTATAAAAATGAGCCTGAAAAACTATGAAAAATCATTGGTATAGACAACTTGTATTTAAAATGAAATGAAATCAACTGGAAGAAACTTGGGCATTTCAAGATGTTGACATCATATGAACTATGATGTTGCAAACTGCAGATAACCGCAAAAAAATCCTTTTCTATGACTGAACTTACTAGGTGGTGATGGTTCCTTTGCCTTTGGTGGTGGAGTCGCACCAACTTCAGATTTAGTTTCTTTTTTTACTATTGGTTTTTCTACTGCTGGGGCTTTTTCAGGTTCAACCTTCTTTACGGGATCTTCACTTTTTGTTTCAGACATATTGTATTAGATTGGGTTCCTTTTTCAGTTATCAGAATATCATTTATTCTATAATCAATGTAGATTTAAATCATCATTGACAATTTAAACTATGTGCAATAGATTCATAAATTCCCGTTTATGATGTTTACAATTTTAGTTAATTCCAGTATCATCAAATGTATCAAAGAGAATCACAATGTTCGACTTGTATACAAATTAAAGATTTTTGAAAATCCACATTACATCATTACGGTTGTGATGTTCATAACATCAGTAAATAGACAGTAAGTAGCTTATGAAATGTTTCACTTTCTGTATAAATAAACAAATTTCAGAAAACTATTCTCAAAATCAACAATAAGCCGCATTCCTGTTCAAGATATCATATGTACATACCAGGAACACAAGATTATATCACATAAAATATTTCACCCAATTTTATCTCTTAGGATATTCAGATAACTTCTTTCAAAACCAACATCACCACTTTGACGTTAATAAAACATTTAAAGAAAATACTAAGAAGCAAAACTATGTACAATCCTATTTAAAAATTCAACCAAAGAATACAATGATCATCCACTACCAATTTTTTCACCAAATAATTTCTCTAAAACTATTCTCAACACCTTCTACATACTTAAATGAATCACACAATACAAATGAATTTTTGTGAAATTTGTATGCTGGGCTTCTATTATTCGAAACAAATTGAGTTTAAACGACTTGTCATAAATCTAGAATAATTGATCGCAGTAGGTTAAAAAGGCATTAAATTCACAGATTTTATATCAAAATACGCTGTGTGTTAATAAACAAAATGATACTAAAAAGGACAAAACTTATGCGACTGTTCAATAAACTAATTAAGAAACAAAAGCTATTCGTAAAACTTACCCATGATATGAACAGGGTTATATAAACTAAATCTGTATCCCCTCTACCCGAATAGGTGTTATTTTCCTAAATCTCAACAAACTATATGTGTTAGTAATACCGGTACATATTTATAAATCAATGCAATCTGTTGCAAAGCGAGGACACTATTATACTTTTAAATCAATAAAATCTCATACCTATACAAAAACTTTCTTTGTGGACACTTCAAAATAAAATAAATTAACATATTTGATTCAAGCACAGATAAGAGGAGAATTTAAGGTGTAAAGCTGCTGATTTTTTCTCGCATTTGGTAGATAATATCTAATATTTATGGCTTAATCCATGCTGAAATCTAGTCAAAATTCATTTAATCAAGAAAAGAAAACAGAAATAATGACAGTACTATGATTTCCCGGCTTGGAGCAAAGAGGTCCATCAAAAGATTTTATACTACACATATAGGTTGCACTGGATTGTTTTTATCATCTGTAGTGAAAAGGATGCTATTTGTTGCTAAATTTTTAATTAATCACATCTTTTTTAATACTGAAAATTAAAGAAGTGAATCATTTTTGGACTGATATTCGCTTAAAGACTCAATTTCACTATACAAAATGTAGCTGTGTAACTGAATAATATGCCCCAATCTTTATTCTGGTCAACAAATTGTACTATTTTACAATATTCCAATTAACTGATGATACAAATTTCATCTTAACACACCTAATTTAAATAATTAAAAAATATCAACTAAACGATTTGAAAAGCCTAACATAAACCTTTTCAAATGTGACATGGATTTTAAAATATTTTCTAACCCTCTGGACAAGTAAAATAGGATGTAATGGATAATCTACACAACAGGTAGGACACTTAAACATCTAGTACCAAGAGTAAGGCTATTATTTATTTTCTGGTGCTGTCAAGCCAGTTAGAGTGTTATTGTCCCTTTAAAGATTCAATTTCACAAAATTGTAATTTGCAAGAGATATGAAATCCTCTCAATAGTTGTTGTGCTGTGGTACTCAAAGCACTTTTGTGTAATTATATTTCTGTTTTGTTTTAATTTAAAAGAATATCAATTTTAATTAATTAAAATCAGAATAATATATTCAAAATCACCGTAACAGATTTTAACAAGCATTTGCTAACCTCTTAAACCATAAATAGATCTCTTAGACAAATCAAAAATCATTTATTATCAACCCTGTTATCAAAAACTTTAATTACGTATGTAAAATCATTAGAAGAGTAGTAACATGTTCAATAACTTTCTTACTTAACCAAAATAATACTGTTTTGTTGGGCATTAACTACCAACAATATGTTTGTGAGGTGCTTTGTGAGGATTCTATAATGTTACAGATATATAATGACTGGCAGTTACATGTAGCTTTTCAGTGCCGTAATCCCTGTTTGAAGTCCATGTTACAAGCCAAGCTGTGTTTTGTCGATTAAATGGAAATGTCTGAGAACCAGCCAGGAAACCCATTAGAATAGTTTAATTAAGATATCACTAATGAAAAACTACTGACATGAAATGACTGATGTGATGTGAACTTATGTAGGAAAGTTTTGTCAGGAATGTTTATATGCATAACACAGGTATGTAAAACAAAGAGAAGAAAGGTATTTATCTTATGAGAAAACATAAAAATATCAAAGTGAAATCTAACAAACAAATGTGACCTACACAATAGGCTATTTCAACTTTTCACACAAATATGTAAAAGCTACAAATAAGAAAAAGATAAACAATGGATGAAATGAAACCAAGATACAACAATATAAGCAACAAAACACATAATCTCCTTAATGTTTACCACAATTTGATCAACCCAAAATTTGGGGAAATATAGAAAAATTGAGCCATTTGTCCACAATTAATCTTGTCAGTGATACAAGTATTTTAACAGCTAACAAACAAAAATGTTATTTTCAAAATAAAATAGAAGTATTACCTTTTTGTGTTTTAAGCAGAAGTTAAACCACATTTCACAAAGCTAATCATTCACAATGGACACTGCAACGGATTCCTAATTTAATATTGATGACTTTTGACATATAAAAATTATAAATTCAATTGTATTTATTGCCAGTTTGTCATTATTTAAATTGACGGACAGATATAATTAATTGCTTTCCCATTCTAATGGCTAAGGCCAAGCATTTATGAATATTAAAATCTAGATTTGAAATTAAAAACAAAATCAAACAAAATATTCACTCTAAAACTTACACTAATCCTTACAAAGTCATCCTTTAAACTGAATAAAAGACAATCATCAAATTGAAAACACAAGTACATACATGTACAATGTAATGACTAAAATCTGAAATCTTTAAATAAAGGTAGCCGTTACCAAAATTTTGAAATTAAACTAGCTATCACCAAACATTGCTAGCACAAAAAAGAAAATAGACAAACAGGTTTCAAGATTCAAACTTCCTTTAAATATTACAATAGACAGTTCAAACTTCACATTATTATAATCAAACTTCTTTCATATGAAAATACACGTCATCTCAACCATCATTCACAACCTCCTGTATCAAACTGTACCGTCTTCAACCAATACAGATGCCACAATGACAGAACAATTAATAAATCATAATTTGACAATTATCAAACCAATTTGATGAATATTAAAATGTAACGTGAAATGTCAGTTCTGATAAATTCCTTTGACTAAAACCATCTAATGAAATCGATTATGTTTGGTTAGCATAAATCAGACTAAAGCCCTGTTTATACACAGTGCAAACCTTTCAAATAGGGCGTGAAACCCGAACCCAGAAAGCCGTTGACAGCTTTTGTGATGGCTTGTCTTTTTCTAGCTGTGAGAGATAAATTTTGTCATTTGCTATCATGGCTCAGGGGGAATTAAACACAGAAGAGATCTTGGCACTGTATTTGTACATAAAACAATGAAGGAAGCAAGAGTAAGAGGCGAATATCAGTGCATGAAATTTTGCAGAGAAGAAGTGAGTTTGGAGAATACCATCACCTCCTAGAAGAACTATATTTTTATCCGGAAAAATTCTAACAGTGGGAATATTGCACACTAGTGGGAACGATCAGGCCTAGCAGTTTCTATTCGTTGAAATGATGTCATGGAAAGTGCCCGCTGATTGGGAAGCATTCAATAACTACAGTATGGTTTTGCTATACATGTAGCTCTAATGTTGGGTTACACTGATTACACCCCTAATAATTAGCTATACCAATACATTCAGATTTAGCTATACCAATACATTCAGATTTAGCTATAACAATACAGTAAGATTTAGCTATAACAATACATTCAGATTTAGCTATAACGCTACTGTTGGGATCTGCTGATTACACCCATTATATAGTAACTGATAATAGATTAAGGTTTTCTATATTGAGTATGATACACCCCTATGTTAGAAACACCCCTTACATGTATGTACTGTTTACAGAACCTCACAATGCAGACATTTTGTCTATAATGCTATGTTATAGAGATTACTCATTGCAAACACCCCTAAAGTGTTCTTTACAGATCCTAAACGCCCAATAACGAATTTGCTATTAACACTATTATTAAGGTACACTGAAATCTGCCTTACAGCACTATCCAGGGGCCCCAATGTATGATCATAATATAACAATTGTTTGACAATTGGAATTCATTGTGCAACACAGAAGAATAATTTCCCTGGGGAAGTTTCTGAATTCCATCAGTCTAAATCCATTTTACGGGGACATACTTGCATATCCATTGTGTAATTTTTAATCTGACTGCCAAACAGGTATTGTCTATTACAATAATTAGAAGCCGGCTTAACAATGCTAAAGATTATTATTCAGTCATTTCAATATTTTATGCCTTAAGTAGAAACGACTCAAATAAAACTAATATTACTGTACGTAGCTATATATGAGTTTTCTTTTCAAAGTTCAAGATTCACAATTTTTCAAGGACAGTGACATTTTGGCTTAGATGGTGTCTAAGAAAAAAATACAGGATTGTTGAGATAACTTGCCTCTCCATATGATATCAATGTTATGGCACTTTTTCTTGAGTTCTATATTAAATGAGAGAGAGATATCCACAAATACAAACTACGGTATTCAAATAATATCTCTTTATTTTAATAAATGGCTTGTGCACAGAAACCCAACTTTTTAAGGCAAGGGTAAAAAAAAATATTTCCAATTGACTCAATGACTGGGGAGCAGTAGTGGCTCAGTGAATCAGATTCTGGCTCGCTAACCTGGAGATCTCGCATTCGATCTAAGTGTTGGCAGTGAATGTTCATACGGAGTGGTGCTGGACGGAGGGATTATTTGTTCGTATGGTATAGAAAACCAAGTTGCCGTGTATCTATTGGTGTCCATGTAAAGAACCTTTGATAGTTGGAATTTTAAAAATGAGTAGACTCTAGAGCAACTTTCCTGCCAAAATTTTTTGGGTATGCCCGTCTTGATAAGCCCTGTCTGATTTCAAATCTTTTTAGACCACTTGGTTACCCAACAAACGCTAAACATCTAATACCCATACGACATTACCATACACAGACAAACAGAAGTAAAGACATACAAACCTTGTGAACCTTGTGGTTGTGAGTCCCCAGATTGACTACCAGCTGGGGGAGTATATGTAATTTTAAAATTTAACTTAGACTGAAAATAAATACAAAACATTATTTATTACCATAAATGAAATATGTTATGGTGTTGAAATATCTAAATGTCACAATATTTTACATCTGAAATTTATATTTACATGTAAATGTTCACGATTGGCATTGTCTCATTTGGATCCCCTAACCCATTTTTAATTGTCTCCGTTGTATCCATCAAACTCATATGAATTGTCAATCGCAATCTGAGGCATGCAGCTTGTACACAATAAAGGTATATTAGCAAGGATGGATAGTACATCATTGTCAGTCTTTATATTGTTCACCCAGTTTCAATTGGATTGATCAGCTAATTTTAACAGGTAAGATTATGTTCATGTTGTATTGTACTAAAAGGTTAATGGTTTAAACGTTTATATTTTGATTTTGTCAGTTGAGTTAAGTACAATGTACCTTTATAAAATAATGTATATAATTTAGTTATGATACGTAATTTGTCTTAGCAGGCTCTTTTTTTTTGTTTGTCTTCTTAAATTACTCATTTGTAGTAAAGATATCGGTGCCATGTTCGATTAAACCAGTTGTGAAACTATATATGTATGGTTACTGTAACTTTTTATCATACATGTTAACCAATGGTAACAGCACCATATATAGAGACAGTATAGTATGATAAATTATTTTAAAACTCACAATTATCTTCAATAAGTGGAAGTAGGGTGTGGGGATAGGCCAAATAATTGTAACGAAAACTAACAGGAGACAATCTAACTTTTCTGTTTGCTGACTCATTGGGACAATTTGCAAATATTTACATCCCCCCCACCCCAATGACATCTGCATTTACTCTGTTCAGTCAGAAATCTAAGTTTTTTTAATCCAGGCTCTAAATTATGTTTTAAGGGAACTGATTTCTGGACGACTTTCTGGGTGTGTCAGACTGTAACAGGAGGTTGCTTTTTAAAGCAAAGAAATTATTACATTGAATGTATTATTATCATGAAGATGATATTGATGAAAAAATATATGTTATTTATTACCTGATGTGGTCTGCCATTAGCATCTAATAGATTTTCACTGATGGTTTTAGACTGAAGACCACCACGCGTTAAGTCAGCTAACTTTACCTTGAGTGTTCCTAATAATCTGTAATATATAATATATACATATTTATAATGAGTGGTCCTAAATCATTTAATCATCAAGAGCATACATGTAACTGTAAAAAAGCCACTTTCTGACCACAGCTTTTTTTTGTAGACTTTAGATGAATATGAATCCAGCATTCTCTAAGGCACCGTCACACTTATTCAGAATCAGCAGGAATCAAAGATGAAAGATTCTCAATATCTGTATGTGCCACATTCTGGTTTCTTGCTGAGGTGTCAATCATCTCATGTCCATCCGGAAAACGGTGCTGGGGCATCTTCAACAATAGGGCAGTCTCTTCAGGGCCTTCTTGGGCTTCATCACTGACCATAGAGGGAATCTTGACTGTGGCCCACTTCTTTGGCAGCATGCCGTGATGTTGACTAGGCGACAACTCAAAGCAGATTGCTGCTCCTGCAGAAGCTGGCCCCAATTTTTATGCGATTCAGCTGGGTTCTGAATTATATCTGGCCTCTATCAGTGTCAATCAGGATATTCCCACTGCATCTTAGCCATATTTGAGCAACAATCGAAAGATTCTAGCGACGTTATAAGTACATGTAATTCCCAGCTGAATTCTTTTAATATCAAAGTAGATTCTGACAGAAATCAACATGCATTCAACGATTTGAAGTGGCTTTCGGTTTTTTAATGCTTCCTCAAATGCGATCATGATGTTTCAAATGCTGTTAGAATGGAGTAAAAATATTTAAATTGCAGTCAAGTGTTAATTTGTAATACACTTTGAATGTTGTTTTGATATTTCTCCACTTCGAATGCACCTCAAAAGTTTTGAACTTTAGCGAAACATTCCTGCTGGCAACAAGAGCAAAGGTCTAACTAACCCACAAACTCATGATGCAATCTGCAATGGGCCTTAGCTTTTATCCAATACAAACACATGTTAAAAATTATTATATACATGTACCACTTTAACACATAACAAAATTATATTGAATACAAGTTACTTTGTGTCATGTGTTATTTTTATTACTACACGTAAATGCTGCTTAATCAATTTATGTAAGACTTTGCTGTGAGTTATAACAGAGTTACTTCCCTTGTAAAAGATTTTGCAATAACCCTATCACCAGCTAGATTAGTCACTTGTAACATGAACATGTCCATTACTGGTTGCATCACATTTCACATGATAAAAACTAACAAACAATTTATGCAATGATAACAATAGCTTTCATTCATAATCTTCATGTCTGTAAACAACTTCATCACGATGAGTCAACAGAGTCTTAAAGGATGCGAAAAGAATACCCACTCAAATAATTAAAGATGCATTACATGTATGTATGTGAACAATGTTACCCCTTGTCAGTGATGCAGGATGGAGGGCCCGACAAGGACAGCTGTCTAGTCGTTCAGATGGGACGAAAACCGAGGTCCCGTGTACACATTTCATTATCTATTTTTAGACTACAGCTGTTTATCTATCTTACATAATGCATTTGAGTTAATTTAAGCATGTCATGTAAATAAATCTCTAATTTGTTTGATACGCTCGAAACCGGGCGACCACCTTGACTCATTATGGTGTGAAACTGGCTTGTGTGGTTCCGTTTTTAACTGGTTTAATTATATCTAACGAAAAAACACAACACAATTTTTATTGATCAAATCTAACAACTTGCACCCAAGCTCTCAAGATTAGAGATTCAACACCCAACAATAATACAAAATCAAAAATAATTAAACATAAAAATGGATAATCAAGATTTTGGGTGTTTTTTATTGTAGCTGCTTAGTAATGATGATAGAGACTAGCCTAAAATTCAAAGTGAAGCAATTTGACTGAAAACATCTTTGGAATATAAAACACGCCAGTTGACTTAATTAATGACACTGACAGACCTTATTATTCAGCGATCTCCCCCCCTCCCCCCAACTGTAATAAACAACAACAAAGACCAACATTTTTAACAAGTCTTATTTATGTTTGAACCTATTCATTAAATTTTATTAGTCAATGTGGTACTGTATTTAATGCTTAATTTTTTAATATTGACTACAAGGTATCTTGTGAATAATGATGGGAGTATGCCCAATTTTCAATGCCTGTTAATTTTCAGTTCAAGAGAGAGAGAGAGAGAAACAGGGTTTAATGTCCACTCGAAACAAACTAGGTCATTTCGGGAATAACATACATGTATGGTTTAATTTAATTTCAATAATTCTCTTGCGCGTAGGGGTCTTTTAGCAGTGCGAGGAAACCGGAGGACCTGGAATAAACCAACGACATTGGAAAGGCAATCCTACCCCTTGTCACTTACAACGGGGGATTCGAAACCACGCCAGTTGACTCAATGACAAGCTTTATGATACAGCACACATGCTAACCATTCGATCATCCAATCCACCTAATTTTTAGTTAAAGGTGATAAACTGAAATTATTGACATTTTATAAAATATCGCAATGTACATGTAGTGATTATATCGCAAAATGTTCTGAAAATATTGCGATATCCATTTCCAAGGATATTGCCAAGCTCTACCTATACTTGCAAACAATGATGCCAAAACTTCAACATGCCCTTCATCCCTTAGAAAACTTGTGCCTTCAGTGTGCACTACCTGACTTAAAGTCATTCAAACTTGAGTACCTACTTCAAAAATTCCTGGCATGGTGTTTTATTTTGATCGATATCTCAAACCTACATATATTGAGAAAGTTGTTATAGTGACGTAAACAAATGACAGTTGTGTTTTTTAATCAAATATAGTAAACTGATATTGTCAACACCTGCTTTTAAATCAATACTAAACTATTCTAGAATATTAATATCATAGCAGAATAAATACATACTATATGTATATATCTGTTGTTTAAAAAATGAAGGATAGCTAAGAGTTATGAATTATTTATTTATGTATTTTTTGAGGGGCAACGAGAACTTTAACATTTTAAAATAATAATAGTTCTGAGAACAAGAAAATCATTGTAAATTAGGTTGCCTGGCAACAAAACCTACTCCAACAGCTGATGGGTTGTCAGAATTGTAAACAAGTGTTGTCATATATTTATTACCCATTAAGTGATTATCAGAAATCATAAGATTTATAATTAGTTGTTGAAGGTATAGGATATTGTTGGAAATCGATAGAATCAGATTTTAAGTTCAGTCACCAGCTCGAATGTCCACAAGCAATTGTTGATGCTGGACTCTAGACGGTCAGAAGGGGGCAACAACAATACACAATCACATTTCAATTTTGGTAAATATAAATGAAGCTGCAATTAAAATTCATACATCTGCTGTTTAATGAGAAAACTGATTTAGCTTTTACCTGTTTCTACCAACTCGTTCCCAATCTTTGATTTCTATAACTACTTCATCATTACTGCTAGCTGGTACTCCTTGTAAATCAAAATCTAATGTCTGAAATAAAAGATGAAAATGTTTTATCACACATGATGGGAAGTGAACTATGGTGGCTCGGTAACCAGGAGGTCTCTAGTTTATAATAATAATCTCGTCATTTTACAAGGGTAGCAAATTAAGCCGGACGCTTACTTTGAATTTGGCCCTTGGCACAGATCGTGCGAATGAACCTGGGGTTGGCTGAGAAAGTTTCTCTGGAGTTTTCAGTGTGGTTTCCCCTTGTCAGTGATGCAGAGATGGCTTGTTCAGAAGGGAAAAAAATGAGATCCTAAGGCCTTGGTAGTTGGAAAAGCATGGCATGGGTAAAGTTTTAAAGTTTCTGTAACAGCATAATTCATGGGCCATGCTAGTATATAGAACAAGCCAAAGGTGATGCTGGTGTCCCCCGCCGAAATACCAAAATAAATAGATGTCACATATAAATTAATCACACATTTCTTTCATTCAAAAGTATCAAGCAATTAAACTGATTATCGATCAACTATACACTAAATTTCATCACTCTTTATCGGATAGAATCAAAGTTACCTTGTCCAAAAGCATCGACCATTGAAATAGCTTAGCTTTACCTTGAAATGTCAATCATTGAACTCAGTCAAGAAATTCACCTACATGTAATGAACATCTACATCAAGTTAAAACATTCTACCTCAATTAAAAGCAGAGTTATGTTCCAAAGTCTTGACTAATCAAATGGTTTATCACTCCTTATATCATAATCAGAAAATTCCAAAAAAGTGTGACGGACAGGCAGTATGCATGCGGACGGACAGACAGCCGGACGATCCTTTTTTAATAGTAAGAAATTTAAAACCCATTTGATTTTTTTTCATTTATATTTCTTATACCTGTGCATGTTGCACAATATCAAAAGGTATTGTTAACAATGTATTGTTCATTACACGTACTGCATAATTTAGCAGAAATTATCTTGCATATCAGGTGACATTACATGTATATATGTCAGAAAGGCCAAAGATGTCTCAGATCATACAAATAATCTCAAAACTCAGTTGCACAGAATTCGTGAAGTCACCAGCAAGTTAAAATGAACAAGATGACGAGTCATTACAATCTCGCACCCTTGAACTTGTTTGGAAGGCATGCAAAAACAACTTCTTGGAATATCAATGGGACTAGCCAGAAGATTCATACTCTGATCATAGTAGCTCAGCAAGGCATAGTCGCTACTCCCTGTAAGGTTTGCACAACAACCTTTGCCTTCCTTAATCCAGCTGCTGTATGTTAAACATCAGATTATACATGTACTTCAGAAAATAAAATACTTTAATAGCTTGATGTTTGTAAAAAGTTTTTAAAATATTTCTTTGAACAGATAATGAAATATGCTCTGGAAATAAAAATCGGGACAGAAGGAAGGTTATAAAATAATAAAATAATAGGTTGTTCAATGTAAAAGTGTTAAAAAGGTATCTTGAAAAGTTTCTGAGATATGTTCTAGAAAAATATTATATACCAAAAACTAATTCAAATGTGTAGAAATAAAAACCATTCAACAGCGACTTTTTTCCCATGGAAATGCAAAAATTATTAAATCTGATATATTTTCTAATTAGCAAAAGGCACAACTACTGTAATAGGTCGATGTCTGTACAAAGTTTCAAAAGGATTGCTTGAACGGTTTATGAGATATGCTCCAGAAACGAAATTGGGACGGACAGACAGACGGACCCCATTTCAATATCCCATCCCTAACTTCGTTCAGCGCGGGATTAAAAAAAAAGGAATCAAGAACCAGAGGCTAGACACACAAGCCAATACTATTGGTAAGAGAGAGAGAGGGATCGGATATACTCAAGAGCTTCTACATACGAGTCTTTAACTATTTCTTAAATTACAGAAACAAGGTTTTAACATCCTACTGTTCTCCTCCGAACTGGACTAATGAAGAACACCCTGCACCTACACGTACCCTACCAAAGCTATCTGCTTCCAATCATGTTACACTTGTCAAATCATTGTCCCAATTTTTCTTCTCCCCTCCTGTATCATATATAGAAGAGTTCAATTTCCTTTCACAGAGCATTATGTTCACTCGTTATTCTCCTTCATGATAATTAACATACACGTCCTTTATTAAATCATAATGCACCATCCTCTTAGATTTCCTTTCTCAAAGCATTATGTTCCCGTCATTTATCATAGAGAGAGAGAGAAACTGGGTTTAACTTCCACTCAACATCTGATGGTTTAATTTTATCTTAATAATTTGCATGGATGGCCGTAAGGATCTAAAGCAGTGGGAGGAAATCGGAGAACCCAGAGAAAACCCATGAGGCGACCCTACTCCTTGTCACGTATAACTGGGGAATCGAAACCAAGGCAGTTGACTCAATGACCAACCTTATGATCCCCCTCCCCCTCCCTCTTAAGAATTTATCATAGAAAAAAGGGCTTGAACATGTTACATGACGTTAGATTTCCCTTCTCAAGGCACTATCTCCCTTCCTTATTTTCCCGTTCATCATAGAATACAAGATTTAAATTGAAATTTATTACTATGTTATGTGCTTCTACACCATATAGTATACTAATATATACCTATTGATTATAAATCTGTATATTACTAGTACAATTAACTACAGCTGTTATTATTCAAATTTAATCTTCAGTTAGGATTTATTGATATAAGTATATGAATATTTAAAAGTTGGGGAAACAGATTTTAGCATAACAAAAAAGAATTAAAAAAATCAAATCATATTGACGTATGCTTTTCACTGAAAACTAATTTTATTGAGGTTAACAAATTTACGTAAAGGTGTCAAATCAATAACATACAGTATTGTAACAAAAAAGTAACTGTTTTCAGGAATAGTGTTGATTGTCTGTTACCATGTGGGCAATGCTTGGGAGGATAACTTTGAACAGAGAACAGTATTTCTGCCTATTCTCTGCCATGAAACAGATATTAAAATACCCTGTTCATTTCAAGACTTAAAATTTCGGTTATAGCTGTACATTGTACATGTATGTGCAACGCTAGGGATGATTTCAGTTTATTCTTCACTGTCTTCGAATCACAATGACAATTGGTTAACACAATACCTCTGTCATTTCAAGACTAACTTATGGTTATTTCGTGACATGACAATGCTAGGGAGGATAATTTGATGAGAGCTGCATTTCCACCTACATGTAGTATTCACCTTAATATTATTCCCTTGGGAATTCCCCCACAATCGCAGCATGTGTAGGACGTTATATTACGTCCTTGACAACTGCCACTCACTGTGTGTAGGGCGTAATATAACACCTTGGGGGTATTTTCCCCAACCTATTCTTAGAACATCATACATGTACATAGTTCTTCATCACTTCATCAAATTAATTACACAATAGGGAGTAGTTAACGTTTTAAAAACGTCACGCTTAACAGGTTAAAAGCACATCTCATCACATTAGGAATGACGCATTGCATAACTTTATTTTAATCATTGGTTGCTTACAGGGATCTTTTGGAGTGGGGAGAAAAGCCAACCTTATTGCTGGTCAAGTTCTAACGCAGGGTGCAATCCACAAGACCACATCATCACCCCTAATAACCTAGTCTTGTCCTTATGACCACCCCACTAACTCCCTTTGGTCCATTCTAATGCAGGGTTGTATCCGCTAGACCGTATGACCACTCTTCCACCCACCCCCTCCAATAAATAGTATAAATGACAATTCAAAGCTCAATTTCATACTTTTATAAAGAGGTTTATAGCAGTATAAACATCATCGACAAACTATTAAATATACAGTTAAGTACCCCACACCCTTATACACTGTTATCTGATATCACTGTATATACACCAGTAAAAGTATATATCTCCTATATGTCCCACCTACAATTAATTATACATAAAACATTCTTTTCTAGGTCATCTTACCTCTAAATTCTACAACATGTGTCTCTTTATTGTTTTTATGAGATGTTTTATAACATTGTTTAATCAACATAATAAAAAAAACGGTACATGTACATGTACATATACTGATAGTGATACACATTACAAGGCCATATTCTATTAATTTCCAAGCCTGGAAATTAGGCACCTGTCACTGACAATGTCAGGCACAGATTTAGGCTTTGTCAGGCACAAAACCTTTCGTGTCTGTCATTTTGTCCAGAACGGATGTCTTTTTTGCTGATATTATTTTAATAATATTAAAATACTGTACATGTAAGGTACATTTAAAAAAAACAGTATAATAGGACTATGCTGAAATTTTTTTTTTTAAAAATACACAGCAGCTTTCTCCTGATTAGCCTCACCGGGAAATGGCCATTATAGAACCCATTCGATGCATTCAACTACATGTAATGAGCACCTACTCCGAGTTGGAACATTTTATTGTGTTACAAGTGTGCTGGGCAGGCAGAAGGACCAACAGACAAGGGAATCTTTGGGAAATGAAATAAAATGGGGCTTAACATCATACTGTTCTGCACAGACTTGGCTTATAAAGACAGTCTTACGCCATACAGGTGCTATGAGGGTAATTTTTGCCTGGAAAGATGGCGCTATGGCCTACTCTATGCAATTCCAACGGCCAATGGTTTCTTTATGTGCACGTCAATGTTTGCATGAGACCTAAGTTTTTAGTTCTACATATATTTAGACACTAAAACATTGTCCAATACCAGGCCCTTTGTCCTGCATCACTGACAAGGAGAAACCACGCCGGAAAATCGAGATTCGATGATAGGACATCCAGGTTATATTAGCGATTAGTATTTTGGAAGATTATTCGTTATAGCTTTGATCTCTCAATCTACATGTAGCCTACTAGTACATAAGTTTATGTTCAAACTGCAATAACAATCATTTCTATACGGCAATTTGGATGAAGTTTAGTTTAAGTTGGCTAACTGAAAGCAAAATTGGAGCAACTGATTAATAAACCAGCTTGCTATATATACATGTACATGTAATTACTGTCTTGAATGAACAGCTCTCAATATGTACAGAGGAATATGTATTTCCTTCTATCTAAACGACTACATTGTAGGTGCTATATTTGCCAGGCCCTCTGTGCTGCAGGGGGATAACTCAAAAACAGAAAGGCACAGAATGTTCAAATCAATTGTTTGAATTAAACATCCTCTCATGAATCAAATGTTTCCCACCCAATCTGAATAAAACATCTGTTAAACATTACAACAGCCTCTTGTATTTACAAATTTTTCAGAGAAGAGAGCATAAGTCTGGTTCAAGGTCGTGGAACGCTGAATATCAATAGGGTTCATCTTCTCACACCAAATTTGAAAAGAATATGAATTGCAGTGATAACTTGTGTTTGATGTTTCTTGGAATATATAATATCATATTAAAAATGAATGTGTCTTGTCAGGGGTGTCATAAATGGAATCTTTATCCTATAGTAAATACATATATTTATGAAGAAAGTCAAACTCTACTACATGTATGTTACTCATATGTATGAATCACACTGTCCTATGTGTAGGTGTATGTCCACATACAATAAATATGTCGCGACCCTCTAGCTACACCTACATAAAAGGCCAAACCAAATTGGTTTTTTGTTTTCTTATTTAGCTTAATGATACATTATGGAAGATAAGATAAAGAGCTGGCAGTTCGCACTATAATAATTAAAAACTAGATAATGTAAAGGTAATCTACTGAAAATTTCTGTCCAATTGCTCCATTCTGAAACAAGATACATGTATTAGCAAATTATTTTTCGACCTGGCCTCAGTCGGTGAATAAAAAACATAGTCTACATTATCCATTTTTTGATTTAATCATCAATGGGTGTTGAGCAGCAGATCGGATTCCAATCCAATGACAATCCTACACATAAGATGGCATCGAGAGTTGATTAATGTCCTTTCATGTTAATAAATGTATAATATTAATTGTTTAAATAACATTTCAGGCCTAAAGAAAGACCTGCAATAGAGCTAAATCTGCCTTTTGCATGTCATTCTTTAGGCCTGAAATCTATCTAAATTATCAATTAGACATTAATTAACTTATCCAGACCATAATCAACTTCCAATGTCAAGGCTAGCCTTCGATATCGACTGGATTGGGATCCTACATGTATATGCTGCTAATGCTCATTGATAATTAAATCAAAACAGTGGATAATCAAGACTATGCTTTAGTAATGAATGAATGAAATGGGGTTTAACGTCCTACTGTGATGCACGTAACCTTTAGTAATGATGAACAAGGCTAGACGGGAATGTACATGTACAAAGCTGATATATCGGTTCATAGTGAGTCAAATTGACTGAATTTTTAACGAATTACCTTTACTTTATCTAGATTTTAAGTATTATATTGAGAACGGTCAGCTGTTTATCTAAATCTTATATAAGTCACCTGAACTTTTTTTCCTTAAAATTGAAACTCTTGAGGAGAAAACTTGTACTTATGGTTCTAAATTATTTTCCATCCTCCCCTCAAAAAATGAGAAGCAAAATTTAAACTGGCATGACCTTATACCTAATATTTCTTTTCTGACCTTCTGATGACAAATGACATTTACCAATAGCCTTCAAACAAACAATCTGATTAATCAGTACATACAAAAATACTTGTACTCTATTTATTGTTGGTACACGTATCAATATTTAAAAAAAACAATATATAAAAGACTATAAATCATCAATAAATCATAAATAAATGTTGATGGGCGAGGGAGTACTCAGGAATAAACTGACCAGTTTAAACTGCATTGGAGAGAGAGATAGGGAGAGAGAAATGGGGTTTAAGGTCCACCTGACACAAACTAGGTCATTACGGGACTAACATATGGTTCAATTTTATTTCAATAATTTGTTTGCGGGACAGACGACCATATTCCTTGCCACGTACAACCGGGGATTCGAAACCACGTCAGTTGACTCAATGACAGGCTTTATGATACAGCACGCACATGCTAACCATTTGACCATCCAACCCCCCTAAATTGCATTGGTACATGTACATGTAATATTGATAACCTTGACTCCTTGAAAAGAATAAAAGAAAAGTGATGTTTCTATGTGACTGTTACAGCTTATTTACAAAATCACCCAACACAAATGTTCTCTGGACCACCGCTAACTACCTGAGTCACAGAACTATAATATAGAGTCTCTAAATAGTTCCCAGTTTTTCAAGTGACTTTGATGGTTTGAGGGCCTTGTCTGAACAGTGGGTGCAATCACTGTAGTCCAGTTTATGTGATAATGCTTAAAGATAAATTATTTAATCAATACCAAGTAATTTTTTGCCGACCAGACTTCAATTCCCTCAATTTGAAAAAAACAACAACAATCACTGGTTACAAACTTCTGAAAAGATTTTAAAAGAATTTGACATCCCAGGTATCATTTAAAACAGGCACACTCATTGTCAAGACATAACCTTATTCATCATGGCCTGAATCCAGGAAAATAATCTACATGTATTATATATAAAACAATAGTGGGCTAGACTTGTAAACAAACAAAGACAGACAATCTATTTCGTCTTCACACCCTGGATGACAAATTGCAATATTGCTTCAACTCTTAAGCCCTATATCATATAATGTGATCTTTATATTATCTTTTAATAAATGTATCTATTTAATATTGAAAGCCCTATATGTAAATTTGTATCAACCACAAAGTTAAGGTGCATTACATGTATTTGCGATTACCATGGGTAGGATTTGTCCTCTTTATGACCACAATAGGTAGAGAAAAGATTCATATGGAAATGAAATGGGGTATATAATGGCCTACCTTTCTGCACCAAATAGACTAATGAAGACGGGCTTAAGCCATACAGTGTGCTACATGTATGAGGGAAATTTTGCTCGGACAGCGACACTAAGTCTACTCTTATATCGAATTCCAACTGTCAAGGGTTCTCTAACGTGCACACAGGGCCTTGTTTTTGTCCCATCAGAATAACTAGACACTGTCCTCGCCAGGCCCTCTGTAATGTACCACTAGTACCACTACATTTAACTTTATATTTATCAACATAATAATAAGTTCTCTTAAACTGTGCATAACAACAAAGTTAAAGGGCACTCATTGTGATATACATAAATAGGTTTTGTCCTCTGATGATCAAAATTTTCACACCAAATTTGAAACAATTCTGTTAAAAATTGTAGCCTCTGTCACATAAAATGAAACTGAACATTCTACTGTTCTGGACCAACTGGGCTAATGGAAACTGATATGCATTAAAGGGGGAGAGAGAGAGAGAAATGGGGTTTAACGTCCACTCTCTACTTGACACAAACTAGGCTATTTTGGGACTAACATATGGTTTAATTTTATTTCAAAAATTGGCTTGTTTGTAGGGGTCTTTAATTAGCAGTGGGAGGAAACCAAAGGACCCAGAGAAAACCCACGGGGTTGGACAAGCGACCCTACTCCTTGTCACGTATGAGTGAAGGTGTAATGTGTACCTTATAGATGTTATTACACATCAACTATATCATATGTTCATATTAATATATAATTTCCTGCTTAAACATAAGTACAAACTTCAAGTATGGGCTGACACTGGAATGTAATGAGTAATTTTAAACTATTACATGTACTTCTGGCCATATTTATGCATAAATTATAATATGTATATATGAATGTTTATATAATAGGGATAAAGGTAATATAGTCAAAGACTGTTATTGAATAACTTAGCTATACAGAATATAATCAATTAAGTAATATGGAATAATAAGCAAGACAAATATATTATTATTGACAGTACACTAACACACAAATCAATAATTGACTGAAATGAACAGAAATTGATACAATGTATATCAAAACAACTGTATATTTGAATTTCATTTTGGCATGTCAC
Organism: Patella pellucida; assembly: GCA_917208275.1. NCBI lineage: Eukaryota > Metazoa > Mollusca > Gastropoda > Patellidae > Patella > Patella pellucida. The sequence continues at coordinate 75,001,626 of OU795039.1, read as the reverse complement.
GCACTTTATGTGAAATTTGTTGGCATTGAAAGATAAGGAAAAAGTTACAATTATTTAATGCCTTGAATACACACCAACCTAGTTCATATGGGAAAGAGAGAGAGAAATGGGATTTAACGTCCACTCGACACAAACTAGGTCATTTCGGGACTAACATGATTTTAATTTTATCTCAATAATTCGCTTGCCATAGGGGTCTTTAACAGTGGGAGGAAACCAGAGGTCCCCGAAAAAAATCACGAGGTTGGACAGACGACCCTTCTCCTGGTCAAGTACAACCGAGGATTCGAAACCATGTCAGTTGACTCAATGACAGGCTTTATAATACAGCACACATGTGCTAACCATTCTGTTATCCAATCCCCCCTATCTAGCAATGATAAAATTTGAAAATATGACAAGGCAATATATACATGTACATTGGTTTTTACCCTACATACAGTACATTTAAAGATTCATGAATCATTGTGTGAACAAACCTGTTATTGTTTTATTAAGAAACAGATATAGGAAGTGATAAAATATTTCATGACAAACGATTTGTTAATTGCTCACAGATAATAATAACTAGTTAGGAATTTGACCTCAGAATACAAGTTTTCCCCGAAATTTTATGCATGTATTGTACATGTAGTAATCAAATTCATATATAAATAGTCTAATAATTTTGTCAATTTGTATTTCTTTAATATGCTATTATCATCAAATTGTATCTTTTAAACTTCACATTAATAAATGTGTCATGAAGAAGAAAATTGTGCCAAGGATGCAACATAATCCTTATATCCATATAAGTATGTTTATTTGAATAGATAAACATGCGGACAAGAGAAAAATAGACATTGCAAAAAATAAACATATCATATCAAGCGAATGGATCTGAGGGCCATTCGTAAGCGTCCATTTGATCCAACCATGCAAAAAAACATTTTGATTTTGGGATAATCTATAATACTGAGGTACATAGTCTTAATTTTAACAATTCACTTGCATTGCAGGTACATTCGGATGTTTTTTAAAGAAACTGGAGTTACCACAGACACCCCATGAGATAAGGCTGAAACTCCTTCTGGTCACAGACTAGCACAGAATCAGACCACTCAGTCTTCCAACATGCATGCCAGATTTCACAGCTGGGACAAAGTCAAAACTATTTCATGTTAGTCCCAGAATTACCAAAATGGGTTGATGTGGATGTGTAAAAATTGATCATTTTCTTAATAATAATAATAATAATAATAATAATAATAATAATAATAATAATAATAATAATAATAATAATAATAATAATAATAATAATAATAATAATAATAATAATAATAATAATAATAATAATAATAATAATAATAATAATAATAATAATAATAATAATCACGTCATTTTACAAGGGTAGCAAATTAGACCTGAGGCCTTTTTCCAATTTGGCCCTTGGCACAGATCGTGCGAATGATTTCGATCATTACTGCAGGAAGAAACCGAAGAACTCGGGGGAAACCTGCCTGATTGGACGAGAGACTGAATATCCCTCTCACTTACAACGATAAAGTTCATGCCCTGGGCTGGGATTGAACCCTCGTTGCATTGGTGAGAAGCCGCCTCTCTATCGCCACGGCTATCCGACCAGCTTACATCCTACATGCATGCCAGGATTTCACAGTTGGGACATGTGAATGATTGACATAAAGCATTTCATGTTAGTCCTAATATTACCAAATTTGAGTAAATGTGGGTGTATAAAAATTGATCATTTTCCACGTTAACTTTCCATCAGCACATTAAAACAATAAGAGAGAGAGAGAAATGCGGTTTAACGTCCACTCAACACAACTAGGTCATGTCAGGACTAACAGATGGTTAAATTGAATTTCAATAATTCGTTTGCGGGTAGGGGTCTTTAGCAGTGGGAGGAAACCGGGGTGCCCGGAGGAAACCCACGAGGTTGAGAAGGCGCCCCTATCTCCATGCCACATACGCTCATACCAGGGCTCGAAACCACAGCCGCAAGCCAGAGGTTGCCGGCCAGCTAGAGGTCGAAGCGCGGCACTCTAGACCACTAGGCCATCCCAACCCCAGGGCTCGAAACCACAGCCGCAAGCCAGAGGTTGCCGGCCAGCTAGAGGTCGAAGCGCGGCACTCTAGACCACTAGGCCATCCCAACCCCCCTTAAAACAATAAGTCATCAGTGATTTAAAGTGAATGGTAATTACATTACATTACTATTAGTAATTTACTAATATATTCATGTAGTGTAATTATTGCTTAAATATGTCGGGGAAATCAATAATCATGACATTATAATTAGTCAGATAATTAATACAGATTGGCCAGTTATAAATATCTACATACATAAATACATACGTAATAATAACCTCACATACCATAACCATAACTTCACATAACATATATATATAATTATATTAAATCAGGCAGGTAGAATGAAGGAATTGGATACTCCTTCATAATTATTTTGATTTTTGAATAAAATAATTAGAAAAACCTTCACATTTATTCTGATGTGAATGCAAAAGTTTCTAATCCTTTATTAATTAAAAGCTGTAAGGGATTATATGGCAGGGATTGGCCATAAAATGGAGTTTAACATCCTACTTTTTAATACCAATAAGGCTAATGAAAACGGGCATACGCATACAGTGCACTTTGGGGGAAATGTTGGTCGGACAGCGTCATAAATGATGGCCTACTCTTGTTTTGAATTGTCAAAGGGTTCTTTTGTATGTGCATGCTAATGTGTACACAGTACTTTAAAGAGTTTCATCCCCTTCGATTGAATAAGAGAGAGGGAGAGAGAGATGGGGTTCAATGTCCACTCAACACAAACTAGATCATTTCGGGGCTAACATATATACATGTATGGTTTAATTTTATTTCGATAAAAATTCGCTTGTGCCTTGGGGTCTTTAGCAGTGGGAGGAAAATTGGAGGACCCGGAGAAAATCCACGAGATTGGACAGGCGACCATACTCCTCATCACATACAACCGTAAATTCGAAACCACGCCAGGTGACTCAATGACCGGCTTTACGATACAGCACACACATGCTAACCATACGGCCATCCAACCCCCCTGATCAAATAAGAGGTATAATATAAATTATTTATGATTGTTTGTTTAAATATTGTATACAGTAGTGAATATCAAAATGATATATAGCCCAGTAATCAATTCTATACTCAATTACCCTTTCTAGATATCATAGATAAATATACATTGTCTCCTAGTGTGTGAAACAATCATTTATAGACCAATTTCAAGAATAACAAAGAAATGTACATGTGTGTGTGTGTAGGAAATAGCTTTACTTAATGTCTGCTTCTTAAAAGTGATATTTCTACGGCTGCTTCTTGAAAGTGATATTGCTAAAAATGAAAGTAGTGTATGTAAGTATTACAAATGTAACTGGGAGTGGCAGATATTTATATAAATAATACACACTCAAGACAGTAAACTTTAACCAAGAAGCCATAATAATATATATTCCCTTTATTTATACTTCTAACCTATTCAACTAAACATGTATATATGTACTCTGGGACTGCAAAATTTAACCAGAAGCCATTTCAACAATATCAATTCCATTCATACATGTATGTATATACTCCCACTTTTGTACATATACAGGACAGTAAAACCAATGATAAAACTAAACCAGAAGTCATTCAAATTATATATTATGATCCTAACATGTTAAACTACACATATTAATGTATTGTATACCCAGACTACCAAAACTATAAGCCTACATCAGCAGGCCTACTATGTTATAAGTGTGTGTATTTGTATAAGGGATGAATCGGACTACCGGTACTCATCATAATTGTACATGAACATACCAGTACATGTAGCTACACTATACCACATCCACTTCAAGTAACATAAGTTTGCTTTCATCCCACACAATACTAACTGACCTATTTCTCCTCACTAAAAACCTAGCAAGATTTAATCAATGATCAATTTTCGTACAATAAAAGACCATCTTTTATTTATGTATAGTAGTTATGGAAGGAGTTAACACATTGTGTTTACAAGTTTCTATAGCTGAAAGATTCAACTTTCATTTTATTAAACATTTTTATGATCAATGAATTGTATAAACATATAATTTCCATAAACCAAAGGTTCAAAATGTCATCAAATAAAAATACTTTAATTATTTTTATTTCTAAGATAGTTTGTTGTAACATTGGGGTCGAATTGTCTTTCTATTACACATGTAGCTCACATTACACTGAACAAGTTTACATGTTTGGTCTGTAGTGCAAGCATTTATTAAATTACATACTTTTTGTAAAAATAAACCTTACCGGGTAATTAAAATGTATTATTCTATATCATTATAATGGATTCAGTACTACATGAAAAATAAGTCATTTAAAAATTTTAATTATTTATTATTAATCACAATAGCATAAATAATTCTTCAAATCAACCTTTTATTAGAAAATAAACACCATTTTAATGTGTTATAAATATTAATTATTGTACCTTTTAAACATCACAACTGCTGTGAAATGTGTAAAATATATAATAATATAATGAAAATAGTGAGTATATTGTGAACATTCCCTTAAGTTAATAATCTTAATATGCATATATATATATAAATAGTAATCAATAAATAAATCCACCCAACCTTACATGTTTACTATTTTATCATCATTATCTATGTGAGTGTGGGCATTATGTGAAATAAATATATTTTTAAAATTAATAAATGATAGTGTCAAAAGATACAAAAATTACTATAGTAAAATCAATACAATTACAATTCTATTTCGTAGTCAATTAAAAAGCTCTTTAAGAACTGTTGAAAAGCATTTAAATTGCTTTTAAAATAAATAAATAGCTATTTTGTAGCCAGTTGATTATTAAAGTGTTGAAAAAATGAAAAGTTCTTTAAAATAAAATAGTCATTATAGCTCTTTAAGACGACTTCATAAAAATTAAGCGTAGTTCATTGCACATTTTGAGTATTCATAGTTTTATGTTTATCCATCATGTTTGTAAATATACATACATATTAATCTATGATGTGTGTTATTGATTAGCAATTTCTGTGGTCCTATATTATATATGTATTGTATGTAGATAGAAAGAAATATTTCTTTATATGGCCTCCTGGTATTACTATTCAATCAATTTGCTTGAGCATTATGGATATATATTATTGAATAAACTTCATTGTATATATAGCATTATTCATCTTGATATAATGTTGCACATTTTTTAAGCTAAGCTTTAGTTGTGAATACCTTTAATTCATTGTATATTGTATAATACTTTAAGTCCCACTAAGAATTAAAACCGTGTATATATGTATAGAAGTGCTGATATTGCTTGTTTTAAACTCAGGGATCAAGATTATATGAAGTCATGATACGTCTCAGTGAATATCTCCAACTCCCAGGTATAAATCGCCTGAGGTTATATTTATTTGCCCGGCTTAAAACACCACACTTTACCGACACTGTATGAGTTATCGGCATACCTCAACACCAAATTCTCACTATCCTAAACCTACCTCATTCCAAGTTGGATTAAGCTCCGATTTGACAACTTGTGTTTTCTTTTTCTGTCCTGCAAGTACAAATTATTAAAACATAAAATATAACAAAAGTATTTATGGGTTTCATTTATTATTCATATAGACATGGTTGTTATTTTTTTTCTCGCATTTTTGTCGGTATGTGAACTTTGTTTACATGAATAAATACTCATACATAACGCCGGTAGCCTTACCTTGAAACAACACGGATGCATAAGGATCGCACTGGCCAAATGTTTCTGGGTTAGGAACATTTGTAGCGCCAATTACAACAAGTTGTAAAGACATTGTTCAATTGTTCTATAATTTTAATACAATTCCCTTGCTCTTAATTATCCATACTCGACTTTTAACATCCGACAAACTTGTGCAGACAGTTCATCAAAACACCACCGCACCCTCAACCTTTCGGGAATTGTGGGAATTTATAAGAGCGATAACTCTATTTTACAGCCTACTGTTTTCGCACCTGCACAATTTAGTAATTAGTTCACGTTTGAGATAACCATTAACCCGATTATAGATTTTACATATTTGTTTTTGTAATATATATTTGTAGTGTAATGAATTAGAAAGTTTATAAGCGACCTAACTCTACTTTATGCGAATTATATGTTAATAATCTCTCGTCAGCGAGTTCTTAATAAATATTATCTCAAAATTTTACTAACTTTTTGCGGCAAATGTGTAGGCCTATGTCGAGAAAAATTGTCCCTTTGTAACATACTGGTGCGGATAACATTTTTAAACAATTATCCGAAAATCATAACACATTTTATAAGGATATATTTGTTCTGTTTGTTCTATGTGTGTGCTGGGGGTGGGGTGTTTTTTGTTTTGTTTTGGGGGGGTGGGGTGGGGGTCAAAATGCCTTTTCCTGTCTTTGGTTTTTAATATCTCAAAAATTAATTTATTAACTTTTTGCGGCAAATATGTATGTCGAGAAGAATTGTCACTTTTTTAATATCTAGTGGTGTGAATAACATTTTTTATCGGGAAAATCATAATATATTTGCTCTGTTTACTTCTATGTGTGGGGGTGGGGGTGTATTTTGGGGGTTTCTAAATGCTTTTTCCTGTCCTTTATTTTATTTATATGAGATGTTTCTCAGATTTCGAAACAGTAATAAATAAATCTGTGTTTCATATATGGTTTATAAATTTCGGGAAATACCGTTCCTCGCCAAACGGGTTGGGGGGTCTAACGGTGGCTAAGTGGGTAAGACGCTTGCTCGCTAGTATGGAGGTCGGGTGTTTATCCAGATTTTTCGGCGTGGCTTCCTCGTGTCAGTGATGCAGGACAAAGGGTCTCACAAGGATAGCTGTCTAGTCGTTCGGATGGGACGACAAACCACAGTCCCGTGTGCACATTGGCATGCGCCTAAAATATTCCTTGGCAGTTGGAATTCGATATAAGAGTAGCGCGCTGTCCGGGTAACATTTGCCTCATAGCACACTGTATTGCGTATGCCCGTCTTTATTAGCCATTTCATTTCATTTCACCAAACATGTGGCCGAATGGTTAGAACGTGCGCGCTGTATCATAAGTTCTGTCATTGAGTCAACTTGCATGGTTTTGATTCCCCGGTTGTACGTGACAAGGAGTAGGGTTTCCTGTACAATTACATTAGTTTTTTCCGGGTCCTCTTGTCTCCTCCCACTACTAAGGTTATTGAAATAAATTGGACCATATGTTCCGAAATGTCCGAGTTTGTGACGAGTGGATGTTAAGATCCCTCTCTCTTCCTCTCTCTCTCTCTCTCTCTCTCTCTCTCTCTCACACACACACGATTTCTCTCACGAAACGGGATAATGATGACAGACACATGTCGTGTGCTGTGTGCTAAAATCGAGAATTTGGCCTTCTCTTATTCGAATGGCACCTGCCAATGATTCTTTTACGTGCATTTTTTTTTATTCCATCTTAAAGATTGGACACTGTTCCTTTACATGCTCTACGCCTTGCATCACTGACAATAGAGACCCACATTGGAAACCCCGAGGTAATTTATAGGTCACAATTGTCCAGATGTGTGTGTGTGTGTGTGTGAGTTAGTTGTATTTGACATCCGCTTCTACTGAGGTAATATCGCAGACAAATTGTCCAGGAAAGACAAGTACATGTACTATAATATAGAGTGTGTTGGTTCATATAAAATTACTTTTGTATTCGACGAAATTATGATCAAAACGTTAATTAAACAAAGATAATTAATGGTATTCTTAATTACGTTTTGCACGAATGCCATCGTTTAAAGCTCAATTTCCCTCTGCGCTTTATATCTGTTAATTAACATTTTATTATGGTTGATATTTCTAAGCAAATATAAAAGTTTCTGTTTGGAATAGGGTTTAACGTCAAACTTTCCCGAACAATCCGGGCTAATGAAGACGGGTATACGCCATGGTTTGTTCATACTCCTCGTAGTGTTTCGTGTGATTATGTAGCTAATCCCACTTATCACTGCTGTAAAGAAAGCAAATTATTGTTTCAAATTATAACTGGTCAATAGTCCCATTATGACAAAGTGATGATAAGTGATGTCGACGTGTAACCGATGATAAGTGATGTCGACGTATAAACTCACGATAACTTCTGTGCAGACACGATTGTGATAAACTTCTAATTGTTCAATTATTATTAATAAGCTACATATGGACAGTAGCTATAACTTAAAAGAGAATGTGTTGATCTATACCTTGACCCGGCAGTGACATTAAGAGAAATATGTAGTGTAATTACAAACACCATAAATTTAAGAATAAACAATACCATATATGATTATCATCTCAGCTAATTGTTAAAGCTTTATAAGCAGGAGTTCGCTGAAACTAAATCAGTCTTTGAATAGAGCTCCCGATATGTATGTCTAATTCCATGTATAGTGGGATGTTTAATGTAAATCCGTCGGCTTTTCGGGTATAAATCATGGAATAAGCTTTATTTTGCAGGTTTTGATGTTTTATAACAAAAAACCAATGTTGGCATTTTTTCTGAGCAGGTCTGCATAGTATGGGAGGCCATTATTTGAGGGTAGCCATTTTGTGATAATATTCCAAATTATGTTTATATTTTCACCTTATTTATAATGTTATCGACATATCAACTGTGATTTGGCAATGCATTAACATTGGCAGGGTTTATGACTATATTTAAGATTGTTTTCTATCATTTCATGATGATATTTCCAAGATGGCGACCATTTTTAGCGGGAAAATCGATCGATGTGCTGATTTCGATTAAGTAGTAGTGTTTGGTGTCAACATACATGTTTTCGAGGTCACAGATTTCATTCCTAGCATTAACAACCTTGTAAAATAATCAAATATTCATATACTTAGCATATTACCAAGATGGCGGGTATTTTTGGCGGGAAAATGAGACGATGTGCAGATTTTGATTAAGTGGTAGTGTTTGGTGTCAATATATATGTTTACGAAGGTGCAGAATCCATTTCTGACATTAACAACCTTGTAAAATGATCACATGTTTACATATTTAGTACATTTCCAATATTGCTGCCACTGGTGGCGGGAAAATCGGACGATGGGTTGATTTCGATTAAGTAGTTGTCTTTGGTGACAATATATATGTTTTCGGGGAGGCAGATTCGATTTCTGTCAAATACAACTACGTAAAATGGTCGTATGTTCAGCAATTAAGCATATTTCCAAGATGGTGGAACGCTTTCTGCACACATTATTATTATTTATTTATCATCCATTTTCCTGGGAAAGCAAAGCCTAATCCTGACAAAAAAAGCAAAGAGAGTATAGCGGCTGCATGGTGCTTACGTCACGTGCCCATCATGTGCCTGTCACGACCACGCCAAGCGCTTACTACACGATCTTGCTACGCTCCTGGCCAAGATCTGGCTGTGCGCGAAAAGTGTTCCCACCATATTCTAGCGGTTACTAGTCAGACCGGGATACGTTCTCACCGCACTCCAGTGACGTGCTTACCAGGCCTATAGAGACTGTGTCATGCTCACCCGTCCCCAGTCACTTTCAGAGCAGAGAACAACCAAAGTCAAGCAATAGAGAACATTTCATAGTTTACTTGATGTTTTCATTTTGGGTGCTCTGAACGATTCCCCCAAAACATATATGTTGACACCAAACACTTCTACTTAATCGAAATCAACACATTGACCGATTTTCCCGACAAAAATGGTCGCCATCTTGGAAATATCATCATGAAATGATTGAAAACAATCTAAAGTGTAGTCACGAACCCTGCCAATATTAATACATTGTCAAATCAAATTTGATATGTCGATAAAATAATAAATAAGGTGAAAATAAAAACATAAGTTGGAATATTATCGCAAAATGGTACTGTCAAATAATGCCCCCCCCCCCCCATACTATGAAGACCTACTCAGAAAAAATGTCAACATTGGTTTTTAGTAATCAAACATCAAAACCTACAAAATATAGCTTATTCCATGATTTCTACCCGAAAAGCCGACGGATGGGAATTATGTTACAAACCCTATCCCACTATAATAAAATATTGTGGCGAAAATATTCATTCAATTTAATTCACTCACTAAACAGTGATTTGGTGACAGGCGGTATCTGGTAAGCTTGTTGTATCTCGACGATCAGTGCCTGAAATACTGCCAGATACTGCATTTCGGACAGTCTACTTTTCAAATTTTCGGGGGCTTTGTTGAGGTTCGCAAGTCCGTTCATTTGACACTTTCCTCTCTGGTGTCGGATAGACTAGTGATCAGGCGACAGACGGTATCTGATCAGCTCTATATATCTCTACAATCGGTGCCTGAATACTCCCAGACAGCATTTCCGACAGTATTTTTCAAAAATTTCTTGGGGAGGTCCCAGTATCCCCCACAAGGACTCCCTACTCTGGCACTTGTGAGTGGATTTCGTCGAGGTTCGCAAGTCCGTGCGTTTGACACTTTATCTCAACGATCAGTGCCTGCTGAAATACTGCCAGGCTGCATTTACGGCAGCCTGTTTTTCAAAATAACCTTTGCCCCCTTAACCGTGGATTTTGCCCCAGCCTTGCCCCTCCAACCACCGGGGGCTAGCGCCGCCACTGGCCCCGCAGTGTTTCGTTTGATTAGAGCTAATCCCATTTCTCGGGCCATTGCTTCAGGAAATGGGGCAACGGCGGTACGACATAGTCTTTTTTTCGAATACCCATTGTCATGGGTAAATTTATGTGGACGCCAATGAGTACACAGGACCTCGAGCGATCAGTAGTTATTCCTCGCCATGTCTTATTACACCATGCACCACTGACAATAGTAAACCACAAAAATGATATCCCGAAGAAATCTCTCGGCCAATAATGGGATCAAACCCGGTTAGCGAGTCAGTGCCTTACTCATGGAGCCGCCGCGGCCCAAACTAGAAACTTGTTTTGTGCAATTGTTAATGGGTACACATAACCCAGACCAACTTGTAATCTTGAAATAATTATCGGTCAGTAATATGATTATTATGAAATATATTGTAGATTACAATTAACAATAGTTTGCTAGGTCATCCATCCATAGCTCCTGATATTGTAACTTTAAAGTAGCTAAATCGGTAACAATTGGGACCGTGAAATTGACAAAAGTGGGCCGCAACGTAATATGAATGTATATAAAGTGATTTACATTCAATCGTCTCCGTATTTACTCTTAATTTCAAATCAGTTATGTTCGGCGAAATAGGCCAACAGTCTCAATCGATTGCAAATTTCTAGCGTCCGGTTATTCCAGTCTATTTTTCCCTTTTGATTTGGCACAATTTGTCTAGCCTCGTTCCCCGAATCTCTTGCTAGAACTGGGGCTGAAACGCATTATGGCACACGATTCGTAAAATGTTTATTTTGTCTTAAATATTGGATATCAGAAGCCTATGCATCTTTTACAGGTAAGACCACATCACCAATGCTGATTTAAATTCAAAATAAATCGTGTTTTCAATGTCGAAGATTTTGGATGATATTGCGTTACGGGCCTAGCTCCTTTAACAAGGTGTGAAATATTTACACTATATTGATCGGTTTATCAGCAACATTCTCCGATAGCGATAAAAAGATAGGCATTAGCCGTTCCTAACAAAGAAGATAAATAATCAGTATTTTGCAATTTGCTTTCATTTGCATGTGTGGGCGTTTTGTTGAGATGAAGAGAATGAATTTTAGCGTCATGGCGACTTAATATTTCCACTAGTTTGAGACTGACATAATATCAGGGGCGGACTGGGCTCCTGAAGGGGCCCCTGTGCAGGGTAACTGAAGGGGCCCTACCCTTTAGAGTCAAACACCACGAACAACCGCGGAGGGCGAATCCCGCCGCTCCGAGCGCCGAAGGCGCGATTTTTTTGAGGAGGTTCTGGGGGAGGTTTTCCCCCCAGAATTTTTTTGAAATTCGCCAGCCGGAAACCCGTTTTCCAAGCATCTGGGGATCTATTTTGGAAAAAGTAAAACTCCATTTTGGCGAGGAATTTCTCTGGGGTAGTAGGCCTATCGTTTTCTAAGCACAAGGGGATCAATTTTGGAAAAAGTAAATCTGCCGAATTTCAAAAACAAATACTTAAAATATAAAATTACTTAATAGATTATTAAAATTACTTAAAAGTAATACTGTAGGCCAGTAATAATAAACAAGACATTGACATATATATCAACTTATGATGAATTATTGATAAAAGACTAATTATATTAAACTGGTAAACGTACAAATAACCAAATTAGTAGTTTAAACTTACAAGTATTACATGACATAAGACTGAATACTACTGCAACTGAATTCCATGTCCGAAAAATACCGCCAGATACCAGAAGCGAGAAAAATGCTATTTCAGCTGAATGGTGCTGCGCCGAAAGTGCCCGAGGGCAAATATCACAAGGTCCTACCCATATGTCATCAATTGGGCCCCCAATTTTGACAAAATAAATCACTATTTTTACTGAATTTTGAAAATAGGGACCCAATGGTCACCGAATATAGGCCCATTTACCAATGACAAGTGGGCCCCTACCCTTGACTATAGGCCCCCAATGTTGACAAAAATAAATCACTATATTTACTGAATTTTGATGTATTTTTGAGTTTTTAAGCCAAAATTGGGCCCCTCTTGAAGCAAAAGGGGGCACCTTGGCCACATGTAGACTACTGACATGTAGAGTGGGGCCCAGCTTACGTCAAATATGGGGCCCAAGTGGAGGGAAATTGTAGGGACATAGCTAGCTGACATGGGGATGGGGGCCCCAAGTGGAGGCAACTGGGGCCCCAAAGCCTTGTCACAGAAATTATAGGGGTTGCAACCCCCCTTTGACACTCTTTTAAACCCTTTATGTTCACTTTTACATTAAAATATTTTTTTCATCTTGTTTTGTTTTTTTTGGAAGTGGGGGCCCGCCTGTGCAAGCACAGGCGCACAGGCGGGCCAGTCCGCCCCTGCATAATATGTGGTATTTTCCCAGGAAAATTAACCTTGTATGAGAACCATGGCTGAAAATTTGATTTAGTCCCTCACAAGACACTGAAATATTGGCTGATTCCGAACATTGAGCGTCATGCATACTCAAACTCACACAAATGGAAGATGATAGATATTTGGCGCAAATATATTATATACCATATAATAAATGAAATCATAAAATTATATGCTTTGTATGAATAAAACTCATGATTTGAGCCCCCCCCCACCGGGCCCAATATTGGTACTCCTGTCCCATAGACCCACGATTGTCAAATGAACACCAAGTTTGTAAACAAACAGATGGTTTGCTGCAAAAAATAATAATTCAATGAAAACTTTTAGCAACTAATTCATTAATTTTTGGCACCAATAAAAAATGGACACAGATGGGTGTCAACGCATACTGATTTCTATTCAATCGTTTCTTTTCGGCGAAATACGCGAAGAGTCCCAATTAAGTACCATTCTTTGGCGTTTGGTTATACCAGTCTATATCAGTGGTATTCGCCCCCGGATTACAAATGGCGCTCAAAAGCATTCTAGCACCCGCTTAGTGTGTCAATTTTAAAATGTTAACCTTGTGTTAAATGACCGTAACTCAAAATTCTCCAAAATATTCGACATCGAAAGAACTAATTATTGGTCAGTTTAAATCAACATTAATGATGTAAACTAACCGGGAAAAGATGAGCTTCTGATATCCGATATTTAGGATATTATATTTTTTTAACATTGGTACACGAATCGTGTACCATAATGCGCTTCAGTCCCAGTTGTAATAAGAGACCCGAGGGACGAGACTAGACACATTGCACCAAGTCAAACGGCATATTAGACTGGAATAACTAGACGCTAGAAATGTGCACTCGATTGAGACTGCATGTCTTACTTTGCCGAACATTATTAACTAATTTGAGATTAGAGTAAAAACGGAAATCTGTGAATGTAAATCAGTTCATATACATTCACATCACAGTATTATATGCGTTGCGACCCACTTGTGTCAATTTCTAGGTCCCAAATGTTATAGCGATTTAACTCCTTTAAAGATAGGTTCCCAGAAAGTATTTATCTGGTGGTTATTTCCTTTAAGAGTATGACAATTGTGATATATATGGAAAGTAGATATGTCTAATCTTACTCGAAAAATACTGGATTCCCTGAAAAACACTCATGTAACGCATATAGAACAAAAATGTATCGAGAGCACGGCAATTAGGAATGTTAGCACGCGTGATCACGAAGGTTGCACGCGAAGATTGAGCGCTTAGTGTACATGTTGATAAACTTAACGAAGAGAAAAAAGCGGGCAGTGGATAATCCACGAATTTAAATAGGATTCTATATTTGTAATAAATAGTCAGCATTTCAAGACAACATCGTCTTATGTATGCAATGAATTCTCCTTCGAGAGAGGTAAGTCACGTGACACAAACATGACCTCTTTAGATCGATTCTTATAGCAGGCTATTCCTTGGCAATTGCAATGTTTTAGAAGGATTTGAACCAAAATTATAATAAATTAATTAGTTTGAATATGTTTTTATTCCAAATCACCAAGTTAGTATGCGGGAATGTATCTTTAAATATTGGATATTAGAAGCCCATCTTTTCAAGGTGAGGCAACAACATCAATGCGGATTCAAATTAACCAATAAAGTCTAATTTACAATGTCGAAAACTGTGGATGATATTGAGTTAAAAAGAGAAATGTGGTTTAACTTCAATTCGACACAAACTAGGTCATTTCGGGACTAACGCATGGTTCAATTTTTTTCGGCTTATTTGATTGCTAGTAAGGGTCTGTAGGAATGGGAGGAAACCAGGAGACCAGGAGGGAACCCACAAGGTTGGACAGGAGACCCTACTCCCTGTGACGTACAACCGGGAAATAGAAACCACGCCAGTTGACTCAATGACCGACCTTATGATACAGCATGGTAATCATTCGACCACCGAACCACCTATAAGTTAAAGAGAGAGAGAAATGGGATTTAACGTCCACTCCGACACAAACTAGGTCATATTGGGACTAACATATGGTTTAATTTTATTTTAAAAATTCGCTTGTGCGCAGGGGTCTTTAGCAGTGGGAGGGAACCGGAGGACCCGGAGAAAATCCACGAGGTTGAACAGGCGACCCTACTCCTTGCCACGTACAACCGGGGATTCGAAACCACGCTAGTTGACTCAATGACAGGCTTTGTGATACAGCGCGCGCACGCTAACTATTAAGCCCTTCAAACCCCAAAGTTAAAGACTTAACTACTTTAACACAAAAGCAAATTTAATGCTAGTTCCCATTTGTTGGGTTTAATTGAAATAACAATTTTTTGTGCATAGTTTTGAATAAACACATTAATTATATTCGATTTTCTAGTTAAAATATACCTGGCCAGTTATTGAAGTAACAGCACAATAAATTATGTTATCTTTGAATGGAAATTCGTGAGTGAACATACTATAATGGATAAAAATCACTATATTATATACACCAGGCCCGTATTTAGCGGGGGGGGGCAAGGGTGGCAGCTGCCTCCCCCTGGGAAAAATCGACGCCCCACCTCGAAAAAGCGGGCGCCCCTGATGGGCGCCGAAGGCGCCCTTTCCATTGAACCTAATACGAGGCCATCGATTTACATGCCCATATCAGTATGGGCGCCCCATAAAGCCGAGTGACAGGGCGGCCAACCAATGTCACTTGGTATTATGGGAGCGTCATCAATCATGTCGTTATATATGAGACGCCCCTCAAATGGTGGGGCGCCTCACGATGATTCACACGATGGGGCGTCAAAAACGGTGTGATCTGTGTGCACCTTATCCCAGAGGACCTTCCATAATGACATGATTGGTGGGGCGCCTTATTATGACAATATATGATTGTTTTGCCGCACATAATGCATAATGCCTTTATCCGTTGCGAGAAAAATGTAATGGGCGCCCTTTCTATTGGACGCAATACGAAGCCTAACGAGTCCATATTCAGCATGGGCGCCCTTTAAAGCCGAGTGACTTTGGTTAGGCGCCTAAAACTAGATTGATGGGACCCCTAACCAATGTCACTTCTATTCATGTCGTTATATGAGGCGCCCCACCACCCAAATGATGAAATCATGAATCACACGATTAACACCTAACTTGAGGGTGCGTCCAAAACTGTGTGAGCTGTGGTGTTACTTATCCTGGAGGGGCGCCAATAATGACATGATTGGTGGGGCGCATTATAATGACAATGTATGTTTGTCGGTTCGCACATAATAAATAATGGTTTGGCGCTCACGAATTGGTCAATGGGGCGCCAATTACAGCATGATTGGGCGCCCCTTGAAGGGCTTGTGTTATATGCGCCCGTTATACAGCGCACCCCCCGCATGATCATGGGGAACAATTCGTTTTATCTTGTGTTTATAGATTTGAAGTCGCTTCGTATTGCTCAGCTAGTATCATAGGTCAGCAGAGGCTGTTTATGGTCTGCCACTCGAATTATTAGCGAATCTCACCGGTTATTAATATTTCACTGACATCCTTCGTATATTAGTGAATTCATTACAAAATTTATTCTAGATATTGAACTCGTTCAAGGTACACACCACACCGTACTTGTTGCCGTTTATAGCGCATTAGGCAATAGATCTGGCAGGGTTGCGCTCGATCTTTTTCAAAGGTGTCAGATACTGCCGCAAACCTGGGCGCGATTTGAAGCGTTCCTTTCGTATTAGTATTTCAGATATTATAAAACTTACCTTAGACTAGAACCCAATGAGGCCTTACCCGTTCTCCGAGGTATTTTAGGGAATTTTTAGAATTCGCGTTTATTTTTCTGCCCAGAATCTGTCGTTAAGTGTAAAGTAGCAGGAATTAAACTTTTTATTACTCTTAAGTATATAACGGTTCCCGATACATACAGCATCGATATTGTATAACGTGCGATATTAAACAGTGTGAAGACATGCCCCCGAAAAAGAAGTCGGGCAGTGTGGCGGCAGATATCTACAATGACGGAAACGCGACTAAACGACCACATACCGACGCCCGAAGAAAACCACTATAAGAAAGCCAACTGGAGATTGTGGGAAATGTTCAGGTTAAATTCCAGATGGTGATGACATTGATTCAAGCCCGCGCCAGGAGTGATAACCGTCATAATTCAAACAAGTTGCACTCTAACCCTAATCAAAACTTTTCGTTTTTCTCATTAATTAATATAGGTACGCTGAAGTCGTATTCCTTCCTCCAAATTATTATAATGTTCATAATACGCCAATATCGCAAATTAAAATTTCTGAAATTTTCATAGTTCCTCAGGTGCAAACAATATTTTCTAAACTTTTCGGGCGCCTGGGCGGGGGGGGGGGGGCTAGACCCTTCACCGTGGACCGTCAACTGTAGATACACCGGCGCCCCCAGCAGCCCTTGCCCCCCTAACATTTTTGGGCTAGATACCCTAGCTTATGACTAACTCATGTTGATCAGAGCAGACTAAAGGGAGATAACGGAGATAATAGATTTGACCACCGACTGCTAAAAAGTTTTCTGTCATACAATGTTTTATAATGTGACATGTACTAGTCATTTACACCAGTTACTTCATTAATTTTCGTCATAGTCCGGACTGTAAGGACTTTTTTTCCGTATGCAAATGAGGTTCGTCGTAGATCCAATCTAAGGTATATCTTCTACTATGCAAAGTTTTATTGTGAATTTGTCTATTATACAAAATGCAGAACTCAGAACTGCAGAAAGTTGAGCATGTGCAACTGATTGCAACTGACTGCAACTCGTTGTAAGAGGCGCCCAGGTCGACCTTTTTCAGTTGCATTCAGTTGTTTTCAGCTTCAGTTGCAGCTTCAGTTGCAGAAACGCCAGTTGCATTCAGTTGAAGGTCGACATAAGCCCCCCTTAGGCGTACGGGCTCGATGACAGGTAGGGGGACAGAACCCGAAAAACCCGGAAAAAAATCGGGTTTACTGACAAGAAAGGGAAAATTGGTGTTTTATTAGTGCTCGGTTAGGGAAGCAAAACAAGAAAAACCCGAAATAATATTGGCAGCGGTATCCTTCCATAGACCACTGCATTATTTCTATTAGGTACGCCTTTCTTGTAAATTAGTCTTAGTTTTGTTTTTTGAGTGAAACCTGCACCATTACAGGCCCGGGACTGTACTGCGCACGGGTCATTACCGCCTGGGTCCCGGGTCCATTCACTCGATTTGATATTAAATGTCCGTAACTCACAATCCTCCAAAATCTTCGACATGGAAAACAAGAATTATTGGTCAATTTAAATCAACATTGATGATGTTAACTTACCTGGAAAATGAGTTTCTGATATCCGATATTTAAGATAATGTTTTTTTATAACATTGGTACACGACTCGCGTCTATCAGCATCAATTGTAATAAGCCATTGGGATAAGTCAATGTGATTGTTCATATCCTGCAAAAATGCTGTACAGTAGAGGTATTATGTGGTCCATGGAATAACCAGACGCTAGCGTTCGGCCATCGATTGGGATACGTCGCGTATTTCGCCAAACATATTTTTTTTTAAATAAGAGTCAAAACGGAAACAATTGAATGCTAATCAGGAATACACATTCATATAACATTATTATATTCGTTGCCACCAATTTGTTTCCATTTCTAGGGCCAAAATGTTAGCGACTTAGCTCCTTTAACATTTTTGTTGTTTATTTCTTTTGCAATGTATTTGTAGTTTGTCTGACTCAGTCGGAAAGTAGCCTGGTTCCAGAAATGAAATGAAAGGGGATTTAACAGTGTGCTATCAGGAAAATTATGACCAGACAGCGGCACCACGACCTACTCTTATATCAAATCTTATCTATGACGTCATGTAAACTTAGACTTGATGCTAAACTCCAAATTTATATACATATAATGTTCTTCTTTTGTAGATGGCAAACTAAATATATATGCGGACCTTTGTAAAGGCATGCTAGGTTTTGCATCAAGTCTAAGTTTACATGTCATATATAATTATATATTTGGAGTTTAGAATCAATTTAAAGTTTACCAAAGATATAAAACCAAGTTTGTCAAATTTATAGAGTTTAGCACATATATTTGGAGTTGACAATAAATTCGCAATCGGCGCCCCATAGCAATGTACATTATTGTACATGTATCGATGACACGTAAACAACTGATAGGATTGACTACGATATCACCCAGACAATGCTAACGAACGGAATTAAAGCCCCAATACCACTCTTGTTGTAACTGAATAATATGTTCCAATCTTTATTCTGGTCAACAATTTGTACTATTTTACAATATTTCAATTGAAAAATGATACAAATTTTATCTTAACACACCTAATTTTCAAAATGGGAAAAATTCAACTACATGCCGTAATATGGTTTGAAAAGCCTTACGTAGGCACTTTCAAAGGCAACTTGGATTTAAACATTATTATTTTCGAACCCTCTGGACAAGTAAGATAGGTTGTAATGGATAATTTACACAACAGGTAGGACACTTCAACATCTTGTAGTTAGAATAAGGCTAATTTTCTGTCAAGCCAGCAAGAGTGTTATTGTCCCTTTAAGTGATAAGAGATTTTACCTTTCTGATTAATCTATACTGTGTATTAGAAACAAAGAATAGTCAATAATATCTTTATATAATTCAGTTTCAATATTTTAGTTGATATGGACTAAGGCTAGTAATTATTTGCCTTTTTTTCATGATGGAATGTAGTGTGAGTTATTAATAGACAATGTTTCCCTTAATTTTGTTATCCCCTCTTCCTGCATTTTTGGGGTGACATTTTGGTCTAGAATAGGAGAAAAGGGATCATTTGCAGTGTTATAGCAGTTTTGGGTAATACTGGTGATATTACAGCGGAGGGGTGGGGGTGTAAAATGTCTTCCTGCGGAGCAATGAAATCTATCGGAAGTGAGATTTTCACCCCAGTCAACTTCAAATCCCAGTAGCAAAAAAACTAAACCATCACCCGTACAAGTTTATGATGAGGGGATTGCCAAATGTGGTCCCCATTGTGCCTAAAAAGATTGGAACAAACAGAATGTTGAGAAAAAAGCTACAGCCTGTGAGGTTAAGGCCTTTAACATTGAAGTCAATGGGCAAATAATTACTAATCTGAATCCTATATGTTTTTTGATTCAAAACCCGAGTTACTTCCCTTTACAAGTAAAACAACTGGATCATGATTATATGACGTTTCCTGCGAAAAATAAGCACTACGTAGCCCCACTGCCCGGGCAAAAATTTCCCATTATTATTATCGATTTGTATAGGTTAAAGTCATTGGCGATGACCTGTTTAAACTTTGCATCCAATTTCACCTATGAAATGTGTTCAGTTACAAAAATAAGTGCTAAGAGGCGTGTGCTAGGAAGTGATGTATTCCAATAAAACTCATTGAACGCGTGGTTTCCACAACAGGTCCTCTGGTTTCCTCCCACTACTAAAGACCCCTACGCGCAAGCGAATTATTAAAATAGAACTGCACCATATGCTAGTCCCGAAATGACCCAGTTTCTGTCGAGTGGACGCCTCTCCCTGTCTCTCTCTCTACAATTAGCACCGCTTGAGAACAAACGCCAAACGGATTACAAGGCATTTTAATTCCCAAATCGACGATGAAAGTCGAAAACGCAAAGTCTCCCTCTCTCTCTGTATCATTACTCACCCAGGACTGTATAGGCACTGCGCACTGGTCACTTAGACTGGACCCCGTGTCCATTGATTTGATTTGATATAGTTGATTGGTTTTGTTTGCGTGTATAGCGCGGTCGTTAAAGTCTCTGATATTTAATCCCTACGATAATGTGGAATTTTGATCTCTAAAAAGATAAGGGTTCCAAATTAGTTCAATTCATCCCAGTATTTACGAAGATATGATGAATTGAAATCTTGCAATCTTTTTCGTTTCGTTTTATATAGATCAAAATTTCGTTTTACTTGTCTTGGCTATATATACGAGCGTATAAATGGATTAAAACATTTTGTTTGGAGCCACTCTGCTTTGTGCCACATTGTGCTGTCAAATTCAAGTTCCAGCTTCTCTTATTCAATTGTGGATTTGTTATTATTGAGACTAAACGCATCAATAATTGATGAAAACTCGTCCAAAATGGGGATCGTGGGGCCACTTTTCAAGTTTGTCAAGACAATTGAAATTGATCTCAATATGCGTTGTTTAATTGGAACAATCAACTATCAAACAAAGATCTAATGGCACCTCAGAGGAGTCCTGCTTTGTTTTGTTTTCCATGTACAGTTCCATCTCAACAAGTCATTTGCGTACAGACTAAGTCACAACCAATACTTTACTCCCAAGCGATGTATTTCTTACGACATGAATTGAAATGAAATGATTTCAGTGTGTATTCATTAAGGTTTAGGGGGAATACTCTTTACGGGAATATGGCGAAACACAACAGAACTCAGTCATCCTGTCAGATTATTGCAATTTTTTGCATGTGGATCTTTTTATCCCTCATGTCAACATATCGATGACGAGAAAAAAATCGACACCTTGTTTAGAATGTTGGACAACCCACTCACTTGTGCACACGATGTGGCAACAACATGTTGGCTGACGTCTTTAAATTATTGTTTCTAATTTTCATCTTTAAATCATCAATATGTCTGGCTATCGAGGGCGAAGTATGTATTCCGGAACAATTAAACTATCATGCTAAACCAGATAAGAGCGCATATCCGACTTTAGAAACAAATATTTACGAGAGTACATTGATGTGCGCCCTAGAATGTTCAGAAGAACCATTTTGCACCGCGTTTTCGTTCAATGAACAAAGCAGTGTGTGCAAGACATATGGTATAGACGTTGAGGATTCGGATTCCCAGACAGATGAAATCGGCACAAACCTATATTTGTGGAGTCACAGTGAGTATTGAATGAGTTTGGCAATCTCAAAACCAGACAAATTTTGGAGAAAGAAATTTCTCTGGTGACACTGGGTAGCCATTTTTATACGCCCATGGTGACACTGGATAGCCATTTTTATTGGCCCACATTGAAATGTGGTCGTATATTGAAGTCGCTCGGTCCGTACGTACGTACGTCCGTCCGTCGTCCACAATTTCTTGTGAACACTCTACAGACTACATTTATCACCTGATTGTTTTGAAATTGATATATATTGTTTAAGGTCATGAGACGAAGAAGCCTATTGATATTCAGGGATTTCCGATAATTACTGTCAGAGTTATGGCCCTTGATCACTTCAAAAAATCTTGTGGACGCTCTAGAGGCTAAAGTTAATAACCGATTGACTTTAAATTTATACACAGTGTTTAAGGTCATGAGACAAAGATGCCTATTGATTTTCAGCGATTTCCTATACTTACTTTTATGGCCCTTGATCACTTCAAAAATTCCTGTGGACACTATTAGAAGCTAAAGTTTACATCCGATTCACTTTAGATTGAAACAGAGTTTAAGGTCTTGCTTGCGACGAACAATTATATAGATTTTTAATGAATTTTGATAACTTGAACAGCTAAATCCATGATATTAAATGTTTCATATACTAAACGTTAGCATGGAGGAGAACTTTATCAATGCCAAACAAATTGTAATGATTTTCTGATAATTACTTAATGAGTTGTTACTCTTAATCAAATTTTAGTGTATTATAAATGTTTCATTACCGAAAAAAGTTAAAATATGCGACAACTCTTGTTGACTACCCGGACGATTTAGCTGCTGTGGGCGTATGTTTCGTTGCCTGGCAACCAATCTTCCCGGAAGGGACGGATCATATGACTGTCACGTGACATGTATTTATTTCACATGTCTGGATGACCGAATCACTTAAAAATATATACACACGCTTAGAAAAATAGATCTTTACAAAAACTTGAATATGTACATTTTGGATCCAATTTTGTTATGTCAGCGAGTTGACTTTGACTCAAGAATCATTATACAACAAACGAAACGACAATCCGACCTCTAGTTTTCGATAAATTGACCCAAAAAAGATTGACCAATCAGAGGTCAGAATGGACGGGGCTTAGGTCTGAAAAAATTTAGATAAAATGGACGGTATAGGCCCCAGAGGCCTCCGGCCCCGCGGCTGACTCTGGGAACGAGATTGTGAGTTTGGATGATTATCTAGGCTATTTTAAGACTATCTTAGGTTATTTTAATGTTAGACCTAACCCCGATGGGGTCTAAAATAGCTAAAAATAACCCAACCAAGTTCAAACTTCACCAAAATACTTTATTTGATCAAAAATTCATATTTTTTTAAAAATATGCAAATTAGATAATTTATACAGAATGATCGAAATACTGGGGAAAAACACTTTTCAAATACAGATTATTCAGATTATTTCTATCACTGTTATTCTTAATCCATGTTGATGGTTTCTTATTGATTTCACATATATTGACCTCAAGTTTACTAAATTGTCATTTGTGCTTGATAACGATACTAGGACACTTGTCGAAACGTCCTTCTTTTAGAAAAACTAGTAATTGTACCCGATAAAAAACTGTGTTCTGTTAATATATTAGTTACTTTGATTTTAACATATCACAAGACAGTCTTTCGAGGGATTATTCAAAGTGTACATTGGTAGTTCATAGACAATCTGATTAACAAACAGATCCTATTTAGTTTCGTTTTTTATTGTCCAAAATTTCGTTTTACTTGTCTTTACTAAACTAGGACCCGAAAGAGTTGTTATATAACCCGCGTTCTGGATGACATCATAGGGTCAAAAACCGCTCGTACGACCCCTGACACTACAACTGGTCAGATCTTCATGTAGTAGAGGCCATCGAAAGTGTAAAAAAACGAAACGAAATATAGATCTGTATTTTAATCAGATTGGATCATAGAAGATATGGTTTTAAATCATGTAACTAATTTGTGTGTTATTATAGTAAGGTTCATTCTCACCCAGCTCAAAACTTAAATAATCATGTTAGCGTGACTAAGGTGTTAATTGGGATTTCTAAAAAAGGATTAGCTGTAGTCTGTTTCACATTGGGCACTGTTTATTTCATTGGGTTGAACCTTATAGTAAAACAAAATCACTTGATAATGTTTTATTCAACATGTATTATAGTAAAACATGTTTCTTTTGACACTTTTAATGTAAATGTAAAAACTTAATATATGAAATAAATTACTAAATAAATAGCACTATGAAATGAGCATCAACATTATATGGGTAAGCAACCTTGCGTGTGTTGCTTACATCGCCAGTAGAGATGGTATCTTTGTAGCCGTTCTTTTTGGTGTATTCGAAACCAGCATGCATTAATATACGGTACGACCACCATTAGATGTTGGTAAGAACCACACCTGAACATTTACCTTTGCCATTTTGAAATATCAACTGAAGATGTCACTCCCTTAAAAAGGTTTTAATTGAACCAAATTGATTCATTAAATTGTAAAAAATTACTCATTAAACACTTATAAGTTGAACACATTTCAGCTACAGACCATAATCCCCCAGTCCTAAACCCCCTAATCAATAATTTGAGCTGGATGTGAACACCCCTATAGTAATACCGGCGAATATTCTCCATTGGGGAATTTATATCTTCCTGGGTCAGATAAATTTTCAGTGTTAAACAATTAACGTATTTTGCATCGGTGATAATAAAGAACACACTGGAATACAAACTAAAACTATTAACCTCCAAAAGATTCAACTTGACATTGTCACTTTGTGAGGGATGCGAGGGCGGGTGATTGTTCAATGAACAAGTTCTCTGAATCTCAATGGCATCTGAGATTATAAGAGTAGTCCTTGTCTTTTATATTCTCTGATATCTTGTATTAATTAGTGGATGGTACACAGGCCTAATCCGGGCAGATAAATATGAGATCTAAACTAGTAAATTTCGGGGGGTTGAGTGGCTTAATAGTCTGTCATTGGGTCAATTTGCGTTGTTTCGATTCACCGGTTGTACGTGACAAGGAGTGTGGTTGCCTGCCCAACCTTGTGGGTTTTCTACGCGCAGGCGAATTATTGAAATTAAATTGATCCATGTGTTAGTCCAGAAATTACCTAGTTTGTGTCGAGTGGACGTTACCCCCCCCCCCTCTCTTTCTCACTGGTAAATTTCCACTTTATTTAATTAATAACAACATAACGAGGAAATAGCTAGTACATAACTATTTCGAAGACAGATTATCCGTTGTTGAGATGTAGAAAAATGCAGAACTGTATCAAAATTAAGAGTTTTATATCGGAGTTATCTACCTTTAATTTTCAAATTCATGAAATCTTTTAAGCATGCGTGATATGTGATAGATTTATGTATATATGTTTATATTGTAGGATGTGGTAACCTACCAACTGTGCCAAATGCTTCTCCACCAGAGGTTGAAAGTTCCAATGGTTATCCCGCCGGTAAACGAGTCGGCTATTCATGTGTAGAGGGAGCATACACGATTGGTAATGGTGAATCCATGTGTTTATCAAATGGCACGTGGTTTATGTTAAACGTCAGATGTGTATTTGGTAAGTACGACTGAAATGAATGAATAAATGAAATGGGGTTTAACGTCCTACTGTTATGCACTTAACCTGAGCTAATTGAAGACGGGCATACGCCATACAGTGTGCTATGAGGGTAATTTTGCCCGGGCAGCGGCGTTACGGCCTACTCTTATATCGAATTCCAACTGCCAAGGAATCTTTTACGTGCACTCCAATGTGTACACGGGACCTCGGTTTTTCGACCCATCCGAACGACTAGGCAGCTGTCCTTGTCAGGCCCTCATTCTGTATCACTGACAAGGGGGGATCACGTCGGAAAATCGAGATGAACTTTCTCGGCCAATGCAGGGATCGAACCGACTGAAATGAAATGAAATGGATTTTAACGTCTTACATTTCTGTTTTGCCTGGGCTATTAAAATGGATATACGGCATGCAGTATTTTGCCTAAACAACATTCGTAGTTGGCTATCAAATTGACATGACTAGTGTTGTGGAATGTCGTAGCTTTGGTGTCAAAATCTCGAAACACGATATGTTGTGAACTGTTTTAAAAAGAAATGTTATCGATTGTTTTAGAAAATGAAACGGGCTTTAATCTGCGTTCACGCTACATGCGCATTTAGTGCGAATTCCGGAGACGACCCCCGGAATTCTGATGGCTTTTTTTCCACAATAAAAGCGGTGCGTCACATTACAGTTTATTCGAATTGAATTCAGAATAAAAAGTGCCACACTGAATGCGCAGTGAAGGTCATTCATATACAAGATGGCTGCGCCTGAAATTCGTATTGGTGGTCTTATGTTGCGTATGTTTAATTGCCCGAGGTAAGCAACACTACATCAGCGACGCCGAGCTTACATCTTCGACAGACAAATCAAATGCGAATGTGGATGATTACTCTTTTGGAATTATTGTCACCGAATATTTTTCATGGCGAAATTTGGAGGGAAACCGATTGGCGAGAGAACATTCGCATGTCAAGAGCTACGTTCGAGATAATTTAGTTGAGACCAGCCATTGCAAAACAAGATACAAGACTCCGGAGGTCAGTGCCTCTGGCACGTGCGACTGGCTGTAACACTTTGGAAACTGGCAACAGTTACAAGAAATATCGTCTTCTGAATTAAGCAAGTCACACTCACATCTTGACTTTGAATAACCCGATTAGGAATAATTGTTCCGGGTTAAATTCGGAAAAATAAACGGATTCGTTTATTCAGATTCAGTTCGGTTTTTATCGAATAGAGTGTGACGCCAAATTCCGGAATAAGACTTTATTCTGAATTCAATTCAGATTAAACCACTCGTGTGAACACAGCTTATGTATCCTATCATACTGTTCCGACTGGGCTTATTTCGAATTCTAACTCTAAATGTTTTCTTTTAAGTACACACCAATGTGTACCCGGGAACTCGGTTTTTCGCAATGACAGACTATATGTTACAGCACGCACACACTAACCATTAAGCCATCCAACAGTCCAGTTCCCTTCGGCATCAAACACACTTTACTTGTTCTTTCAGTTAAAACCTGCCATGAAGCCGACATGTTAGCAATAAACATATTACAGCCTATTAAAATCAGACCAATTGAGAATGGCGCCATGGCCTATGTGACTTGTGAGCGAAGACAGAATGATGTTTACACGGTGATAGGTAGGCACGCTATTAAATATTCATGGACAATGTTTTCCCTATGACGTAAATTAACCTCCATATTGTTTTTCGTGAAATTGTAGTATGTGTTTGAAACAACGACACCACATTCTTGGCTAAAACAAAAAGGTTCATTAAAGATGCAATTGATCTAGTCAAACAAACATTGTGTTTTGTCATTTGAGAGTCACTAGCTTTATATCCAGGAGATCCGGGATTGAAGCGCGGTTTTGACCGAGAAAGTTAAAATGGTATGTTCCAGAGTGTCTTTCTCCTGTTGGTGGAGTACGGATGGGCTTGACAAAGAACAGCGAGGAATCGAAACCACGTCAATTGACTCAATGACACACCCGGTCCATTTAGATTATAGGATCAGTCAGTGGGTCAAGGGTCGTGATTTCGACCAAATACTGCTGAACCTCGTGGGTATTTCGACCAATTCAGCTTAACCTCGTGGGTTTTCTCAGGACCTTCATCTGGTTTCCTTCTACTGTAAAAGATACTGATGCGCTAGAGAATTTTTGAAATAAAATTGCACCATACTTGTCCCAAAATGAAAGTTTGTATTAAGTGATCGACCTTAAACCCCACTTGCAAATACAAAAATGAAGATACAGTTCGAGGCCAACTGAATGCTCATGAACATTAATGAGCAGCATTACATTTCAACATTATGCTTAAAAAAAGGGATTGGAACTTAGGTGTGTATTTTACTTAGATTCCTTAATTGCTAATTCAACATGCCTCAGATTTCCAGACATGAAGTTAATCTCTAAAGCCCAGCTTATGTCGCCCTACGACGCGATAAAACTATCGGCGAATTGAAATCGTAGGGCGACAAAAGCTGGGCTTTAGACTCTAAAAACATTTATGGCAAGCTTAGGTCGTGGTTTTCTTTTATTTAACTGAACAACTTTTCTAGGTCACGACCTTGCAAACAGAACGCATATCAATGGTCAGGAGGATCCTTTCAGTGCTGTTTTTCCCATTGAATATATCATACCACTAGATCTAGCCATTGGTGTGGTCGACTTCTCCGCAGAATGTGAACAGTTCATCAAATTCGAATGTCTCAGAGCTGGCGCCCATTATAACGCCTTCAAGACCCGTTCAGGAGAACAGGCAGACTATTTTGCTGGTGGATTGAAGGGACTGGGCAATAATAACTGCGTCTGTTACATCAACAATGCCTGTACAGGACAAGGAATATGTAATTGCAACACCGATACAGGTGCATGGCAAGACGATACCGGATATAACCAATATAAAGAAGATCTACCAATTACAGCTTTCTTAGGTGGTGATACTGGTAAGTCATATTGTTCGACAATTACCGAGTCCTAGTATCGTCATTTAGCTACAATTTGTGACGGTTGTCATACACTAGGCATGCTATGAGTTAAACATTTAATGACACTTCTCGTTTATTCGGGATGTTTATGTAGGAAACAAATGTATGACGTACGTTTATATTATTAAGATCTTGACAGTGGTGTGCAGCGATAAGTAGTTATGTATGCTGCATGGGGCGGATAGGACTTCTGGTTTGGCTTCTCGTTTACATGTAAACCAATACACGTACATTTAGCCTCGGCATATGAAATATTTCAAGAACACCCGATATCACTTGTAAGTTGGCATATTTTATGGTTGTATGAGTTTGTGGAATGTGGTATACGGGTTGACTGTATTCTAACGTGAATATACAGAATGTGATTTTAATATAGAATCCCCTGCAAACTATAATATTGTGAAAGTTGCATCTCTAATAATAGGTATACCAGTCACAAATGGTTAAATTCCGTCAGGATCCAAGCCGGTGGATTATATATCAATGGTATTCAGATTTTGTTTAAGAGTCAAATTACGGTTGATTTTGGAGAAGGGATCCACATTCTTCTGTCTGTTCCCCAGTCCATTTTCTGTGAATAAATATTATTTTTATTTTAAATTTTTTAAAACTTTGTGCGTACTATTTAATAAATGGATGTACTTTATTAAAATGGATATTTTTTTAACAGGTAGTTATGACGAAGAAGCCTATATAACTATTGGCAGTTTAAAATGTAAAGGATAATCGATCAATGTAATGGATGTACAAAAAACGCAACACAATTTTTTTGGAAATAACAATCACTGTTTTATATAAATATAGCACGACGTTTCGACAAGTATATTCTTGTCATTATCAAGCACAAATGATGTATACGTGTATATGTGTCTTTGTATTTATACATAATGTTTGACCATGAAATGAAGAATTACTTTAGGACTTACTGGCCTTGCTCACTAAAAAATCGTCCGGACCCTCTAAGGGCTAAAGTTATATTAAGGTCGATTTGAATTTAATACACAGTGATTATGTGAAAACCGTATTTATGTAATATTAGTGTGTATAAACTAATCTTCATTTATTTTTACAAACTATTATTGAAGTTTCTAATATTTTTTGTTCGTTGAAAAAATGTATTCAACTGCTTTCCAAATTAAGTATTTTTTCGTCCCTGTCGAACTAAGCCTTGAATTATATTTAAATATATATTATTAACTTCTCTATATGTTAAACAGTTCCATTCTTTTAGGGAATTTATATTCCTACGTAGCACTATCCTACACACTCAACCACTGTCAAGCGATCTTTTAAATGTATTACCAGTTTGTACACAAGGGATCCCCTATTTTTGACAGGGAGCCCCAGTGATTCAGTGAGTAAGACGTTGGTTTGCTAACCTGGAGGTCACGTATTCGATCCCGTTGTTGAACGAGAAAGCGCATCGGGATTTTCTGGCGTGGTCCTTCCTTGTCAGTGATGTAGGAAAGTGGACATGGCATGGGCAACTTCTAGTCGTTCAGATGGGACGAAAGGCAGATTTAGCGTGTACACATCGGTATGCATGTAAAAGAACTTGCACACAATCTGGAATCCGGGCGACATGTCCTTTATAGCACATTAATGGCGTATTAATCAAAGGATATTGTATTGCACTATATGTTTGTATACTGGGCCACGCCCTTTGATCTCCTGCTCACGCCGATGACCTGTCCTCCTGTCCTAACAAAATAACCACCAACAGACGACCTCTATAGACGCACTGTTAATTTATTCACGGTGTCACGGTTTTCGTTCCGTCTCAACGACTAGAATATCTTCTCTTGTCAGTCTCTCTCCACATAGTACGCACTGTAAATACCTTATAACAGATTCCAAAGTGAACGTTTTGAAAAAGTCTGCTATGAATTATGTCCAAAGCCGTAGTTTCACTGTAAACTTGTACGTGACCAGGAGTAGGATCGCCTATCAAATCTCGTGGGTTTTCTTCGGGTCATCCGGTTCCTCTGTCTGCTAAAGATCCCTGCGCGCAAGCAAATAATTGAAATTGGACTCCCTCTCTGGCTCCCTCCCTCTATCGGTTTTCAAGTGGAGCAATTTGTAGACAGAGTATGCTTCGTATGATTTTGACTAATCCATTGAAAAATATTTAGAGGAGCAAGCCGCGGCTCTCCTATACATCTTGTCAGTGGCATCGCTATTGTGACAGCAGACGTTACAAGATCAGCCCAGTAGCATGTCATATTATGTAAAACAGAAAACTTGAAATTAAACATTTTAAAGGGCCAATCCCGATAACTTTTTGGGGAATAAAACTGCTTAATTTTGTGTTAAAATCATTTAAAATCCATTATCTAAGGCCTATCAACTAACCCGATTTTTGTGATACGCTTGTAAATAACTTAAACCTGACAGTCTGCATCTGGAAATGGAGACCTTTGTATCATACAGTATCTGGATAAAACCAGACTTTTTTCTATAAAAATAATATGTAGGTAAAATTTACCTTTTGTTATCAAGTACAGTACATGGGTAATTCACTGTATAGACCTCTCAAGAAACGTAAATCGATTATAAGGTCACCAAATGAAAAAAAATGACCATCAATATTTAAAAGGGTTACGTGTCCGGATAAGCAATTTTGGCGTTCACGTCCAAATCCAAATGA
Organism: Patella pellucida; assembly: GCA_917208275.1. Lineage (NCBI taxonomy): Eukaryota > Metazoa > Mollusca > Gastropoda > Patellidae > Patella > Patella pellucida. The sequence goes on along the minus strand of OU795039.1, from coordinate 74,970,470 downwards.
CTCAATATTTTGAGTTGAAATTTTGAAACAAGGTATATACACCATTCCCCTATATTTTGGCGTTTTATTTTCATACATTCTCAGACTTTTATTTTTGAGCCTCTGTATAATACGGGACTGTCCCTTTAAAGACATGTTGATTTTACGCTATCTAAGTGTATATTATAGCCTATGTATATAATTTTTAATTATTGTATTATTAGGTAAGCAATAAAACATAAAAAGTAAATACTTCTCAATTTAAAATAAACTATATGATATATATCTTACAGAGTGGCTATTGTTACGACGAGATTGAGCAAAGTTTAGAACGAATTCCAAAATGGCTGCCAATCTCCCTAAAACAAACTTTGAAAAAGAAGCCGTATTTTCATCGTTTTCAGAACTGGAGGCAGCAATTAAGAGATGGAAAGGGTAAGAGTTAGGGTTAGGACTAGTTAGGACTGGAGGGCTTTGAAAACATCGTCGTAACAATAGCCAGGGGAACTATTTTTACGACTCGTTGTAACAATAGCCACTGCCTCTATCTTAATAGCAAAAGTATTCAATCTTTTATATTTGACATGTTGGTTGATAGAAAATGTATTTTAGTAAAGACCTGTCATCAATTGTGCGAGTAATATAATCGTGGCAGTTCAGTGAATCGAGACGCCATTAGGTAGATGATAGATATGTCAGTTTATTAAAGTAGCACAAATGGTTCACATTTGGCCATTTTTATATTTACACCACACAAGTCTTAAAAACACTAAATGGGGTTTAACGTCCTCTCAAACTAACCGGACCAATGAAGAGGACACTAAAATCTGTATGAATGGTATCGGTATGTCATATTGCCCTATTATTTTTTTTTTATTTTTATATAAACCATATTTATTCAGAAAACTGAGGGGATTGGGGAACAGACAAAGGCTATACAAATCCCTCTCCCGAAACCCCCTTGCCCTAATATTCACATGTTGCCCTAATATTCATATATTGCCCTAATATTCACATATTGCCCTAATATTCACATATTGCCCTAATATTCACATATTGCCCTAATATTCACATATTGCCCTAATATTCACATATTGCCCTAATATTCACATATTGCCCTAATATTCACATATTGTCCTAATAATCACATATTGTCCTAATAATCACATATTTCCCTAACATACAACTATTTTTATAATATACAGCTATTTTTTCTAATATACAACTATTGTCCTAATATACAACAACTATTGTTCTAATTTACAGCAACTTGTTCTAATATACAATTGTTGTCCTAATATACAACTAGAATATTCTTTAATTATTCTTTTCCTATGCTGTGGAATAATCAATTTACCCACAAACTGTTGGGTTTCGTCAAACGAATAGCTGCCAGCAACCTTAATCCACGCCTTGGTTGGGTTTTTTGAAGTCACCCTTTTTATGGGCTGCATCATTTTCAATGTCTTAAATCCGATCTCTACACTCGGTGTATGAATACCTTTACCGATGTTACGGAAATCTAGTCATTTCAAGCCATCTATGATACAATTTGATTTGTTTATCGCAAAATAAATATCCACCGTTAATGTCGTGTCTATACAAAAGCATGGGCCCCTCTTTAAATGGTGAACAAGGATGTAAATGCACTGGGGCTAACACAAAACCCGTTTATTCATATGATCAGTGGCGATATAAATGTATGTAAGTTAACTTCGTGTAACTGATATAATGGGGTATTATAGACTGTATGTGTACCGACGTATCCTTGTTATTAAATTGTGAACTTTAGAAATATCCGGGAAGAATGGCGTCGGCTAGAAATTATTCAGATTTAGAACTTGGACCTTCGATTATTCGTCCGGATCTGGAATGGGAACCTATAAGTTACATTATGTCTGATATACTGGAAACGTTTCCCCCGCCAAGGGTCGTGCGCTGTGACCCAAATTACATTCAAGTACCTACCGAAAACATTAATTTCGATGTGTCACAGCCATTTTTGCTGTACCAACCTCGAAAAATTGTGAAATATGTTGGTGATAATGTGAAATACGATTCAAGCAAGAAAAAGTTTATACCAGTAGGCAATGCTCTGCTCATTCCGAAAGACTACAAAGGTAGGTAACCCTAATGTTTTATCCTCACACAGAAGACAGGATTAACCATTAAGCAAAATAAGCTAGTGCTTAGGGTACCATATAGTGGCAGGGGTGGGATAGGGGCTTGCAACACGGGGTTTCTACTTTCTTAAATGACAAACTTAAAATATGTTATTTAAAAATCAAATTATAAATTTTAATTACAAAACGTGTACCATAATGCGCTTCAGCCCCAGGTGTATTGAGAGGCTCGAGGAACGAGGCTAGACACATTGCATCAAACCAAACGGAGTTATGTAGACTGGATTAACTAGACGCTAGAAAGGTGCACTTGATTGAAATTGCTGGCTTATTTCGCCGAACATAACTGATTTGAAATTGGAGTAAAAACGGAAACCATTGAATGTAAATCAGTTTATAGACATTCATATTACAGTATAATATGCGTTGCGACCTACTTTTGTGAATTTCTAGGTCCCAAATGTTAGCGATTTAGCTCCTTTAAATCAGTTTCTCATTGGTTGTCTCAATATATAATGACGCGTATGAAACATGTTCTTACAACGTGTTTGGTGGTTTGTTAAGAATTTATTACTGTTTTTTTTTAATTAGATAGGTGAGGAAAGGGGGGGGGGGCGAAATATTTGAAATACTTAGGGCCTCGATGTCTCCTAAAACTAGGACCTTCTCTGTTCTCACACAACATACTTCGCAGATAATGACAGGAAAGCCCAGCTTATTACTTACCAAATAAATAAAATATACATTTGCCTGTCTATAATTTACTTATAATTGTCAGCTGAACAAAGAGTCCGTCAGAGCAATGATTTTAGTGAAAGGGGACACAGCCAGCTAGTCATTGACTTCAGCCAAGCGTAATATGAGTATGAGTAATATTTCTTTGTCAAAAATGTATTGACTAATGTTGTCGAAGCGACGATGTTGATAAATACTTACCTAAAAACTTTTGTTTTTAAATTCATAACTTAGTTTCTCGAACTCGATGACAATTAATGACATTCAATCTTTATAAAATTAAACAATATTTCCGTCGCATATATGGTAATAATTTTTACGCCGTCACAATAATTCATTTCTGTTGAATACATAGTGGAGCTTATGTTAACATTGTCGATAACAAGAGGTCGTCGTATCGTCATGCTTGCAGTATTACATTCATCAACAGAGAAAGGCGTACGTTTACTAGATAAAGGTTATTTTCTTTTGGGACGTATTAGTGCATGTATGTAAAGATATTCATATAGGTATTTGTTTTGTTCATACCCTACTTTATACTTGAAATAAACGAGTAAAGTTAAGTAATATAATGTCAAGGGCGCGAACAGATAGTTGGGATGGGAATAAAATAAAATAAAATAATTAAATGGGATTTATTTCCTACTAGTCTGCACCGATTGGGCTGATAAAGATTGGCACGGGACCTCGTTTTTGGACCATCCGAACGACTATACACTGACTTTGCCAGCAGTGTGGGGGGGGGGGGCGGAGACCCAGAGAAAACCCGTGAGACTGGTTAGGCGACCCTACCCTTCATCACGTAGAATCGAAACCCACATCACTTGACCCAATGACAGACCGTGTGATCTATCTGAATTACGAGCACTAGTCCCCTATTCAAATATAAATTTTAATTTATATATTATATCTTTTAGGGATAATCTTTCCATTGAAATCACTGACGTTACACAATTCACCATATTAAGTAATGAGTGAAATGTACCCGTAGCCACGGTGTCGGTTAGCTCTCGGTGTTGGCTGAGAAAGAGCATCGGGGTATTTCCGGCGCCCCCTTGTCAGTGGTTCAGGACAGGTGCCTGACAAACGCAGCTGCCTAGTCGTTCGGTAAAATATAATATGTAAAAGATCACATGGTAGATGGAAATCGATATGAGAGTAAGTCGTAGCGCCGCTGTCCGGGCAAAATTTCCCCACAGAACACTGTATGCCCGTCTTCATTAGCCCAGTCGGAGCCGAACATTAGGACGTTAAACCCCATTTCATTTCATATAATAAACGCACCACATCTATAAAGAAGATGATGACTAAGGCGCTGGTTCGCTAGCCTGGAGGTCGGGTGTTCGATCCTTGCATTGGCCGAGAAAGTTCATCTCGATTTTCCGGCGTGATTTTTCCTTGTCAGAGATGCAGAAGGAAGGCCTGACAAGGACAACTGCCTAGTCGTTCGGATGGGACGAAAAACCGAGGTCCCGTGTACAAATTGGAGTGCACGTAACAGATCCCTTGGCAGTTGGAATTCGATATAAGAGTAGGCCGTAGCGCCGCTGCCCGGGCAAAATTTCCCTCATAACAATCTGTATGGCGTATGCCCGTATTCAATTAGCCCAGGTTAGGTGCATTATAGTAGGACGTTAAACCCAATTTCATTCATTCATTATAAAGAAGATGATAACTAGCATTGTGCACACATATTATTGTATGAAATCTGATTAAAATACAGACCTTTTATTTTGTTGCGTTTTTTTTATACTTTTGATGGCCTCTACTGCATAACGATCTGACCAGCTGTAGCCGTAGGTCTCGCCAGGGGTCATACGGGCGGCTTTTGACCCTGTGAGTACAACACTTAAAAAGTCAATCGGCGTTGATGGGTTAAGTTAAATATTTACATATTCTGGGTGTTTAAATCCATTTAAATCTCGACCGCCCGATTGTCTAAAAGACAGGGGGAGGGGTCATAGGCTTGCCATATGAATACGTGTCTAAATAATAGTTTATATAAGATTTGAAGCCAGATGCAGATTTTGCTTTTACATGCATCTTTTAATAAGTAAAATATAACGCATTACATTATACATCTGCTGTAGTAATAGGACCCATGAGTTAGGCAGATAGTCACGTATATAACACACGTTCAGAACAGTCACTTACCATATTCCTGAAGCAACGGCCCGAGAAATCCCTCTCTGGCCATTGCTGGATTCGCTTCGGATTCTTGACATTTAAGTAAATGTGTCTATTCTTCTCGTTCAATCAAATCTACTACTTACGTACAGTAACATGACATTCCGTCGTTTAATCTTGGGTCTTCCTTAATATTTTGGACAAAGATTTAAGTTATTAAAAACGTTAAAAGTCTGTTCGTTACCATACCGTAGTGTTTACTTTACGTCAATACCGATAGCCTCGTTTGTCACGCAATTAGTTTTGCTGCAATATCCTGCTATGCGCTGGTTAATATAGCATAAAAAAACGTGCAGCCATGACGTAACGTTACGTAAACACAGTTGTCCTAATTAAACGTCTTGTTTTAAAGGTAATACCTTTGTAACGAATTCAGTGATTGGTCAGTAATAGGACCACTGGCCAGTCATAATTAGTGACAATAATACCCACTCAGTCCAGCAGGGAGTAGTCAGATTAGCTCTAATCAAACGGAACACTGCGGGGAGGATGTCACTTACCGACTTCGTGAGGTTTGATGTTTGGCTACTCTATTCGCATAAAGGACTATAAATTACCCACACAATGTAAACCGGGTCATTATCACCACGCGAGTTTTCAAAGGAATTGAAAGCGATTTACTTAAAATATACAAACTATGAATACACTTAAAATATATAGGATTCATGTTTCAGTATATAAAAACAATAATTTGAAGTTAGCAAAAGTTAAAATTCATTATTCAAAATTTTGTTCTTTTCTTCAATTAAATATTATATTTAACATAATATAAAAATTCCCCAGTCACAAATCCCTGTCTTCTTCGATCAACACGGTTAAGTTTTTCAAAGTTAAAATGAGCGTTGAAGCCAAGAAAAAAGTACTGGGCCCTGTTTCACGAAAACTTAAACTAAAATCCTTAAAATCGATTTTAACTAAAATCAAAATGAGATTTTAAATTTTATGCGTTTCACGAAGATCGATTGTAACTTAAAATGCAATTTTAATAGATTTTAGTTAAAATCGCTTGCGCCCGCGCAATGCAGATTTCCGTTGCGGGTACTTACGGTGAAAGCAAATACGCTTCGAAACTGAAAACTGTTGACAAACTGAATTAACTGTTACATTATCAATAGGGAGAGTTTCATACGTTGTAGAAATGTCTGCACATGGTCAGAAAGTCGTCGAAAGATGAAATAAATGAGTTAATTGCGTATTATTAGTTTCGAAATGTATTGGTGGGTTGACCTTGAACTTGGCATTTGATTTCCTCGCAGGCTTCAATAGAAGTAATGTGTATCGATAAACAATAGCGCTTGAATTTCGAATTTTTATAGTAATTTGGACAAGAGAATTTTTTGAGAATTTTCACAAACATATTTTGATATGTGTCACTCAAACAACTAATCTAGGCTTCAATTTTTTTGTCGTAGTTTATCAACTTTGAAATTAATACGCCAAATAGGCAATGTTCCGATACCTAGATTATAAATGTCATTCTAATAGACCCTTTCAATGATACTTTGAAAATGCAAAAGAGTCTATCTATCTTACTCAATTAAATGAGTTTTTCCCAAGATAAAATAGTTTTGGAGCCTATTTTTTATTGATGTTGTTTTATTAACGTAACTTCATTAAGAAATTATAATAAATTTATGATATTAAAATTTAATTTCAAATAGGCCTATAACATTTTTGAATAAACATATTTGTGTTTATTGATTTATCTTTATACTAATCATCATAACCCCAAAAACATGAGTAAATACTACATATTATGGCATGTCTAGTATTATAGGCCTTTAGGCCTTCTAATACCAAGAAATTGGACATATTAAACACGAAGATATTTTCTTTATAAATAAGAGGGCTCTTCTTTCCATGACATTGGATATAAATTTTCTTTTAGTGTGTAGTTTACTGGCGTTTTGGGTGGGTTTTTTTCTTGGAGTTCTAATATGGGGCGCCATCCAATGCTTAAATTGCCTTACAATAAAATAAACGGGTGGATCGTAGCTGTATATCCCATACTATGAAAAGAAATTGAATGTAAATTGTTTTTGTGAATGATTGTATGTTAAAATTATGTGCCAATTATATCTGTATGTCGCAATAAATCAAACAATGTAGCTCTAATCAATGTTTGTTAATGTAGTGATTGTAAGTTAGGAGAGGGTGACAGCTATCCTAAGTTACAATCGATTTTAGTTAAAATTGTCCTTAAAATAGTTTTGTGAAACGCCACTATTTTAAGTTAGGATACAATTGTAACTTACAATATTATTTTAGTGGATTTTAGCTACAATGCTTAAAATCGTTTTGTGAAACGCTTCTATTGTAAGTTAGGATGAAATTTTAGTTTACAATGATTTTAAGTAGATTTAAGTTTTTGTGAAACAGGGCCCTGGTAATTAAATAATCTAACTTGTTCTTTAAGTCAAGAAAATAATATTACAAATAATCTAAAAGTTGTGGGGTAGGATAACCGAATTGTAAGCTCGTTTCATTGGGTAAACCGGGTCGCCTGTCCAACCACGTGGGTTTTCTCCGGGTCCTTGGCGTTGAAGCCAAGAAAAATGTACTGGTAATTAAATAATCTAACTTGTTCTTTGAGACAAGAAAATAATATTAAAAATAATCTAAATGTTGTGGGGTTTGATAACCGAATGGTAAGCTCGTTCACGCTGTATCTTAAGATTTTCATTGAGTCAACCGGGTCGCCTGTCCAACCACATGGATTTTGTCCGGGTCCTAAAAATGTATATATATTTTTGATGTTCAACTATCTAAATTATTTTATTTCTTAATTACAGGTTGGTTTGCTCTACTTGGTTCACCACATGAGTTATCGACAGATGTGGATGTACCTGTGTACACAACAGCCAAATCTTTGGTAGAAAGCAAGGTCGTTCAGTTTTTGGTCGGGGGAAATCGAAGAGTAAAAAGTTTGCAAATGCAGCAAAATCCCAACCTGCCACCAGAATATAGAACTCTTTATCCGGGGGATGTGCTGCGAATAGGAGGAACATACGTTGCTAAAACCACCTTCACAAAGAAAAGATTCTTTAAGAACAAGGTGTTCACACGAGAAGAGCGATTCGTTAAGTGTACTGATAACAATGATAGGGAATTGCTAATTCCGATCAGTGCTGAGGGGGAGTTTTATGCAATATCGTCGATCAACCAGGACATTAAAACGCCAATTGTTAAATTAGAAAGTGTTACACAGTTTCCGATAATTGCAAAGCTAGTCCACGGTACGATGCCAGCGACTCCTTGTTCTTTTACGGGGACCATTCTTCTTTCGTCTTCTTTTGAAGAACATTCCGTGGTTTCGTCAACTGTTTTCAACGTGCGCAATATTATGCTTGAAATACCAGTAGATACGATTCTCCATTACAATGTTGCAAAAAATCAGCCATGTCTTCTAGATGCCAAGAGTTACAAAGAGGCTCTAGGTTTATGTATAGAGAAAAGTAGTATTTATATGCGACAGCTAAAGGTATCCTTTTTGGTAACTGACAAATCTGAACCCTCGTCTGCTTCCTCTACTCCACCAGACACTCCGGCACCACCTGTTCCACGTTTAAAGAAAAGTCAATCCGAGCACAAACATGAAGTCCATCCTCCGGTCCCACGGAAACTTTCCCAATTGGACCTGCACCAGAAAGTTCCAATCATCTCAACTCCTGCCATAAGACTTACTTTTGGAAATAACTCCTTGAACTTTTCAACATTAAAGGACGGAAGTGTGAAATTAAACAAAGCGATAATTCGTCAAAGGCTGTTTAGTGAACGCACAGACAAATCAAATCTGGTATATGAAAATGTAGATGATTTTGCTTTTGACGTTCCTAAAGATGGGACTGGACAGGAAACATCAGCACAAGGCGATCGAAGTGAGGATACAAACGAGAATGTAATCTACGAAAATGTGACATTTCTGAGGAAGCAACTGTCGACTGATGATTATCCTGAAGAAACGGCTCCGCCATTACCGCCAAGGAGGAGCTCATTGATAGCAACAGACACGAATGAAACTGCGCCAAAGCCATGCAGATCACATGTCCGAGATTACGAAATACCCGTTTTCATCAACGAATCCAACGACGATCTTCCACTCGGATCAACATGCGCTACATATATTGAAAATATTAAACGATCTACTATCCCGGATGATTGTGCCTCTAACACAGATTCAGGTTACGCCCAGGACACAGAACCAGTGCAAAGCACCCCATTAACGATTAATTTACATCAGATGTCCGTGGATGATGTGTCAAATGTATTAAAAGGTTTAGGATTCAAGGCGAATTCTATTGCAAAGATGAAATCCAATAAAGTGGACGGTAGTTTGCTTGCATCACTTGATCAAGAAAATCTTTCAGATACTTTTCCTGAATTGAATAAATTGGAAGTAAGAAAACTTGCCCTGTATCTTGATGGAAGCTGGTTACCCAAAAAACCGTAAAGTGTTGTTCATGTTAATTCGAAGACTTGGTGTCCGAAAATCATAATGTATAATATTAAACATGGCATTGTTAACATTTTAAATACTTATGTCCAAAAGAAGGTAAATGAAAACAAATCTTAAAATCTTTTTTTATTCATCTTATATTCAGGTATTATTATTTCAAACAATATGTCTGTTTATGAATGTTGTTATGGATGTTAAAGGGGAAGACCAACGATTTTCAACAAGGTTTCCATAAATCTTAAATATATATTGATAAATAATCCCTTCCGTGACACAAGCAAAAAAGTTTGTGTAAGCGAGAACATAATTTTGATTCAAACCGGAAGTGACATAGTTGGTTCAACACGCTCACAGGGTTCTATAGTAATCATACAGATTTGGCATAAGTTTACTGCTGTATTGTGTTCACGCGTCGTCCTTTGGTCGAAAATCTGATCAACTGTCAATGTTTTTTTAGGATATTATAAACACGAATTTATGTTTTTTTAACGTTTAGTACACAAAGCCGTCGCGTAAATTCACTCGAACGTGTAAGATATTCGCAGGCCGAACATTAGCTGAACGTTTATTTTTAAATGGCACCAATCAGCAATAACATACATGTACATATCACATGAAATTCAAATGTCACGGGAATTATATGTAACTTCATTGGGATGTAGATATTGTTCGAGCCAAAATATTCGTTCGTCTGCGTTTCAAAGTTCGTTGTCTTAGGTGAATTTATTTCTCCGCCTAAAAAAAATCGTTCGTCTGCGCAACCATTTTCGTCGTTTGTGGACAAGAAAACGAATATATTTGTTCGGTGTTTTTGTACGTCGACATACATGTTCGATCGTCTGCATTCGGCTTAAAAGACAATATTGGTGTCAGTCATTATCACATACATGTATGTGACAGGCAAATATATTCAAAATTAGTAGGATAATATTGCGATATATATCTAACTAGAACATAGCAATAAATATGACAAAGTGAAGTTAATTGGTGTTGACGTATAAACTCTTGAAAACACCTATGAAGACACGATTTTGATAAACTTCTAATTATCCAATTATCATTATTAAGCTACATATGAACACTAAATATAACTCCAAAGAGAACGTGTTGATGTATACCATGACCCGGCAGTGACATTCAGAGAAATGTGCAGTGTAATTACAAATACCATAATTAAATAATAAACAATATCATAATATGATTATCATATCAGCTAATTGTTGAAGGCTTTATAAGCAGGAATTCATTGAGACTAAATCAAACTTGAATTAGGACTTCCTAACCGACGTATCATGTACTCAATAAAGGTCTTATATACACTATGCTGATAGTCTGCTATATGTAAGATAGTGTTACATAATATAAATATTTTAACACGGGCGATATTGTGAAACCGAAAGAGATTGAGAAAGAGAAATAGGGTTTATCGTCCACTCGACACAAACTAAGTCATACGGGGACTAACATATGGTACAATTTTATTTCAATAATTCGCTTGCGCGTTAACCAATTCCCCCTCCCCCGGTGAAACAGAAAGAAAGTTCACTGTAAATTATTGAAATAGAATGATGTTTAACCTCCTATTTTTTTGCACCGAATGGGCAAATGAAGACGGACATATGCCATGCTGTATGCTCGGACAACGGAACAACAACCATTTCTTTTTCGAATTTCATCCGAGCAACTATACAGTGTCTTTTGTCGGGAGGTAGGATGGTCGAATGAATAGCACGTGCGCGATGATAATTAGGTCTGCGATTGAGTCAACTGGCGTGGTTTCGATTTCACGGTCGTACTTGGCAAGGAGCAGGGTCGCCTGTCCAGCCTCGTGTATTTTCTCCCGGTCCTCCGGTTTCCTCCCACTGCTAAAACCCCTAGGCATAAGCGAATTGATGGAATAACATTGAACCATGTGTTAGACCCACCTAGTTTGTGTCGTGTGGACGTTAAACCCCATTTCCCCGCCACACCCTCGCCCTGTCCCATTGCCAAAATTGGACCTCGCCGGAAAATTCCGATAAACTATTGAAATAAAGATAAACGTTATATCCCGCAGTAACCCACTATGCGCGTACTCGATTGAACGTTCCAGAATTAAATTCCAAAAATAGTGTCAATCGAGGGAAAAGGAGAATTTCGGAGTACAACGCATGTGTCGACTGCATAAGAAATATCTAAACCAATCATGACAGCTGAAACATATTTGTTATTAAAATGTGTCACGATTCTACTCACACTACCTATGTAGTTGGGACTAACAGAACTGTTACAGTACTGAATTCCGCGTCACTCGATTGCAATTCTGCCAATTCGGGACGTTTTGGACTGTTAATCGAGCATCCCCATTGTGTCGATTGGGCATTTTAAAGTTCTATAACTCTACCTCTCGTTGTATGGATTCAGACTAGTAATTATTTGCCCATTGACTTCAATGTTTGCTCAACATTCCGTTGGATCCAATCTTTAAAGGTACAATGTGGACCACATTTGGCAATCTTCTCATCATAAATTTGTAGGGGGTTGACCGTTTAGAGTTTTTGCTACAAGGATTTGGAGTTGACTGGGGTGAATATCTAACTTCCGACACAACGATTGCTCTGTAGAAACACACTCTACACTCCCTATTCCTCCACTGTAATATCATCAGTAGAACCCCAAACCACTCTTAAACTGCAAATTTGACCCCTTTTCCCCTACTCTACACCAAAAAGTCAATCCAAAAATGCAGAAAGAGGGGAGAAAAAAATTAAGGAAAAAATTTGTCTGTTTATAACTCGCACTACACTCGTCCATAAAAAAGGGGAAATAAATACTAGTCTTATTCCGTATTATCATTCAATTTGTGTCTATAATTGTATGTCCATATCATTAGAAATACTAAAATGAGATTTTAAAATGTTGTGTTTGTAGCAGGAAATCTAAAATATCTTTAGACATATGTAAAGGGAGATAAATTCTTTATATTCTTGCGACTCTGCTAAGATTTGAAAACAAAAATGAATTTATTTTCTAGCCTATTATCACGATTATGTCCCAAAAGAGATAACTCCTTTATATTCTTGCGGCTCGGATAAGATTTGAAAACAAAAATGATTTTATTTTCTAGCCTATTATCACGATTCTGTCCCCCAAAAATAAAACACAACAAACGCTTACAAACCTTGATTATACCAATCAAACGGTACCAACATTGACGGCTCGTTCCTTGCTCTACATACACACAGAGAACTATCTACTTTGAGAATAGGTCCCTGTACTGAATGGCCGACATATATAACAAAATGAGTATACTTGAGTAATATCGAGAATTATCCTCTCAATATTGTTTATTCCGCCATTGTGATTAAACATCTACTAACTAAGTGTCGTCTCGTTGTGGTTATTCCCATCGACTGGAGCATATGTTAGTTTCGAAATGTGTAACAAAGTGATATCATTTATAATTTAGGTGCATTGAACTCTGCTAGTTTTGAAAATAGATGATTTTGACTTTCACCTCATAGTAAACTGTTGTCCAGTCACGAGAGTTCAATGCACCTAAATTATAAATGATATCACTTTGTTACAAATGGCCTAGTTTGTGTCGGAGACCCGGAAAAAACCCCAAGAGGTTGGACAGACGACCCTACTCTGTTTACATAAGACGTTACTGTTACGGGCAGAATGGTGCCTGTTACTCATTTTACATCCCCATTTACATTACATAGGAAATATTGTTTACGTGTCCAAGGCTTAAAAAACATGTTCTAGAATTTAATTTGCAGAAGGGAAAGGGTAAATATTGGGGGCTCATTAAGCCGCATAGAATATTCACTGCTGATATACGTGGTACATACACTGAACGCGCTTGTTTGTTAGTATGTCTAAAACAAGGGAAGGGCAGTGGGAAAGGGGGGGGGGGGGCACACTGTTATCTTTGGGGCAATGGCGATATCATAAAATTGACCCGGGCATTTGCTGCATGAGTATTTGGCGTATATTTTTAGAAATTCGAGGGCACTTTTTCAGAAGAGAGTACTTCTGTGTGTGTATGGGGCAGGGAAGGGGGGGGCGGTAGCCACACATGCACCCTGCTAGGAAATGTAATAGGATTCGAAGGTTATTAACCATTTCTGTTTTGTTTTGCATACCTGCTCAGCACGCATCTGATACACATTATTTTAATTCAGTCAGTCAGACGAAGATATGGTAGACTTGATTTGAGAAGAGATAATCCGTATATCCGTTACATAGGGCGTCCTCGCTGAAGGATTTTCCACCAGGCGTCGCTAGTAAAAAGGCGGTTCGACGTGACCTTATCGATGCGATGGTAAAAGGACCTGTAACACCATTAGTGAAAAACAGAAGATCGGTTTAGTAAATATAAAGGATTTATTTATATCAGGAACACATCTACTTAATACAGCATGAACTAATCTACAACTAAACTTCTACAGGAACACATCTAACAATATAACATTTACTATTCTGCCTCTCTGCCAAGGCAGCAGCCGGACTCGGGTGAGTATACACCCGTCCAAGCCTTTCTTTTCACCCGGCTCCTAGCTTCTTACCGTCAGGGAACTCCTCAATATATACCCTTTGCACACATGGTCATATCTGCAATTGTCTCTTTTATCTCGTCACGGCATGTGCATAATCCCTTGAAGTCGTTTGAATCTTGTACACAGAACATATTGAATAAATTAGATGTTTAATAGATCGTGCCTCGGAAGCAGTTTATATAGAGGTGAACGTCAATATCATGTATTGTCAAAACTAGCAGAGTTCATTAAGTTCTATGCACCTAAATCATAAATGATATTACTGTGTTACAGACCGTGTGTTACGACAAAAAATAACGTTTATCAACACATCAGTTCGTATTGAATGTACAGGCAAACAATGCTGTGTGGTATAAACCGAGGTCACGTGAGACCGGCTCTTCTATGAAATTATGTCCCTTTCTGTCTAGCGGGGACGCCCATTGACACCCCTGAATTATTAAAATTCTACAATATATTAATTTATAACCATGACTACCCTCTTTATCAAGATTGATACTGAATGTATCATAGTATTCATAGATTACGAGTGTAGTAATTTCTTTTATGCTTAATATAATATGAGATTAAATTGTGATCAAATTAGGCAGGTTAACCATTGTGACATTTTTTTATGTGGGTGTGATTTAACTTTGCATTATCTTACTTAAACAACTAAGAAAGTGCATAGTTTCATTACATCGATAAGCAATTTGATTGACCGAGAGTTTGGAACACAATAACACTCCAAATTGAGCTAGAATGTTCAAATTTGATGTAGGTGTTTAAAAGGCCAACGCCTTGATAGAGTTCGATGAGAATTTTCTGCTTAGGGTAAGCAGATATAAGTAATTTGATTGGTTGATGCTTTGGGACACGATAACTTTAGTTCTGATTACATCAATACCTTGACTAAGTTCGATAATGAACATTGTCTGCTTAGGGTAAGCAGAGATAAGCAATCTGATTGGTTGATGCTTTGGGGCGAAATAACTCAGGAACATGTCGAATCGGGCCGATAAATATCGAAAGAACCCATAGTAAACCCTAGAACAAATTGCAAACAGCGGGTTCTACATACAAAGTTGATGACGTTATCGGTTTTTCTGGTCAAGGGCTCTTGAATTGACCCTGCTCGTGATATATGATTTTTTTCGTCGTGGCATTTGAATTTTTCAGTCTTGATATGTGTATTTTTTGTCTTGACACGTGACATATAATTTTGTTGAATTCTTTATAAAAACCGAATATAGTGATAACATATTTCTATGAACAGTATAATTGACCTGATTATAACAAAATACAATAGCATCAATAGAAAAAAATAATTACTAGCCTGTATACGTCTTTAGGACTCACACAGCATGTTGTAGGTCCTAATCATGCTAAGGGTCATACACTCGACCTTGTATTTACCCGAGCGGAAGATTTGTGTGTTACCAATATAATAATAGATCGATCGTTGCCATCTGATCATGCTGGGGTACATTTCTCATCAACTGTTCATAACCCTTGTTCGTAAAATGCCATCCAACCCTTGCTCAATAGACCCTATGCCAACAAATATAATAAACGAACGCGGCGATATTCTAGAACCAACATTGTTATGCATTGTTATGTATTTCCTGAAGCCTGCAAGCAGGCTATTGTTCGACCCTTGATTAAAAAAATGGGCCTAGACAAAGAAACTGTAAATAATTGTCGACCTGTTTGAAACTGTACTTTTCCGGATAAATATTGTCATATAGTAATGTCACTGTTCGTGTAAGAGTTCTCTCCCCTTTGTACTCTACTAGAGTACCAGAAGAGTTATCTCCCAGAGGTAGAATCTTAAGTATGTAGAGAGGATAAATAAAACATGGCTTATCGATATGTGGTTTTGAGAGTTAATTTATTTTAATCCATGTCATCGATGGAAAACCAGAGACCTAACCCCCTCAGAGCATGGTGGAGATGCTAAACCAATGATCAATCCACAATATTAGCTGATATTTGCTGAAAATATGAAGAATTTACCAAAAATAGATCTACCACAGTGGTGAAAAAAAAATGAATGACATTTTTCTTAAATATTTAGTTTGACAAATTTTGTTAGAAGGAATTAAATTTGATATAATTTTGCCTATATAATAGTGGTTTTTAATAGACCCAAGGCTTAAATTTGAAACTGAAGTGAAAGGCCTTAAAGCTAGTTGTTCCTAATTTTGAGTGATAAATAGTGTTCCAGAGTCCCAGTCCACTTCAATGAATTTCTACAATTTAGTTTACCACATGAACAATTGTTCCAGTAAGTCAGTGATTTTTCTACTGTTCCAGTAATCCAGTGATTTTTCTGCAGTGACGGAGGTTTGCCATTTATTAGTAATTAGAGACTTTGTCAAAAAATCATGACATGTGGACATGTGTTTTTTTCCAAATGTAACCGCTCTGAAACTTTTTCATTGTCGAGCCAAGAAACAAGCCAAACATGTTGATGACAATTTAGAGCCAACAGAGTAGCCTATGTGATAACTTCATTGTAGGCCCAGAACTAACATTTTTTGTGCTTTTGTCACTTTTGATTTTTTACCAGTGGTGTAGACAGGCCTACTGTGTGTGTGTATTATTGACTGGTAGTGATGATCAGCATTTGAGACCAAACTATAAATTAGGCGTAGCCTATTATTCCTTTTTTAAATTGAACCTAATTATTGTTAATTTACTATTTTGAAATTCCTTTGAAAGTGTGTTTATGGGAAATTTTGTTATATTCATATATTGTGTTCTCATAATTTATATAGGCTAATAAGATAAGTTTAGCAACTGCAAGGTAGTAAATTTAATATTTTCATTATTAACTATTTCTTAATTTTGCATAATGTTTCATAATTAATATAATTTAGCATTTTCAATATCTGATTGCCTTGAATTTTACATACAAAATTTAATTAAGGTCATGTTATTCATCACACATGGTTTGTTTTCCTTTAACGTTAATAGGCCTTCTGTATTGCCTTTTTCTATCTGGTTCTAATTTTACAATCATGGCTACATTTCTTTCATCAGATAGATTCGAGGGCACAACTCTATCCAGAGATAAAGCCTCTGCCCATTTTCTGTCATTTATTGATCACTTAGAGGCCAACAATTTCGATACAGAACCAACGAGTGTGCAAGAAGTTACACAATTTTTAGTAAGACTCAAACAAACTCTTAAATGCTTAGCTGGACTTTGGATCGAAGGAAAAATTTTCGTAATTTAGAAGATCTTAAATGTACCTTTATCAATAGATTTTTTAAAACCAAAACTTCATTCTCGTTACACCAAGCTTATCAGAATTTCACCTATGATATGCACATTTTTGCTCAAGAAAACCTAGAAAACTTGCAAAAATTATCCAATCATTTGGGATTCAGAGATCAGCAAATCAGACATAAGTATATTTCTATATTGCCAGAACAATGTCGTCAAGCCGTGGTGATGTCTTTAAATGACAATGTTCCGATTGATCGAATACCGCAAAAGGTTCAATGTTTTTTCGACGTTTCAAAACCGAAAGAGGTAACTTTTTCGCATTCTGAAGTAGACTTACTTCATAATGATATGACTTGCAATCTTTGGAGATCAATAATTCTTCGAACATGCCCAAATCACGCTTCAAGTCGCCTAATAGACCACACAGAGATTTTCGTTCAAATAGTCTTGATACGCGCGATAAATATAGGCCTAAACGTCGTGATCCGAGCCCAGAAAATTATTATCGCCAAACTCGCGCTTCTTTTGATCACCGTTCTTCACGGAATTATTCTCGAAAACGTGATGATTCTTTTGATCACCGTTCTTCACGGAATTATTATCGAAAACGTGATGATTCTTTTGATCACCATTCTAAACAGAATTATTATCGAAAACGTTATGATTCTTTTGATCATCATTCTTCACAGAATTATCGAAAACGTGATGATTCATTTAATGGCCGTTCTTCACATACTTACAGACAAAGATTATTCTGTGATTTTTGCCTTAAACCAAATCACACTTGGCGCAACTGTTCTCAACGTGAACGTGAGTTGTCCTGTAGACGCAACGCCGGATTAACCATGGTGGGGGCCCTGGGTCCTGGAACGTGTGGGTGCCCCTTTAAGGGGGTATGGGTCAGGGCCGTATGTAGGATTGAAAAAGTGGGGGTGCAGCAGAGTGTTAGGGACTCCAATATAATGCCCAAGTTACTGTCACAAACGCGTTTTCCACCCACTTGAAGTTGCAATCAACGTCGCTCCCGCGTTTCAATTTCAGCAGCGCTATTTCTCATTTTGATGTTAAGCACACCAAAATGAAAAAGTCCTTATGCTCTAAACTAGAACTAGTTCGAAACACCTTAAGGCGACGTGGATAGGCCGACAAAATAAAAATCTCTAATCATGCAATTTGGTGGCGTCGTCCCCAAAGACCAACAATGTGAATAAGGGCGACCAAAACGAACCCTTTAATGTCATGTGGTGGGCCAGACGCCGACCCAGAAAGAGGTGATGGGAGAGGCCCCTCACCTATGGGGGTTGCACCCTTGTCTGGTAGCCCAAGTATTTCAAGCCTTAATAAATAACGGTCTAAGATATCGCCAAAGAAATGTTCTTTTTCTCGTAGTAATGTTGTTTACATGGGGCATCAAATCACAATTTGCAAAAACGGATTGGTAACAATTCAGCCGTTATCTGATAGATGTCGTGCCTAAAATTTACCTCGCCCAAAATCAACTGTTCGTAAATTGATTGGTGCTGTGAATTATGTACTAATTCTCTCCCTAAACTACAACTTGTCTTACAACCGTTGCATAAGATATCAAATAAAAGAGTTCAGATTTATTGGACAGATGAATACGAATCTACGTTTCAAGAAGTAAAGAAACTTCTTACTCAACCACCCGTTCTATATATGCCATCTGGTTCATATTAAACTCAAGTGATTAATGGACAAGAAAGGTTATTATTCTAAGCGGCTTCCTAAGGCTTGTGAAAGATATAGTGTAACAGAGTAAGAATTATTTGGATTAATAATCAGCAAAACTAATTTTCAGTATCTACTGAAAGGTGTTGAATTCGATGCATATGTCGACCATTCTGCAATAGTCCAGTTATTCCAGTCTAAACGTGAACCATGTACTAACCGCTTAAAGAAGCTATTGGTTAAATTATCTCATTATGCATTAAAAATAGGATATAAAAAAAGTACCGAATTCGTCTTAGCTGTTTTTCTTTAGAGGACGATTCAGAAATAGATATCGTTGTCCCGACTGCATTTTCTACTGCAGTAATTAATCCTGCAGTGAGCGACCTAAATAAATTTACAGCCACTGACTTTCACAAAGACCTTTCCTGGCTTTTCTCCAATTACACAATTTCAATATCCATTATAACAATTCTACCAAGTCGGACGTTAAAAAGTTTACCACTCTTCTTCAATCACATTCACTCAAACAGCATGTACTTGAAGCTACCCACAAATCTGGTAACATTCTTGATTGGGTCGTAACACCTGAACATTCTACTCTAATTAATGAAATATCTGTCATAGATAAGCAATTATCAGATCATTATTTTATACGAATACAGGGCTAGAAATTCGTCATTTTTTGCTAGAATCTATAAGGATTCTCATATATGCAATCTGTGAGAATCCTCCGAATCTTGATTACGGTAATACTAAATAATACTGTCTAAAAAACAAAATTGTGTTTATTGTGTTAATCTAACCAACATACAACAAAACAACAGTGATAAAAATAAAACAATCAGACATAATTTTAGGTAAGTACTTAAATAATATCAAAAGTAATATCCAGGTCATTATCATACATAACATTTAAAAAATAACAGCACAATGGATGGAATAAAAAACAAAACAATCAGACATAATTTTTGGTAAACACTTATTTAGTGTCAAAAGTAATATCCAGGTCATTATCATACATGCAATTTTTGATTGAGAGATACATATAAACAACATACAAACTCTAAAATAATAAAACCAGAATAACCTTCAAATAAAACAATAATAATACAACATCTAAAAGGAAAAAAAACAATGGATGGAATGGAAGCAAGTTATCCTAATACTGCACTAACTAATATCATGTAAATCACATTTTTCAAAATAAAGCCATGATTAACTACTAATCTAAAAAAATCTTTAAACCTTTATCAAAATAATTATACATATTATTCTAGGTCAACCTCATCATCAGATTCACCTTCGTCCAGTACTAGTGTGGCTGGAACTACAAGATCACGCTTTGTTTCTATATTTTTAGCCAGAAGATTAATTCTCCTTTTAGATAGGCCACCATCGTCTGATTCTTGAGCAGGTGACAAAAAGGCCTTAGATGCCTTTTGAACCAATAGGTTGCCGATTTCAAAATATGCTTCCTTGTGGAAAAATGTAAACAATCGGTTATCAAATTATGACCTAATGAGGATCTCCAGTCATTCATTATTCTCCTCAAACTGGAAAATCCCCTTTAAACAACTGCTGTCGAAAATGGAATGCATAATAATATCTCAACTAACTTCAGAATACTTGAAAATCTTGCTTTTTTAGACCTATAAACCATTGGCCAAAATGTAGAGGATTCATAATTATGCTTACATATTTCAGGTCCATAGAAAGATTTAAGATCCTTGAATTGATCAACAACCACATCAATTTCTGCAGCATCACATGTTTGGAGAGGAACTTCAAAATGATCAATGAGATACTCAACATCTTCATTTGCATAATTAATCAAATTATTGTCATTTGGCAAAGTTTCTATGTCTAAAAATTTGCATTTGTCTATTATGTTAGATTCTTTTTCTAGAACATGGAGTCTTTCTTCAATACTTTTTTTTAAAATCATGTATGGCTTGACCTCTTATTTCATCCATGTGTTCTGTTGAAATAAAATCTTTCATAATGAGAGGTTCTTTATACTCTTGAACTGAAAATTTGTAATATTTAACTTGTTTAATCTCGCCCCCCATTGCCATCATCACTGTCATCTACATTAACTGGCTATGTTGTTGTCTCTCCCTTATCAATAGGAACCTGGAATGAGAAAATAATACACGACTTAAATACCTTATTATATATAATTTGTTTTGCTTTTTCAAGGTAATAAAGGTCACTTGTTTTGTGTTCCATAATATGTATGCCTATATTTAAATATTTTTAAATAATTAAGACAAAATGAACAATACTAACCTTGACCTTGAAGGTTACTGATTTCTGTGTCTTACTTTCTGCGTCTTCGGATTTATCAATCTGAACTTGTTCTTGGCTGGTTTGTCCTCTTCGTGTAGCTCGTCTTGTAGTAGCCCCAAGATTGATTTCTTCTGTTTTCTTGATGGATTTTGCTTCCGTCAATTGCTTTATTAGTTTTCTTTCTAGTTGGCCTTTATTTGCAATTAAATCGTCTAATTTTCCAAGTGTAGAATGAATGTCTCTGTGAGCAACTGATATCGACTCACTGTCCTCACATTGTAAGGTCTTTGATGCTGTTGTCTGAATTTTTAAAATGTCTTCTAGGATGTGCCTTGGCTGCTTGCTCCTTATTTTGGTTTTCTTCCTTTGTATTCATAAAATGAAGTGCCAGTAGTAGCCAATTGAACCTAATGGCTTGGGGGGAACCAGCTAAATGTGCAGCAAATCTGGTGCCATATGGTTTCGGAAATTGCAGTACAATGACATTCAACTTTGACCCAAGTGCATTTAGTAACATCCACTCGGTTGGGGAGTTCTTGAAATGTTGGTATATTTCAGTATTAAGTTCGAAAATATCCTTGAATGTCTGTTAATCGAATCACCACCTGCCAATTCAAGTCTATGTGCAAACAATGAATTGCAACAACCCATTGAGAGATATTTGCTTTAAATTGGACTGTCAATCCCTTCTTTGCTCCAAAATTCACAATTGCCCCATCAGCTGCAGCTCCAATATATAAAAGTACGAATATATAAAAGTTCACCTTCATATGTTAATTTGTTTTTGCTGACAGAGGAGCCGTCAATCAGCCAAGAATAAAATCCCCCATTTAATATGTGTTCTTTTGTCTCGTTAACCATTATTTGGGCTATGGTATGGTTAAATACTTTACATGGATTATTGAAACTGGAGCTAACCTGGCAACCATTTTCTGCATTTAACCAAACAATGTCTGGGAAGTCTGTGTATGGTTTTTCCTTCCATCCAATAAACAAACTACACCTCATCAATGGGAGAAGGGCGTTTCTTGAACGTTCTTGTGCAGTTCCGAATGCCGAAGTAAGTGTTCTTTGACGTTTACATGACGGCTCCCCTGTTTCAATTTCGTGGCATTTTTTTATGCCCTGCTGATGACACGTCTTTCTAAATTTGGCTTCAGTATGTCACTTATGCCGTTTTCACCGTAACTCTTAACATCTTGCACCAATTTACCTTTGTAAGAAGCCTCTATTCGTTTATAGTGCTTTCGACACACCTTGCACACAGCTTGAATTACGCGTTTTTTTTCTGAGTCAAACTAAAAATCGTAGTTTTCATTGAGTTCCTTACTCCATTTCATAACAGTTTCTTTAGATACAGCTTTACTTTTGCTTCCCGAAGCCATGTCATTGTTCTAAAATGTTCCATAAATACGTAGCCAATTGTAGTCCACACAAACGAAAGTAAAAGGAAAAAAACACGTGGCCGACCGACCTTGGCAGCGATTGGAACGTCGAGTGACCTAATTTAACCTCTTTGGAACTAACGGAATCAAATCGCGGCTCGAAAGGATAAAATTATGGAACGCAAAACTATTTTGTTTCAAGGTTGACATGCTAAAGTAGTTTCTTTTGAATATTATTTAAGAAGTATTAAATTAAATAATTAGGAAACAAATAAATTTTTTATCGTAACTCAAATTCTATGCACAAATACTCTACTTCTAAAAGACGTCGCCGTGTCGTGGTCGGGGGATTTTCCACACAATTTGTTACATAACAAAGACCAGGGCCAGCCAGAAATTTATAAGTTAGAAGTAAACAGTAAAACAAAAACACAACAATTATATTTTATTTTATTATACATGTAGTATGCTATAAAGTAAGTCATACAAATTTGATTCAAAAAACCCTGACTGACATTCAATAGTCGGACAATTCTCCGAGATTTTTTTTTTTTTTCACAAAAGTTTTACGCGAATCCTCCTCGATTCGCAGCGTAGGCTGTTACGGGAATCCTAGCGCGAATTAGATTCGGAGATTCGCGTGAATTCCTAGCCCTGTAATACAGTTGTGTCTCTCAAGACCAGGTAACGAGAAAAGGTTGGTGCTTTGCTGAAATTTGAAAGGAATTGATGTTGATTCTTTTCGTTCAGATCTGCTTAACTCTCAGCTTGTGTCTGAGCACACCTCCCAGGTAAACGATCTTATACAGTTATATAACGACAACCTCTCTTGTCTACTTGAACAGAATGCTTCAGTCACCCAAAAAACTGTAACTGTTAGACTAATTGCCCCATGGTATAATGAACAAGTAGGCCTTGCAAAGGCCATTCGTCGATCCGCAGAGAGACAGTGGCGTAAATCACGACTTGAAGTTCATCGTCAGATATTTTGCGATGCCAGAAACAAGACAACTAGTGTCATACGTCAAGCTAAACGTGATTATTGCTTGCTGAAACTTAAAGAATGTAATAATGATTCGCAAAAACTTCACAGATTCATGCACTAAGTGATTGGCAAGAAATACAACACTAAGCTACCAGCATCTGAAGATTCTAAAATCTTGGCCGACTCGTTTAATAATTCTTCGTCAACAAAATTGACAAGATTCGGTCTGAACTACAAAGCTCCCCTGCAGACACCTTGGAGGATACAACTACATTTTGTGGCGTACCACTTCTTGAATTTGCTGTCTTCACTGAAAAGGCCCACAACTTGTATTAGCGATCCTATACCAACTGGTATAGTTATCCAATACTTATATATTCTTCTTCCGATAATCACAACAATAATAAATATTAGTATAAAAAGCGGAATCTTTCCTGACATTTTCAAACAAGCAGTTGTTCGACCCCTGCTCAAGAAAGACAATTTAGATTCGAATATACTTAAAAACTTTCGGCCGGTATCGAATCTTCCCTTTCTCTCTAAAATATTGGAGAAGGCTGTTAATCTTAGACTTCGAGAACATTTATCTTCTAATTCCCTGTTCGATAAATTTCAGTCTGCGTACAGAAAAAAACATAGTACAGAAACAGTCTTACTTCGGGTAGCCAGTGATATACGTTGCGCTGTAGACTGCGGTAAAGTGGTTTCCCTGGTGTTACTGGATTTATCTGCAGCCTTTAATACGATTGACCATGAATACTCTCGAGAATCATCATGGTATCCGCATACCTCGTCTAAAATGGTTTGCATCATATTTAAGAAATCGAATGCAGTCAACTGTCATTGCAGATGCTAAGTCGAATGCAGTTGAATTAAACTGGGGAGTTCCCCAAGGCTCGGTTCTAGGACCCGTTCTGTTCAGTCTGTACACAACTAGTGTATCTCATATCATCCGCCAACACAGCTTATTACATCATTCTTACGCTGATGACACTCAGATTATTGATAGTTTTTATCCGTGTGACTTTGACCAATCATTTCAACGAACATCACAATGCACCCGATCTTTAAAAGACTGGATGACCACCAATATGTTGAAATTAAATGATGAGAAAACTGAAGCTATTATGGTTCGATCAAGACGCACATTATCAAAATCTGAGACATCAACCTTAAAAATAGCTCACTCAGAAATTAAAGTAGTCAACGAAGTTAAAAATCTGGGTGTTTACATCGATTCAGAACTCACCATGGAAGTTCAGATTAATTCTATCTGTAAAACCTGTTCTTCCCACCTCCGTTCTATCAGAAACATTCGTCATCTAATATCATATGACGCAGTTCATATTCTGGTTCGATCGCTCGTGTAATCAAGATTAGACTATTGTAACAGTTTGATATCTGGAATACCTCACAAACTGATATCAAACCGTTCAAAATACTGCAGCTCGAATCATCTGTCGATTAAACTGGAACTCGCACATTACATCAGCACTCAAAGAACTACATTAATTACCTATTAAATCAAGAATAGGTTTTAAGCTCCTGTGCCTTGCGTATAAGTGTTTACATGGAACTGGACCTTTCTATCTAGCAGATCCGTAATTACCGTACCTTCCAAGGCGTCCACTACGTTCTCAGCAAGAACATCTTCTTATAATCCCAAAATATAATCTCAAATCATTTGGATACAGATCGTTTGTTCATATTGTGCCTGTTCTGTGGAATTCATTACCGCTAAACATTAAACTGTCACCTAGTCTAGAAACTTTCAAATCTTATTTAAAAACCCATCTATTTACGGCCTATTATGGCACCTAGTCTGTGTAGCGCCTTGAGCATGCATATTAGCATGGAATTGTGCGCAATATAAATATACATATTATTATTAATATTAAGACAATGGGCTAAACAACAGAAAAGTAAAATTAATTCTGTAAGTGAGAAAATTCAAGTAGTTCCCGATGTACACCCAGTTACAAAGCCCACTATTTCTTCATCGTCTACCGCTCATGTTCCTAATATTATACCTAACGATAGTAACAACATTCCAGTTCGTATGTCTAGTTTTCAGACAACGCATGTCCAAAATTCCAATAATTCTGAACCTAGACTAGTTGATAAACCTCTAGTATCCAACGCAGGATTAATAATGGTGGGGGCCCCGCAAGGGGCGTCTGGGACAGGGCCGTATGTAGGATTGTAAACGTGGGGGTGCAGCAGAGTGTTGGGGAGGCCAATATAATACCCGAGTTACTGAGTGCGAAACGGTGCGTGTGTGTACGTGGGGTGGGGGTCTGAGAGCCCCCCCCCCCCCGAAAATTTTGAAAATTAGACTGTCACAAACGCGTTTTCCACCCACTTGGAGCTGCAATCAACGTAGCTCCCGTGTGTCAATTTCAGCAGCGCTATTTCTCATTTTGATATTAAGCACACCAAAATGAGAAACACCTTATCCTCTAAACTAGAACTAGTCCGAAACACCATAAGGCGACGTGGATAGGGCGACCAGAACGAAAATCACTTACCGGCGCCCCCAAAGACAAACAAGCTCCTGTCAAATGTGAATAAGGGTGCCAAAACGAACCCTTTAATGGCATGTGGTGGGTCAGACGCCAACCCAGAAAGAGGTGATAGGAGTGGCCCTATGGGGGCGACGCCCTTGTCTGGGGTCCTCCCTAAGAAATTTTTTTAAAATAACGATGCAGGAAACACGTTTCTGCCATTCGGGTGATATCTGAGTGGCAATTTTGTATTTTATATGGTGGCAGATTTTTTGGAAGAGGCATTTGCTTCTGGTGTCCGCGCCTGTGGTGGCGCCCGATAGCCTCCATATAAGAGATATAAGAAAGTTTTGAACAGGTGTAGGCGCCATTAAAACCGACCGACTCATCAGTGCCTTAGGAGCATCACTATGTGATCATAATAGAGTGTATTATTATATAATTGAAAGGATGTCATTTTTTTTTAGAGGGAGCGCCATATTTTTCTGGAAATTTTCAGCAATTGGAGGCCGGAAACATGATTTCCTATCAGGCACTTGTGTGGAGCCATTTAGAATTATCTCACCCAGAAAAAAACATTCTGCCACAAACAGCGCATTCTGGCGTTATTTCAGTGCACCAATCCATGCGAGTGCTATGAAATGATGGCATTTCTAGAGGAGGGGGCTAGACGCAACTGAGGGTTTTTCTTTGGGGGGGGGGGGGGGCTAAGGTGGATGGTCATGGGGCCTGTGCCCAATGGTTAATCCGGCCCTGGTGATAAATGCGAATGCTATGAAATGATGGCATTTCTAGAGGAGGTGGCTGGACGTAATTGAGATTTTTTGTTGGGCCCCCCTAATGTGGGGGGGGGGGGCTCTGACCCATAGTTATTCCGGGTCTGCTAGTATCTGAAGATGAGGAAATCGAAATTCGTATCGAATGGTGTATTCTTCCACGACCTGTTATTCATAACTGCGAGAATATTATTCAAAAGAATTTTCCAAAACAAGATTTGAGCAAACTTCTGAACATTATGAAACAGAAAATCATCAGTGATTACAATCTATCAATAGATGCAAATGAATTACGGATTGAACAAGAAACCTCCCCACATTTAAGACAATTTACGATTATATATGTCATGACATTTTGCCAGCCAATAAGTCAGGAAAGACAATTCAATTAAAATCTGAAGAATATCTTTTATGCGATTCAATTTTATTCTGGCTCATCATTCATAAAGATGAAACATTAACTTTACAATTAGCTTCCCCGAATCAATGTGTCATAGCCTTATCAATATCTACAGTGTTCGTACGCTACCTGGAAAACCTGGAAAGTCATGGAATTCCACATATGAAAATTCCAGGCCTGGAAAACCTGGAATATGAGTATTTTATCATGGAAAGTCATGGAATATTCACCTCCGTCCAGCAAATCACCCTTTCTCCGAAATTTGATCTAATTTATTCAATCTGTAAAACTTGTACGAAAGAAAACCATGTTTTTGCATACCTAATGAGGTTATTTTAAGAATAAGTTATTTGATTGGTCGGTCGCTAAGGTCAATGGTTGAAGTGTCCAATCAGAAACAAGCAATTTTCCAGGTTAGGTTATTAGGCATGCGCACTGAGCTGATGTCCCAGATATGCTTTCTCGTCAGTTTATCACTGATATTCTTGATCAATATGTCATTGTTTGTCGATATTCTGGCTTTAATTATTTTTTTTAGACTACTTAACATGTTTGACTGACACTCATGATTCAATAAATAATAGCAATACCATTACTAATTTCTGTTGTTTTGAATAACATTTATGTCAGTCAAAGTTACATTTACATACGTATGTGTCAAAGTTACATGCATGTAATAAATATACACACGTGACACACACACAGCAGGAAATAAAATAAGTCAGTATTGAAATATTGTATAGTTTATAAGAAATCCATATATGAAAAATCATTTTATTAAAGTAAAATAAATAAATGGAACATATCTGCCTAAGTAACAGATCCCAAATCATTTTTTTCTTCTTCTCCAGTTAACAATTTTAGTCAAATTATATCTCTGAAAGTTATGGTCAGATTTTATTGAAACTCCTATGTACCTTTTGCAATCGGAGATTTATTTAAAAAAATTTTAAATTTTTTTTTTTGAAGTCTGCAAAATAGTTGCTGATGTATTGCAAGAAGTAAAACAATGTTTGCCAATTGTTTGTTGAATCAAAAAGTTAATTTAGTAGGGAAACTTTCATAATTTGGAAAATTTTGATTTCTTTGAATATGTGAGTGTAGATTAGATTATTCGTGCAGATTTAATTCATAGACAAACTTCAGTGCAATGCTCTAATATTGGTCCTGGAAAATGCCCTTTTTGGTCCTGGAAAGTCATGGAAAAGTCATGGAATTTCATTCTCATTTTAGTGTACGAACCCTGTATCTACCACGACAGTCAACTTTCAAATCATCAAGAAATTGTTCGAACATATCTAACCATGAGAAAATTATTTTACTTTCCTAATATGTTTAACACCATTTCTTCCTATATCAAATCATGTTTCAAAGGAAAAACAGACAAAGTTCGCATATTTCATAACCGAATTCCTACACATTACAGAACTTTTGACAGATTAAGTCTTGATTTCAAGAGTATGCTATTATACCAGTCAAGGTCATCCTCAGATGATAAGGATTATGGCTCCTATGTAAACGCAAGCCGTTTGAAGTTATTTCTAGACAAAATAGACAACAATTCGGAAACCTGTCAATCGCCCGAACAGGACAGTGATGAGGAGAGTGTCCAAACGTCACTGCAGGACGTCCAAATTAATGATGATGATGATGATGATGGTGTGCCTGATGACGACAGTGTATATGATCAACCTTGATCCCTCTCAGGCAAAAACAATCGAAGTCGAAAAAATTATTCGTGCACGATTTCGAAAGCACAAAAAGGAATATCGAGTAAAGATAAAAGGTCAAAAAGAATCCATCTGGATATCTGCAGAATTGATAAACCCCGATCTTATTCAAGATTTACATACTAGACGAACTTTATCAGGCAAGAGACGCAGAAAATCACGTAACAAATTCTTTGTGTAACCTTTTTGGTTCTTGGCGTCTTTTCACAAGTGCTTATTTGTTTTGTCCCCTCCCCACCTGTTTATCGCCCACCACGAGTATTTACTTCCCGTTATAAATAATCCGACATATAAAAACATTTAAGCGACCTTCATTTGTGAGAATTGTGGTACTCTACTCACTATTTCGCATGTATTGTATATAAAATTAGTTCATCTTTTATTTTTATCATGTTTATATATATATATATATATATATATGTATGTTTCATTCTTAACTTTTGAGGACAAAAGTAAAAACAACATGGAGGAATATTATACCAGTCTAAAATAGCGTCATTTAATTTACATATATTCTATTTAACTATACCTTAAACAGGGTTAGAGATTAAGAGTATTATGAGCTTTCCTTATAATTAAACTCATTGTCTAACTTTAATTGTATAACTTGACACATCTACCTAAAGTGATTAAGACAGGCAGTTAATCGGCAGGGTAATTGAGTGAAGTCTCTGAGGCAGACCTTTGGCTAAAGTGAAACAATAGACTGACAGGTTAATTAGGATTGAGTCGTGTAGCTTATGTTAATCCGTAGGCTGACCAATCGTAGGCCCATATACATTCCATATTGGAAACCTAAACTGTATTTTTGGACACACGAATTGGGTATATAAGTTTTTATCACCCAATAATACATTTGACAGTGGATATCGCTTGTGTGATAAATTACATAATCTACTGTGATATATACACAGTGGTGATATCGCTTTACATAAATTTGATTGGTCAATCAAAAAGGAACTACTTTCTTTCATTTTAAAGAAACCACTTTGTTTAAGTAAAGAGTGACTTTTTTTATAGAAAAAAAGGAAACTGCTTTTATTTAATTGACCTTGAAGGAAAAAACTGGGTCAGTATATAGGACTATACAATAGCTAAACTGCTTTCAAAAAATGATGTATCACTACGCTGTAATCTAATTAGGTTCTATAAAAGTGAAATCTATACCAAAGAATTATATTTATTTATTTGTGCATGTTAGAAAGGATTGGGTGATAAATAAAATCTCCAACTCGTGTTTTTTGATACCAAAAAATATCAACACTCGATGATAAAGTAAAAAAACTCGGCAGAGCCTCGGTTTTTTTTACTTTATCAACTTGTGTTGATATATTTTGATATCAAAAAACACTCATAGGAGATTCTCTATATGTTGCCTCTGAGATTCTCATAATATACTTTACCAACGATTGAAACAACTGTCTTCTTGTCATTTAAGGTGAGCAAATGTTAATGTATTATTTCTACTTGTTCTCATTTGTCCTCTTATTTTTATAATTGAACTTGCTCGTTTTAGTTTACTTTAGTTATCAAATTTTAGATAATAATTATTACATTCTCGTTCGAATGTTGCTATAAGTATGCACGTTTTTATTTATTCTACAAAAGCAATTAAATCGATATTATCGATGTCGTAGAATAATTCATAACGCTTTGCATATGATCTTGTGTTGCAAGTAATAGTTTACATCATATTTTAATAATAATTATCGTCGACATTTATTTTATTATTATTATTGTCGACTCAATCACATGCCGTAGACTGGAATAGCTAGACGCTCTTACAGCGCTTTATATCCATGTCTACGTATAAGCGAGTATCCCCAATTATATGTTTAACCCTCAATTTATAATTACTTCTTGTCTATCTAGTTATACATTTATTTCTATTGCTGATTTGTTACTTGTACTTATAATTATATGTTTAACCCCCAATTTATAATTACTTCTTGTCTATCTAGTTATACATTTATTTCTATTGCTGATTTGTTACTTGTACTTATAATATGTTATATAATATACTTTACCAACGATTGAAACAACTGTCTTCTTGTCATTTAAGTTAATTAAGAAACCCTAAGAAACCCCCGAAATCAGACTTGCACACTATCTTCGTCGACCGGATTTAAAAATCTAATGTTTGTTTGCGATGAAATAACAAGGTTCGTTGTTTGTGTTCCTTTAAAATCTCTAGACGCTGAAACTATATGTGAAGCAATAATACAGAAGATAGTTTGTACTTTTGGTCCACCTTCTGTTCTTATCACATCACAGATTGTGTTGCATCATTAACTGGTAAACTTGTTAGTGTACTTTGTCAAGCTCTAGATATCGATCAGAAACTTATCAGTGTGGAAAATCATGGAAGTTTACTTGTTGACATATCCAGTCTATTTCTAATTTTCTCAAGTAGAATTTAAATCAGTTTGGTACAGATTGGTTACGATATGTTTAAACATGCTGCTATGCATACAATTCATTTGTTTCTTCACAACTTGGAAACTATTCACCATATGAGTTAGGTTTTGGTAAAGAACCAAAGAATCTAACTTCCCTAAATTGGTCATTTACCGGAGTATGTAAATCTTATGATGAGTATATGTCACACCTTAAATCTATATTTGATGCTATTTCATCGACAATTCTTAAGAAAGTCAAAATATGAGTATTGCGCATAGTCTAAGCAAAAATCCTATTTATAGTCTTGGACAATTGTTTTTTTGTGTTTAAGCCTTCGTCTTCAGCATTAAATGCTAATTCACGGAAGATAAAAGCAGGTTGGTGTGGTCCGCTAGTTGTTCATCAAATATTAGATAGGACACACTACATTCTATCTACTTTTGAAGGAAAGGTATTACAAGAGGTATATTCTATAAACAGACTCAGACCTTGTTTTGTACGATCTCATGAACCTTATAAACAAATAACTCAGATTGATGCCTTAAGAAAGAGTTTAGGTAAATCAGATAATGAAAATGCTCATATTGTTAATTGCGACAATTTCGTAAAATGTACGGATGAAGTAGGTCTACATTCGATGATAGCAATGTTGTATGTAATAGACTTACTACGCCTGTAGATATAACTAAAGTATTGAGAATAGAAACATTGCACCCCTAAATATGTTAAATTTAGGCCAAATAGAGCAACAGTTCCATCACATAGTTGATCTTACCAATGAAGATTATATGGAAATAAAGAAAGCTTGATTCAAATTTGGTTCGTAAGAACTAGTAGTAGAGATTCCATGTCAAAAGAGTAAGGAATTTACTTGGATTAATGTTGATAATTATCCTTATTTGTATCCAGTTGTTGAAAACTTACAATGTGATTCAACATTCCATATTACTGGAAGTTTACTCAAATACAATAAATATTATTGTTTAAGCAAGTTTACCATACACCTAGTGTTTTGATGTCATGATTTAATAAAAACAACAATCGTTTTTTTAGATAAACCTTATTAATGCCATAATATCTTCCTATTGAAAAACTCTTTGAAGTTGTATTCAAATCGGTATTAATCACGTATTTAAAGTTCGAAAATGTATGTACTTGCATATAATTTGTGATATTAGCATTTAGGTTGAAGCAATACTTGTAAAATCAATTCGTAATCAAACGTATTGATATTGTTGAAAAGTTTTAGCTTGTTTAAACATGCTGTAGTTGTATATTTCATTTCTGTTTGTTCTTATTATGATAATGTAAACTCTAATTTATCAAAGGTAGTTAACATCTTTCAAGAGAGAAGGATGTCATATAGTAATGTCACCTTTCATGTAAGAGTTCTCACCCCTTTGTACTTTACTAGAGTACCACAAGAGTTATCTCCCAGAGGTAGAATCTTTAGTATGTAGAGAGGTTGAATAAAACATATGGTTTTGAGAGTTAATATATTTTAATCCATGCCATCCATGGAAAACCAGAGACCTAACTCCCACAGAACAATATCTTGAAAAAGCTGATTTGGCACAGAAACTGCCGTCTTGAGTCGAGAGTGGTGAATGACACACTTCGAACTCTGGATAAAAAAAACCCCACAGAATCCTATTCTCCTTGATTTATCAGCCGCTTTCGACACAAAAATCGGTACGAAATTGTGACCTCTATAGGGTCCACAAGCTAAAAATATGATTTTTCGTACAATCAGGGGCCATAATCCATGAAGTTTCGACCCGATACATGCCCGTATCGAAAGCAGTCGGGATCTTTTGGGAATAAGTCTATATTTCAAGTTTCGTCAAAATCGGGTAAGAATTGTGACCTGTAGAGAGTCCACAAACAATTGTGTACCGACGTCCGGACGGACAGGAACGACGACATAATACATCCACATGAAAATGTGGGCGTATAAAAATCTCCTATATGTCTAGAGCAGGACACAGTACAGAAACTGCTCTCTTGCGTCGACAGTGATGAATGACACACTAACAGCTCTGGATAAAAACACCACATATTCTAGTACTCCATTATTTATCATCCGCTTTCAACATTATCAACCACTCCATATTGATCAGTAGATTACAGTCATTTTTTTTGGAATAACAGGCACTGCTTTGAGATCGCTGACCTCATATCTCACAGGACGAACACAAAAAGTGGATGTGGGTTCTTTTCTCTCGAAAGAGAACATACTCGGTGTTCCGCAAGGGTCGGTTTTAGGACCAGTACTTTTCTCTCTGTATATGGATCCTTTAAAAGACGTCATCATGGAACACGATTTGAACTCTGTAATCTATGCAGACGACTTCCAGCTATACATTTCATGTGACTCCCAAACGGACATATTGGTCTGTGCTACACTCTATTGAGCAGTGCGTTGATTCGATACGCAGTTGGTTGGGTTCAAAAAATTATGCTGTCACTCAATGACAATACGACAGAAATAGGATATTTCTATTCGAGGTTTAAGAATGCCAGCATCACTCCATCAAATTGTGCTGTGCGGATTGGTGATGTTCTTGTTAATGCATCTAACTCGGTTAGGAATCAGGGTGTTATGATGAAGTTGACTGGAACCATGGACACTCATATCACTAGCTTATGCAAGGCAACGTCGCACTCTTTGTGGTGCATTGGGAGGATCAGGACGTTTTTAGATCAAGCTAAAACCGAGAAACTAAATCACGCATTTGTATCATCTAGATTATATTACTGCAATAAGGGTACCAATTTAAAAAGCCGTAACACATTCAAAATTCGGCTGCACGTTTAGTAATAAGGTCACGTCCACGTAACACTGATATGACACCAATGCTACAGGAACTACACTTGTTACCAGTTGAGACCCGTGTTGATTTCAAAGTTTTTGTTTATCATTTCCAAGCTAATCAATTACTGTGAAACCGACCCATTCTATCTTCTGGGAATTATCAATATTAATCAAACTGTTCGTAAACTTCGCAGTGATGATGGCACAAAACTTGCTTACCCAATTGTCCGTTCTCAACCGTCGCGAGCTTATGGTGATCGATCCTTTAGCATATTTGCACCTAAAATATGCAACAGCATACCATCTTCATGGAGACAAATTGACAATTTGAATTCTTTTATATGTGCTCTTAAAGCCTATCTTTTTAGAAATTATTTATTGTGAAGTTTTGCTTGTTAGTTTATGTTACAATTTTTAATTTTATATTGTTTTAAGGGTACATTTTAAGGTTAAATTTATATCTGTATACAGTGGTTTTAGTCTTCTGTATCATTTAAACATGTTAATAGTATATATTTTTACAGTTCAATTTGTTGCGTGTATTTTTAACAATTTTATTGTTAATTTTTAAAGCTTAAAAGTCTAATTTTATGTGTGTACAGCGGTTTGAAATTTTGTTTTAATGTAAATCAATTTATCACCAAAAAAAAATTATTATTGATATATGTCGTTTTGTACCGGAAATAATTCTTGGAAGGTGATGAAAAGATTGTTATATACTCGATTTTTTCTCTTTCTATGCAGAAAAAACGGTCTTGAAATTAATTAAAAGTTCAACAACATTTAATTAGATCTCCTGTAGGCTCGACAGTGACTAATGAATCTTCGACCTATCCCTCGTTATTCCTGAGTAATTAGTAATACCCGAATGACTGACAAACTGAAACAATACGTTTTTGAGTTAATGATTTAGATATATTTCTAAACAGGATTACTATTTTATATATACTATCCCTATTAAAATTAATTGGTTGCGCATAAACGGTTGATTTGTACGATAGCTCATATATGACATAACAATAGGCGAGAAAAACTTTTCGTTATGTATAGCCAATGGTTGCTATATCCACTTTACGGCAAGTTAACACCAATCTTAATAACATTAATTCGGTTATTAACGTTTAAGTATCCGACACGCCAAAACGCTTTTCAATTTTTTAATTACGACCTTAATCCGATGGATTGGCTAGTGACGTCACGGGGACTAAACATACATGTACATACATTATCTATTAAATATTTTACTGTCTGTACAATATATCACTGTCTATACACACTGTCTATACACAGTTGACATTTGACTGGCTTAATCATAATGATCGAATTATCATCTTGCATTTTTATAGATTCGACATTTATGATCGGAATATTAGGGTGAATTTAAAATGACGTATCGTACCGTTGACCTAGATGAAAGTATTTTCACTCCGGTGAATATTCGAAAAGTTGGAAAATACAATATGTCGTGTTTCAACTACCGTAGATTTGATATAATGCGTTTCATTTCTGCCACGATATATTCAAGGCCACTCTTTCTCAAACAGCTTATCTAGAAAGATGCGGTCTTTTACGCTTATACTATTACTTTTTACATGTATTACAAATCCAGTACAATTTATAGAATTAACAAAGTGGACTAGGCTTGACGACATGGATGGAAGGATGATTAGGCCAAACAAAATGGCGGAACTTGAAACAACGAGAGTTCTGTGTTCAGTAAGATGTACAAAGATGCCAGCCTGTGTGTCGTTCTTCTTTAATAATGGCAGTTGTATATTGCATGATCGTATTTATGATGCACAGGATGTTCACCAGCCATTATCAGATACTGTGTATTTTGTGGCTCATAAAAAAGGTAGTTTTTATTATTAAATTTAATGTTAGAATAAAAGATTTTTATGTGAGTTTATATGTAATTTGGGAAATTTATTTTCAATGAAATATTTTAACAATTCATTTGTTTAAAGCGACTATCCCGATTTGAACAGAGTATCAAAATACACGTCTAGCGCCAAAATACAGCTGAATGGTGTATTTACCTTTTCTCGAAATTTCAGCCCAAAATATCGAGTCGTTTGGACGTGAACGTTAAAACCGCTTATCCGGCAGTACTGGATCTAAGGGGGGCAAAGTGGGAAAAATGCCCCCCCCCCCCATTTCTGGGTCATACCAATATTTTATCCCGGATTGAACTAAGAAAAAGTAAATGAAAACATCATAATAGAGGTTGTCTGTTTAAAATACTCAAATTGTCAACGAATTCTAAACGTCGATCAATGAAATCGCTGCCTATTTTGTCTCAGATGCACGAAATTAATACTAATTTTTTTTTTTTTTAAATCCTGGAGGAAAAACATCCCAGTTAATCAAGGGGGTGGAGTACATACTAGTACGATCCGTGGTCAATACGAACAGTTTGAACAAACAATGGAGCCCCCGCACAGTTGGTATGTACCCCCCCTCCCCAAGGTTAATCCGGCACTGTTATCCGGACACTAACCCTTTTAAGATTACGGATCATTTTTATACGCCCACATTTTCATGTTTGTGGACTCTCTACAGGTCATAATTCTTGTCCGATTTTGACGAAACTTGAAATATAGGTTTATTCCCAAAAGATCTTGGCTGCTTTCGATATTGGCATGTATCGGATCAAAACTTCATGGATTATGGCCCCTGATTGTACGAAAAATCACGTTTTTAGCTTGTGGACCCTATAGAGATCACAATTTTGAACCGATTTTGATGAAACTTGACATGCATGGTTATAACCCAAAGATCTTGGTTCCTTTTGATATTTGCGCCTATCGGAATGTAATTTCATGAATTATGGCCCCTGATTGTCCGAAAAATCAACTATTTTAGCTTGTGGTCCCTCTGGAGGTCACAATTATTATCCGATTTGAAAAACCGTTCGATTATATCACCGTTACACCCTAAGGAAGGTCGAGTTCGAATTTCGGAAAAATCGGACCAAAATTACCATACAAAATGGTTGTCGTTCGTACGCGAATACTGTTAAAAAATGGTATATCAAGGTTGTGGACCCTGTAGAGGTCACAATTTTGATACAATTTTGATGAAACTTGAAATGCATGGTTATAACCCATAGATCTTGGTTCCTTTCGATATTTGCGCATATCGGATCGTAACTTCCTGAATTATGGCCCCTGATTATACGCAAAATCGCCTTTGTTTAGCTTGTGGTCCCCCTGGAGGTCACAATTATTATCTGATTTAAAAGATCGTTTGATTATATCACCTTTACACCATTAAGTAGGTTGAGTTCGAATTTCGGAAAAATCGGACCAAAATTGCCATACAAAATGGCCGCCGATCGTATGCGAATACTGTTTAAAATGGTATATCAATGTTGTGGACCCTGTATAGGTCACAATTTTAATTTGATTTTGATGAAACTTGGAATGCATGGATATAACCCAAAGATCTTGGTTCCTTTTGATATTTGCGCATATCGGATCGTAACTTCCTGAATTATGGCCCCTTATTATACGCAAAATCGCCTTTGTTTACCTTGTGGTTCCTCTAGAGGTCACAATTTAAAAAATCGTTTGATTGTATCACCGTTACACCCTAAGGAAGGGTGAGTTCGAATTTCGGAAAAATTGGACCAAGATTACCATACAAAATGGCCGCCGTTCGTGTGCGAATACTGTTGAAAAATGGTATATCAAGGTCGTTGACCCTGTAGAGGTCCCAATTTTAATCTGATTTTGACAAAACTTGAAATGCATGGATATTACCCAAAGATCCTGGGTCCTTTTGAATGAATTAATGCCCCTGATTATATGCAAAATCGGCTTTGTTTAGCTTGTGGTCTCTCTGGAGGTCACAATTATTATCCGATTTGAAAAACCGTTTGATTATATCACCGTTACAAGCTAAGGAAGGTTGAGTTCAAATTTCGAGAAAATAGGACCAAAATTACCATACAAAATGGCTGCTGTTTGTATGCTATTGCTTTTAAAAAATGGTATTTCAAGGTTGTGGACCCTGTAGAGGTCACAATTTTAATTTCAATTTTGATGAAACTGAAATTGCGTGTTTATAACCTAAATATCTTGATACTTTAATGAATTATGGCCTTTGATTGTAGAAAAAATCACTTTCGGTTTTGCTTCTTCTCTATCCATCACTCGAAAACGTGGGCGTATTCTGCCTGGTGCCTGGCAGTGCCAGCTTACTAACTTTTCGTTAGGTGACCTAATAATCGATTTCCGTTCCTTTGGGGGTCTATACAGGCATGGCCCAAGTGCTGTTGCCTACTTGATAACTAAAGGTAGTAAATTTCACCATGGACCGTTTGTTTATAGATGGACAAGCAAGAGTTCCGTTGGGTGGTTATCTGCCGCTCGCTCGAGTCACGAAGAGATCCCATTGTCACCTGCAAATAAAGCGATGTAATTTTTGACACTGCGGAATTTTATACAGATTAATTTTTTTTCGAACCCCTCCTAAGCATTTACGGTAGACTTATAGTTACATGGTAATTTTTCAACCCGATAAGTATTCGTTTCCGGCAGTGACGAATTTCTCTAGTTTAGAACTATGAAATTTTCAAATGCAGCAGTTGAAAATTGTAAAATGATCGATTTCAATATATTCAATAGTTTTTGTAAGCATTTTGGTTTTGCTTAATAATTCCCGCATGTATGAAGGGTTTTAAAATTATGAAAATAAAGTCCAGGTATAAAACTGTCCGGAATTTTGATTGTGCAGAAGTAAGAATTAAAAGAGTGTATTAAGTAGGTTTGTTTTTAACAAAAACTCGACATGTTATTTTCGGATACACATGGGCGCGTCCGAAGTAAACAAAGACGATGTTTTGATACATTTACACCCCAATCATCAGTTAGCAGTCTATCTATGTATGGGTTGCAACAAAAAAAATAGCAAGATTAATACAAAAAATATTATGAATTGATTTCCGTTTCTTTGCTTTTAAACTTAAAGCTAAACTCCGATTACAAACAAAATAAAAACCAAGTAAGAACAATCCAAACCATAAGACAGAATTCAAAGTCCTAAAAAACGTTATAGGCAAAATAGTGTTTTAAGCAAAAATAGTGTAATCAGCAACAATAAAATAAAAAAATGGTAACGCCCAAAACAACCGCCATACTTTTTTTTTAATTTCCTGAACTAACATGGAGATTGCTTTGGGCGGACAAACACATAGGCAGGCCACGCCCACTTCAAATATTTGGTGTGGCAACCGAAGTGTACACATCCGGTAAGATATAGTCAGCTCTCAATTACGTCAATTACAAATATTATGTCTGGTCAGGTATACATATACTATTTTATATTTTTTTTACTAATTAGACCAAATAAGTCCATGCAAAAAAAAAATTATAATTGATCGAATCCTCCGATAAAGGATTGGTAATGTCCCTTTATTGGAATGCCCGGAAAAATATAAGTTGTGTCCCTTGTTCGCCATTACAACACTAATTTTAAGTGTACAGTTTTATTGCTGCTTTTGATATATTTTGGAACGACAATACTAGAGTTCATGACGCAGAAAAGTATTTGGTGTTTCTATTCTGTTGTGCAAAACTTTTCACGAAATAAGAAAAAAATGGTTGGCGCTGGTAGATTTGTTATTGTTTCGGGTAAGGCAATTTCGTCTCATTATTAAAAATATATAATATATACCTGATCAGACATAATACTTGTGTAGCAATAATATTTTATGTGAGCTGATAGTGGAAAAACTTCAATCAGTCAGGACGTAATTGAGAGCTGACTTTATCTTACCGGATGTGGACACTTCAGTTGAAACGCCAAATACTGGAAGTGGGCATGGCCTGTCTATGTCTATTTTATAAATGCCAATGTATATCATTCAAGGGACAAGCCAATCGGTTACAACCGTGATGACATCCGAGAAACCACCAGAAACAACTACATCACCAGAGACAACTACCCCATCCTTCGTTTGCCCTTCCAGTTATATCATGGCCGGTGGAATGTGTTTCCATGTGTATACCATTGTGGGAAATTGGCCAGATGCTAGAGTTAGATGCCAGAGTCTACAAGGTGATTTGATTATTTTAGACACTCAACAAAAAATAGACGCAATTGCTGAGCACACAACAGGTAGTATGTCCTTATATTTTATGGGGGTGGGGATGTATGGCCAAATGGTTAGCACGCGCGCGCTGTATCATAAAGTCTGTCAGTGGGTCAACTGGCATGGTTTTGAATCCCCGGTTGTAGGTGGGTTTTCCCGGGTCTTCCCACTGTTGAAGACCCCTACGCGCAAGCGAATTGAAACACATTTAAAATTTGCTATTCCCGCAATGACCTAGTTTGTTTCGAGTGGACATTAAACCCCATTTATTTTGTGTTCTTAATTCTTAGTTCTTAATTCATAGTCCTTAATTCTTATTCCTGTAATTTGTGTTGTCGTATTTCAACATCTGTATAATATATTGATGAATTTATTTGAAAATAACCTACACAAAACACAAAAGAAAATGTTTACACGACATGCACCGTTATTAAAAAAAAACAATGT
Organism: Patella pellucida; assembly: GCA_917208275.1. NCBI lineage: Eukaryota > Metazoa > Mollusca > Gastropoda > Patellidae > Patella > Patella pellucida. Next base: position 74,929,712 of record OU795039.1, on the reverse strand, counting down.
TTATTAATGTCTTTATATGTCATTCGATTACTCTAAAACGATTTTAGTATATTACCAATGAACCGTATAATGCAGCTACTGTTTATCCTCACTAACGCCCTCTGCCGTCATAAGATTCAGGTTAGATGATTTTGGAGAAAGTTCTTTTGTTTGACAACTGTTTTGCAAGCTTCGTATTGTTGTTCGGGATTTGTTCTTCGTTGTATGTATATGATGAAATATAAATGTAATTTTTTGATTTTCTAAAAGAAATTTTATTTTAAAATGCATTTAAATTAGACAAAGATAAATTCACAAATATTGATTTTAAGATACAAATGTTAAATTTAAGATACAAATGCTAAATTTAAGATACAAATGTTAATTTTAAGATAAAAATGTTAATTTTAAGATAAAAATGTTAATTTTAAGATAAAAATATTAATTTTACGACACGAACGTTAATTTAGCGATACAAATGTTAGATACATATGTTGTCGAAATACGAATTAAAAACTATGAATTGATAACTAAGCAGTAAGAACGCTGAATAAAGAGCTTTTTGGCCTTCCATACAAAAAAGAGGAGCCAGAGTAGCTCAGTGAGACGTTGGGTCACTAATGTTTGCTTAGAAAGTTCGTTGCTGGCGTGGTTCCCCTTGGCAGTGGTGCAGGATAGGGTGCCTAGCAAATAACAACGTGTATTCCTTCGACTGGAAAGAAAGCCGAGGCTCCTTGTACACATTGACGTGCAAGTAATGGAAGAGTTGGCCGTAGCGCCACTATGCGGGCAAAATTTACCCCATAAAGTAGGACATTAAAACCCATTGCATTTCTTATAAATAATCCGATATAATATTTTTTTTATCTAAAATGTCGTATTTTAGACTAGAAATGCACAAATAAAAGATATACAGTCTCTACCTATAAGTATTTAAAACCAGAGAATTTCATTTAGATCAATCTGATTAAAACGCAGCAGATCCTATTTCGTTTCATTTTTTTGTAGTTCATCATTTCGTTTTACTTGTCTTTACTACACTAGGATATGGAATAGTTGTTATAATATCCACGTTCTGGTTGATGTGAGGGATTAGCCAATAAAACGGTCTATAGGATACCCACAATAAATTAAATAGATGCAACCTTTACTGCTTGCACTACTGAACAGGCATGTTCCTGAAGCAACGACTGCGTGATTTACAACATCTGAACGTTGCTAGACTACTTCACAATTCCCGAACTTATAGCTACGTTATCTGCAGACACGTCAACAGTAGCATCCAATCAGAGATTGTGACATAGCGAACCCCAAGTCAGAGGTGGCCGGCCAGCTAGAGGTGGAAGCGCGGCACTCTACACTAAAAGGGCCTCCCAACACCCCGAACAAATATGCACAGGAGCAGTGCGAAGCCTCCAATGGGATACAAGACCAAAAAGCATGAGCAACTGGCCAATGTACATACTGTTATGATATAGACACTTATTATATTCGGAGGAGGGGGAGGAATGACCAAATGGTCCAACGGATATGCTGTAGATCATAATTAAATAAACAAATGTACAATTACCAATTACAGTTTAACCCTATCTATGTACATTTGTTTATTTAACGGCTTGGGACAGTTGCTCATGCTTGCTGATCTTGTATCCCATTGCAGGCTTTGCACTGTTCTTGTGTATATATAACCATATTCTTGTTATTGTATTTATAAGGGGGATTGGGATGGCCTAGTGCCGCGCTTTGACTTCTAGCTGGCCGGTCGCTTTGGCTTGCGGCTGTGGTTTCGAGCATTGGTGTGAGCGTATGTGGCATAGAGATATGGGCGCCTTCTCAACCTCGTGGGTTTCGTCCGGTTTTCCCCACAGGAAAGACCCCTGCGCGTGCGCTAAGATAATAATAATAAATAAAGTAGACTTGTCTGCGATATCACCTTAGGTGGAAGCGAACGTTAAACACTAACAACAACAACAACTATTGTATCTATTTGTGTTATATGCTTGATAACGCAAGATTTCCGTGGGGTGGAACAATTTAATGAGTCTCTCAAAAGGGGGAAAACAGAAACAAAAAAAACGTCTCAGTGAAATAAACGATAGTAATTGTTATTTCATAAATAGTGTGTTTTTTAAGAAATCAAATGAAATGGGTCATAACGTCCTACTGAGTATTTCAGAAAAGAACAACTAAGATATAGTGTTCATACAAAGCAACGAGCATATTTTGTGACTATTATAAATTGAAGTTACTAACAACTCCTATTTGCCTTAGAATTAAAATGATTAATTTATTACAGCGGGACTTTACCAGATTGGAATTCATCACATACAAAATAATGGAGATTTTGAATTTGTTGATGGACGAAACCAAAATGATGTGACCTTTACTAAATGGGGATTCAGTCAACCGGATTCTGGACCCGATGCTTGCGGGCGACTAAAGAATTGGACATGGGACGATGGTTCGTGTCTTAGTTCAAGGAAATTTATATGCGAAATCAAATAATTCAATAATATAATGTTACTATGATAAGATATATTCCTATGTATTTTTTACGTGACATGAGGAATAATGGTGTTATTGTCACGCTTTGTATTAATTTCTGTATGGGTTGTAAATGAATAATGTGTTTGTATGACTTTTATGCTTTGTTTGTTGTTACCATTAGATATCACTGATACACCCTGAATATTAATTTTTTTTTTAAATTTTAAAACAAATTAGAAAGTAATGTTTAATTATAGCAGAGATGTCCTTTATATTTGTTTCTATTCATTTAATGTATTCTAAAATGTATGTTACGTAATCATTTTCCATTCAGGCAATAGCCAGGTTTCGTGTCTTACATGCTATATGCCTTAAAACGTTATGTAAGCTACACATTTTATATTTAACGCATAATAAATATATTTTCAAATAATAATTATAAACAACGAAGATTTATTTTTTACAGAAACTGTTATCTACTTCTTTACTATACAGCTGGCTGTCGTTTTTTTATCATTATTTTAAATTAAGAGTCGACCATGCTATTGTCATCAGTCCATCTGTCCGCTTGCCACATCACAAATGTTGGGAGAACGCTAGAACGGAGGCGGTCCTGTACATTTTAGCACATATGACCTCATATGTTGTTTAGATTTAGGCTAAGGGCTAGGACCTGCAGATTTCGTCAGGCCTAAACCCACATATAACGTCATAATATGGGCAGGATCTTTTGAGGTCTAGGTTTGTTCTCACTTTGCCAGCAGATTAACCCTACTAATCAAGCGGAGTAGGGATTAGTTATAGATTAGTGAGTTATACTCTGTTTTAATTAAGTTCAATTTAACCTACGACATGCGTGAACTATAAATCACCGTCTAATTTTTCGTTCATATGTCAGTTTAATTATTATGTTTATGATAAAAGTTTATTAAATAACTAAAAGTGCAACTTGTATGTCAATGCACAGGTAAACGTTAGATTCATTCCAAACTCGAGAGGTACCCGAAGCCTAGTTTATGATAATTATAAGTTTAGTGTTAGGACAAGAAGACGCGGATATGGATATTCCTGGGGTTCGTGAATTTGCATACACAGAACAGTGGTTCGAAGGTGTAGATATAAGTTTATGGAACACTTCTATATTGAATTTGTCTACGATATCACCCTCGGTGGAAGTGGACGTTAAACCCAGATACGACGACGACGACTATACAAAAGGTGCAAGAACAACCAACAGTGTTGAAGGTTGACATTCAAAGTTAAAGAAAGTATGGGGTTTAACGTCCTACTATATGCTCCTAACCAGGGCTAATTGAAGACAGGCATATGCCATACAGTGTGCTATAAGGGAAATTTTGCCCGGGCAGTGGCGCTTCGACCTACTCTTATATCGAATTCCAACTGCCAAGGGATATTTTACGTGCACTCCAATGTGTACACGGGACCTCGGTTTTTCGTCCCATCCGAACGACTAGCCAACTGTCCTTATCAGGCCCTCCTTCTGCATTACTGACAAGGGGAAATCGCCAGAAAATCGAGATGAACTTTCTCGGCCAATGCAGGGATCGAACACTCGACCTCCAGGCTAGCGAACCAGCGCCTTATCCACTTAGCCACCGTGCTACTAAATTAATTTGTTAATAAAATAACTTGTATGTAAAGTAGTTAATATTGATATGAAAGCTAAATATGTACATGCTAAATTAATGTAAAGTCACACGTGGTTGATATTGATATGAAAAAGACTATAGGTTTAACACCATTGTTACCCTTATTAGTACTGGTCCAATGATTTTACATGGAACAATAGCTGCTGGCAAAGTGAGAACACCCCCAGGTCTACAGGGGCCCAATTGTTTTTCGGGGGGGGGGGGGTCTGAATATACCCCCTCCCCCATTTTGTTTAACATAGTAGGCCCTGACTCCTATTTATTTACAAGAGTTATACGGATTAGTTAAGATTATGTATGTACCTGTAAATATCCCAATATGGTTTACGTTGCTAAAGTAAAACACAGAGTTTATCATCCTAGAACATGTTTGAAGTGAAAAGTAACTGTATTCCATAAAATTGTGTCAAGTAAGCCTGTCAGTATTGTAGATAACAAGGTGATTGCCAAATATGCATCCTCATAAACTAAAGTTTTGCGATCAAGTTTTGTTTCAATTGAATCCTCCCCATAAACAATCCCATACCATCTTCTTTGATTGGCATTTAGTAATTGAACATAATACCACAAGGTACAATTTTAAGGATACACAATAACTGAATTTGATTCTATGCGACGTTTCGATGAGAAAACTCACGTCTTTTTCAAGCAAATGTTACAAAAATATGAATGTGGGCAAATATATACAGAATATGCAACAAAGCTAATAATGCAACACAGACAAGAATCAAATCCAATTAAAGCTTAACAACTTAGATTAGGGGGTCATTAAGTTAACAGTTATGGTTTCTCCTTTCTAAAGTGTTGAATGCATTCTTTGACCAGACAGTTACCGGCTTTCCGTAGAATTTTATAAGCAGCGGCAGACTGGACTGGTGTTTTGGGGAGTAATACATTTGGAATAATGACACTATTTCTGCACCGCATTAAAAAAGTCAAATTGTTGCATAATCTAATATACTTGTTCATTAGTCTGGTAGCCACATCTCCATATTGATGACGTATATCTTCTTTGGGTTTCTCCTTTCTAAAGTGTTGAATTCGTTCTTTGACCAGACAGTTACAAGCTGGAGTAATATATCATGAAGTGTTGCAGGAATTGAATCAAAGAAAAACCTTTAGTCGTCTAGACATCAAATAGGCTTATCATCAAGGAATATAACTACATTTATCACTCAAAAAAACGACATTTATCATAAAGGCTTATATTGCATAAACGATTGATGTTCGGAATATCCTGTGTACCTGAAATGTACCAGAAAGTACTTCATCAGATTCTTGAAAGGGACGGAGAATATAATGAATGATATCATTGTTTATTCTAAATCAGATGGGGAACATGCTCGAAGATTGAATAAAGGTTTAAGGGAATGACCTTGAATCCAGATAGATGTTTATGCAAGTCACCCGAGTAACCATTGTCTGCAAAAGGTTTGGCACCAGCAGAAGTAAAATTAAAGTCCCTCTCAGGACCAGTTTTCCAATTGATGAAAGTTCATCCCGGTTGATTTGCAGATAACAAGACCTTATGTGTGGCCGCTACCATGTGTGGGCTTGGCGACAAGTTCTAATCCAAAACTATCCAATATCTGTGTAAATCTCAGGGAATTATTGTTCAGAACATTGTCGACATGGATATTAAATTCACAAAAGAATATGGGTTGAGTGCAATTTACATTAAGAGTGTTTTTCGTTCTTTCCCGCCTCTGAAACATATGTATAGAGATATTTAAGGATGTTTTTATGATATATTTGTCCAAAACCATGAAGATTGGCCGCCATTTTGAATAAATTGAATTATCCAGGGTCAAAGGTCATCCTAGGTCAAAAATTCCGACGGATTCGTGTTCAGCGTCCAAAATGGCCACATAACCCACAAATCTTTATTAAATAACTGAAATAACGCTGTTATTTATCCAACCCTAATGACACCCAACACATATCATGACCACGATGACGTCACGGGTATGCAGGTGTCATCGCTGCTCATTGTTATCAATTTATTACTGTATTATAATTGTCTCATTGCTGTTATCAATGATTTTCGGACCTTTTCTGAACAGATTTTGAATTCTATACGTTTCTTTCGTTTTTTGGCCTTCCGTGACCATTGACCTCGATTAGCTCGGAAACGCCTTCTCACCTGGCTTATTGCCTACCAGATTCGGATTCCTCACAAAAAATGCCTCTAGAAAAGTTAACTCAGATTTTGCCCACACTCGGATGACAATGCCCCCCCCCCTTCTCCCTCTGGATTAATTAGGTATAATGACCTTATTTCCCAGTGTAATGAGACAATTATATTCACATAGTTGAGTTTAGTTACATTGTATACCAGCAGATGCCTGGTATCCCATTTGAAACACAATTTTAGTAAGAATATACAGGTTTATTAAATTTGAGTTATATGTGCTTGTGAAGAACTTTGAATCTTGTTTATTAATGCAATGTTACAGGTTTTATTAATTGTCGAGTAATCGCATAGTAAATAAGGAAATGGAGAAGGGAACTATTGCTTGTACATGTGCATTACGATAATATAAAACTTAAATACGTCTATGGTAAGGATATATAATTCCTTTTGGAAGAAGAACAGTGATGTAGTATATTGTCAGTAATAAGCAATAAGATTAAGCGATCCCTTAGTTACATGTGATAATATGATAATGAATGATCCCGGAAGTGGATTATGTTATTAATGGTGAATAAACAAGTTAATGTAGCCGAGCTATTGTGTTGGTTAAATCCAGGCCATCCTGTCTTAGGTTTGATCCGATAGTCACTACAGGGAGAGGGGGTTTGACATTTTGGGCGTGGAATAAACAAGTTAATGTAGCCGAGCTATTGTGTTAGTTAAATCCAGGCCATCCTGTCTTAGGTTTGATCCGATAGACACTACAGGGAGAGGGGGTTTGACATTTTGGGCGTGGAATAACACACCCATCACCAGATACACGACAGACTTACGTTCTGATAACAAGATAGGCATGCATTGATACCATATAGGGGAAATTTGGTACAATTTTTAGCTAAGTTGACCCCTCTGGGCTCTTGATCTAAAGGGATCTTATATTTCTACACTCCCGTGTACGGTAGAGATGGACTACCCACGGTAGACCAATGGCAATGATGGGGGAATGAGCTTATGTGATTCTGATGGACAATCTGACAAGACTACACCGTTGCTCTATACAATATTAAGCGTCTAACAGACAATTTGAACACAGAATAGCGTACGGCTGGTGGGCAATCTGAATTTAGCAGTTCTGCGAAATGCTTTCCGATTGTCATGCCCCTTCAAGATCTATAATAATGAATGAATGAGTGGGAATTATCGTCCTACGCTTCTGCACCTAACCTGGGGTAATTGAAGACAGGGAGATCTATAATAACTTCAACATGTTCAATATAATGCACTAAAGAAACCCGGAAAAATAACCAAATAATATCACATTGTTTCTCTTGTAATTAACTTCGATATACCAAAATATTTACAAGAAACGCTTTACTCTTTGGATTATGAGAACAAATACTTTCGTACATGCTACATCTTCTGAATGGAAATGCATGGTTATATTCAACATCATTTAGTATTCTAAAGTAAGCGGTACTTTATGTTACAATAAATTGTGAAAGTATAATAAAAAAAAAACCTCATCGGCCTTCAAAAGAAAATATCTTATCATTAATTGTTAATTATAACAACAAAAGACTTTACCCAATTAACTAAACATTTATCGATGTACGTATATAACCACATCAATATGTTGGTGTAAGAGCTAAATATTGCTATTGTACGTCTTTGGTTTAGCTTCAATTGTTATATATAAATTGTTAATTGGGCATTCAGTTACATGGTATTCAACTGTCTAGACCGGGTGTGCTTGTCAGGGATTTAAATGAAGTTCGTGGAACAATTTCATCAGGCCTTTTTGTAGAAATGTTATATACTTCCGGTACAATTTTAATTCATGTGCCCCTGATCGTAATGGGTTTAACAGCCCTGCTCTAGACCATCATACCGTTGTGATATTGATTGGATTAAAAGACAATGCTTTTAAAAAATTAACGTAAAATGCATAATCCAGACAGTTCATTTTCGTAGCAAAGGTACTTGGCATCTGCACTATTGTGAAAACCTCAAATACCCATGAATTCACCCAAAGTAAAGTTATGTGACTGAAACTTTCAATATGTACATTTTTCATTATTTAAGTTTGAATTATTATATCAAGACCGACTGGCTCTTTATCGCAATATAATATGTTCTTACTAATGGTCGTTTAACGCGAGAATTTCCAATTTTCTAAGAAAGTCAAAGAATAATTATTTCTATGTCTTTTGCTCAATAGATTATTAACTTACGATTATACGATCGTGGTATTATTTCCCACACTTTAAAATCTATGAAACAGGGAATAACAACACAAATACCTCACCTGTTTTGCTATAGACAACATGGGTCAGCCATTTTCCAACGTTGGAATTTGAAGGTGAAGATGATATTTTTGCCAATTTCGCAGCTGCCAATAGTGAATTATAGGATTATTCTTTAACAAGGTAGGACTGTTTATGGATACCATCTATTTTAGGGCTTTATTTAAATAATTTTTTAAAATAGAATTTGAATTTGTAACTTTCAATATTCATTTCAGTTTTCTATTTTAAGCATTTTAATTATATATATAAAAAAAATGGAAGTACTCAAAAAAATGGTATAGGCAAAACATGCTTTGTTCAAAATATATTGCTTTCCATAGCCTTTATATTACTTTCGTTTAATGTAATAATAATAATGTATATTTATATAGCTCAAGGCGCAGTCATGACACTACGTACACTTTACACTCTTCTAGATTAAATAAATGAGTTTTCAATTTTGTCTTCAAACAAATGCAGTGTGGCAGGGAATTCCATACGATTGCAGTTTGAATTTCGGTATGTGTAAAAGATTTCTTAGTGGTTCATAAATTTGCAAAAGTTTAATCAGATATTCTGGGCTTGATCCATGTAAGCATTTTAACACAAGATTTTGAACGTTATTCTGGAATGTATTTGCAACTAGTGAAGAAGTCAACAAAACAATCTGCCGAAAGGGCACTTATAATCTTGGTGTCGTCGGCATAAGAGTGATGCTTAAAACCATTTTTACTAATACATCAGACAGTTGGTTGGTGTAAAGGACAAAATGTACCGGACCTAACACAGATACTTGTTGAACTCCACATATGTTCTCTCTGATAATGAGAACAGACTGGCTGCAGTTTTGAAGATATGACTTGAACCATTTTCGAGGATACCCATCTACAACCACATCGGTTTAAAAGATTCTCCAGTAGACGGTTGTGGTCTATGGTATCAAAAGCAGCCGATAAACCGAGCATCACCAGAGAAGCAATACAACAACTGTCTACAGTAGAACGTGGATCATTTACAACCCTAAGAAGGGCGGTTTCCGTGCTGTGATATTATCGGTATGCTGATTGGAAAATATTGAACAAGGTATTAGCAGCAAGATGTTCATTTAAACTTATATTGACAGCTTTTTTCAATAATCTTTGACAGGAATGGTAAGTTTGAGACAGGACGATAATTTGCCATGATGTTTTATCCAGGTTGTCTTTCTTTAGGAGTGGAAGGGCCATAGCCGATTTAAAACAGTCAGGAAATATACCAGTTGTTAAACTCTTGTTGATTAAAGGGTCTAAAACAGCATAATTTATGTCCGCCCCAAAAAGTTGTTTGGGTATTGTCAGAATCTGTAGATGAATTTAGTCCACTGCGAATCTTCTCGATTTTGTTGGTAAAGAAATCATTGAACGAGTCAGCTAGACTTTTGTTATTGTCTGAACTTGGAAGTTTTCGATCTAATTTTTTTTACCAAGAAGGGATTTTAAAAATCTATGGACTTTTCCAGGATCGTTGTGGCAGTTTTGGATAGAGGTTCGACAATACTTTTGCTTAGATTCACTAATGATCTCTTGGTGGTCACTTTTAGCTTTACAGAAGATCTGGCGGTGGATTTCTAAATGAGTTTTCCTAAATTTACGCTCAGCTCGATGACGTAAGCTTTTTGATTGTTTGACTTTATTATTGTACCACGTTGTTCCGTACAATCACAGTTCTGTTAGTTGCTTGGGCATGTTTGTCAAGTAATGCAGAAAGAGCATTATTATACAGATTAACTTGAGCATTGACATCACTCATTGGATCCACAATTAGTTTTGAATTTGAAATGTACTCCAGCCAATGACTGTAATGTTTCTGCGAATATTTTTTTTAACGTCCTACTTTTCTGCACCCAACGGGATATTGAAGACTGTATGGTGAAACATAATATTATTATCTCGAGAAAGCTTAGATTGTAAGTTTTATACATTATAACTGACGGCTGCATATTTTTAAATAATGTTTAAACATGTTGAATGTGTATAGGGATAACATATTGATAAATATGTCTATCATACCCGGTACATACATTTTTTGTTAACCTAGAAGGCAGAGACTACAAGAACTTCCGAGACAAACGCACCAATAGCTACCGCATGGGATCATCATGGGGGTCCAACCCAAGATTTGCACGACTCTGGATTTTGAATGTTACAGTCATTGTGGCATTGAATTCCAGGATGGAATCATCAGTTTAATTGTTTTAGTGACCAGAAAACAAATTTTGATATGCGTCGGATTACCCAAAATGAAAGGTTACGTGCCCTTGGCTCAGGTCGACCAAGGGCGACAACTCAAGCCTCGGATCGATTTATTCGTACCTTGGCCTTGAGAAATCGTGTCATCACAGCAAATCAGATCAGCGCTCGTCTTCAAACAGACACTGGTGTGAGAGTGAGTGGCCAGACGATTCGGAATCGACTGCAAAGGGGTCACCTTCGCGCCCGACGTCCTCGCGTGATCCCTTGTTTGAGAGATCATCACATTCAGGCAATACGTCGTTGGTATAGGAGTCGTCAACACTGGGATAATCGACGCTGGAGCAATGTGATGTTTTCAAATGGGTCAAGGTTTACTGATGATTTTTTGGACAGACGTAGGAGGGTGTGGCGTCGTCGAAACGAGTGCTTCCAAGACGTTAACGTCATCAGACATGATCGATTTGGGGGTGGTTCTGTTATGGTGTGGGGAGGCATAACTGTTGCTGGAAGAACGGCTTTACATGTTGTTGCAGGGCGTGTTACAGGCCAGTACTACCGGGACAACATCTTGGCAGTCCATGTTGCGCGTTCGCACGACGTCATGGCCGCCGTTTCATCTTCCAGGATGACAGCGCAAGATGTCACAGGGTCAGGATCGTTACAGGTTACCTCCAACAACAGAACATCACCACATTACCTTGGCCAGCACTGAGCCCCGACCTCTCCCCCATCAAGCATGTCTGGGACATGCTTGGACAGAGGTCACGTCAACGTCAACAACGTCCTACAAATGTCCAAGAACTTGCTGCTGCGTTGCAACAGGAATGGGACAATCTGGACCAAAATGACCTTAGACGTCTCATTAGGATTAGGCTGACTTTGTTGTGATGCTGTTGTGACATTGATGTTTGACCCCGGGTATCATTTTACCCTTATAATGGTCAGTCTGTGACTTACTTAGTCTAACGATCATTTGGAATAAATCGATGAATGTGAACTTCATTTCATTTTGTCATTTGTTTCTTCGTCAGTTTCATTAGGTGACTTTAATAACACTTAAAAATCAAATATTCCCTTCTTTTGTTGAATAGTATAGCTATGGACGGGAGCAAAGGACAAGAGAAAAAATGATAACAATAAACCAAAGAACAAAAGACGAAATTCTGAAGAAGAAAGCTAATGGTAAAGCAGCACTGTCATTAACAAGAAAGAATCACATCGAAAATAAATTGATGGAAATATTAAAGATGCAAACAGAAAGAAAACATTAATGCAAGAATACAGCTTTATAAACAAACATAAAAGCCATAAAAGAAAATAGATTAAGTGAATTTGTCTGACCACAAATCAAGATGTTGATAACCGTTCTACAGCTTCATGGAAAAGGTTGGTCAAAGGGCAGGTCTTGCCCAATAGATGTCTTTATTTTGTGAATACTGTGACTGATCTCATGATGAAAGCATCTCCGAAGAAAGCTGCTTTTCTAAAAGCTCGCGTAAATATGAAACAAAGTGGATCAGAAAGTTGCTGAATTCGTCACAGATACATTGATGTTTTTAAAAAGAAAATACTACGTTTAGACATTCATTCTGAAAAAAGTTCAGATGATTTTGCGTTAGCAGAAAGCTTTTACAAAAAGCTAAGAAAAATAAAGTTGGAAGGAAAGCCATTTTGTGTGGAAGCGTGGTGAAAAATATATCTCTGCGAAGAAAATTCAAAAATTGAGCCAAGACATATTTTGAATACAAACATTAAATGATCTTCCGGATTCCTTCCACTGCTAAAAGACCCCTGCGCGCAAGCGAATTAATGAAATAAAATTGAACCATGTCTAGTCACGAAATAGTTTAAACAATATTCTATTCAATAAACTGAAATGGATTGAACAACAGGCAAATGCCTATATAAGTTCTCTCCAAACATATAAAATAGTTTTTATTTTATGTTTACATTAAACAATGGTAAACATATGTATAAGTAGTGAATTAGAAACATATATACATTTCATGGAGTGTAATGTTTTGATATACATGTATATTATAAATACATTTAAGGTTATTAGAATATAAAAATATTACATAATGTAGACATAGTGTTTTATTAATTAAAGTTTCAAAACCGCTTTTTATCTTTTATAAATTTTTGCACTATTTCAAATATGTTAAAATTGGTATCATCTGGAATATCGGTGTTGCCGTATACAATTAGATCCATTGTAACATTTAGTTTAAGCTGGTGTATATTGTTTCGGGGAGATGTTCTTGTGGCAGAGTAAGCTGGACATATGAAATAATAATGGTAATTATCTTCGTCTGTAGAATTACAGCTAGGGCCCACTTTTGTGTCACTCAGAAAATGATAGAATAAGTGATTTTTTAAGTTACTAGCTTTATTTCTTAATTGACAATGAATAATATTCTCTTTTCTATTCCCAGTATTATAATATAAGGGTGGTCTAATTAAAGGATATACACGTGAAAGGCCTGATTTAAATGTACTTAACGTTTGTGAGTTTTTAATAAGTTCAGGTAGATTGTTCCAAAGTTTAATTGTACAGGGAAACAAGCTATTAGAATACAAAGTGGTTTTACAAAATGGTGGATTGAGGTTCTGATTTTCACTACGAAGGTTATAGTTTAAATTTGTTAAAGATTTCAGACAGATAGCTTGGGCAAAGATTGTTTTTTATTTTGTATAGATAAATTAATTTGTGTTTTTTTCTGCGATTGGATAGTGATTCCCATCCCAGTTCATTGTATAAATTAATTTAAGATGAATTTCTTCTAAGGCCACTTATTATTCTACCCGCTTCAGTCTGGACACTTTCTAGTAGATCAGAATCTTTCATTGAGCAGTTATCCCATACAATATCAGCATATTCTAGAATAGGGCGAATAAAAGCAAAATATTTTTTGTTAAGTGAAATTCTATTAATTTTATATTTCAGTATATGCAAAATATTTAGACGACCGCAAGCTTTCTGGTATATATTTGAAATATGATTTGACCATGATGCATTAGACTGAAATGTTAATCCCAAATGACAATGACTATTTACATTTTAAACTTTTGTATTTTCGAAGATAACGTCTGGATGAATTGTATTTTTCCTACTAAAAATAATATTTGGTTTTATTGGGGTTAAAAGTTACACACTATTTATAGTGTTCGCGCTACTAAGATGATCATTATGGATAATGGTAAAAAGTGAGGTATCATCGGCGAATAGCCTTTAGTTATATTATCAGAAATATCATTTAAACAAATTAAAAATAAAAGTACGCTTCCTTGGGAACTCCAGAATCAGTATGCAAATAATTTGATTTAAAACCTTCTAAAACTACACAGGTAATAATTGACGTTCTAATGAAAAATTAAAAATAATAGTGAGAGGTCTTGTGATTGACAGAGTTATCGGGACCAGAAGGTTTTGAACAGTTAAGAATCAGTAGCTGGTCTCTTACTTCTTGTTCGCTTATAATAAATTGATGTAATTCGTTGTTACCACGAGAAGCAAAATTTGGGAGATCAGGTACTCCATTTAGTTTTGAAATCGACATCAAGATCAGTGAAATCGGCGCACTTACAGACATTTTATGGACGATACCATGTTTTATTAAGGCCGTTTTGAATTTCTCGCTTTTTTGCGGGAACGGCTGGGATGACGTCATGGTTCCCGCCATTTATGAAATTATCATACTACAAACCCCTTAGGCCAAATTTTCATGCTGCTTTCCGGAAGTGCAAATAATACAACTGTTCGATTAGAATTATGACCATTTTTAGAAAACACTATAAAGGAGAAAATTACGAGTCTTCGCATGTGTTTTACTGGATTCCTAGACATAAAGATCAGCGAAATCCACGCACTTAAGACATTTTATGGACGATAACGTGTTTTATTGTGGCCATTTTGAATTTCTCGATTTTTGGCGGAAACGACCGGAGTGAAGACATTTATGACACACTTAAACTTAAAGTAAAAACTCTCATCGAAACCACAAAAACTGACTTTTATGCAAATAAAATCTTAAGCAGCACAAACAAACAAAAAGATTGGAAAAAATAATCATCCCGCCAACAGAAAATTGTTCGGATTTACAAATAGATTTGCCGATTATTTTTCGGACAAAATATCAAAAATCCGTAATTATAACTCTGCAAATGCAACTGCCTATTACTAATGTGTGTCCTTTGAGTAGGTTGGTGAACTACAAATGTAGATTGTTGGGGAATTTTTGATTATAAAAACCCTGGATCGATGGTTCAATAACTTTATTCTTGGGGACTGTAACTACATGATTGACAACCGAGACTATCGCGGTAAAAATATATAACCAAAACTTAAACCGTAAATGAAACTGATAAGGGAAATAACTCTCGTCTCTAATATTGATTCAGACTAGTAATAGTCCGACACTCCTCCCTGAAGACCTGAGGTTGTTCTAATCGAAGATCATCACTAACTTACAGTCAAACTGAATATGAAATTTAAATTGACTTTGAACAAGTATCAATATTAAATGTTCACATTTATGTTTTCCACAAGAAAATAAAATGTCCATAACACTCTTAAAGTGGATTATTCACTAGTGTAAGTCCATTTACCACAAATGTCTCTTTTCATCAGATTTTACGGCTGCCCTTCGCCTTGGTCTTATGTTTCTTGTATCATCTGTGAGTTGTTGTTCTTCTTGAATCCCTTCATGATCAGCCTGGGCAACTGAACACCCCTGATTAAGAGTGCTATTGAGATTATCCGGACTACTAATTTCAAGTGGATATAACAGTCTTAATGGGTGATTTATAGTTGATAGTTTTCCTGATGGCGTTGCCGTACGAACAACTGCTCCACGTACAATATCATTATGTCCTGGTAAAAGATCAATGACCTTTCCTAGCCTCCACTGTCCCTTGGGTAAATGTTCATTGGACACTATGACAATATGTCTAATACCAATGGTTTGGTTGGTTTCACCATTTTGGTTGTGTGCAGACCTTAATTCAAGCAAATATTCAGAGCTCCAGCGATTCCAGAAATGCTGTAGAATAACCGATAAATGAGTCATTCGCTTAGTAACGTCATCGTTTGATGCATGGTATTCTAGGTCTGCAATATCATCTTGCTGTACGTCTGGTAAATTCAGAATTCGAGGACCCATGACTAGATGGGATGGCGTTAATGGTCTTAAGAGTTGATTCAACCTCACACAAAACTGTGCAAAGTTCTTCAAGTTCATCGTGGACAGGATTTACCTCTCGAAAAGGCTTCCAGACCAAGGAGCCTTCTCCAGATTGAACATCCATTGAATGTCTCTTGAGTGGAAATAAGTTGATACGTCTTGACTGTCTAATAAGTTCTTCAAACCCTTCGAAGCTGCAATAAACGTTTTTGCGTGGTATACCTCTGTGGACAGTAAACCGTCGGAAACATCGGATTAAGGTTGCAGTGGACAGACCTGGAACCAATTCAAGGTGAACCGCTCTCGATGCACAACATGTGAAAAAACAGATCCATGTTTTGTTTGATTCAGAACTGGTGCATTTAGTTAATAGTGGACCTGCAAAATCTAAGCCGATACTGCTGAATACCGGAGACTGTTTCACTCTAAATTCTGGGAGTGGTGGGGATATCATGGACTTAAATGGCTTTCCATCAAAACTTCGACAGGTAATGCATTTGTGTAGGATCTTTCGAACATACTTGCGTCCCTTTATTAACCAATAGGTGGATCTGAGCTTTGTGAGTGTGGCTTTAACTCCCTCATGTGAAACTCTTTCGTGGCATTGATAAACTATAAGTTATGTTAAGTGGTGATCCTTGTTGTGCAGAATCGGACATTTCGTTGAGTTTGGAACATCAGCCTTGGATATTATACCTGTACAACGAAAAATACCATCCCCTCCAGTGAAAATACCAAACTGTTTCGTCCAGCTATCATAGCTACTAAGAGATTTTAAATCATTCTGAATATCTCTTAGCCATTCGACCTTTGCTTGAACCATAGCCATAATCGGATCCATCTGTTTGTTATCCTTATGAATGTGTATGAATTTATATACAAGAACAGTAATTCGTATAAGTTTAATAAAGCGGCTATATTTTGTCGAATCAATCACAGTGCCGACTGAATGTGAACATTGCTGATCTGGTAGAAGAGTGGTACTGGTTGGAATTTCCCTTGATTTGACCTTCATTTCCGTAATACAATCCTCAAGTGGTTCATGATCAAGTACTTGTAAATTGGGATAAGACCGATTCGTCTTCAACAATGGTGGCCCTTCCTTCCATGAAGGTAGGTCTGCTGGGTTATCACATCCTGGTGTATGATTCCAAATGCTAGTGGATGTTAAAGTACGAATCTCGTTCACTCGATTTTGTACCCATTGCTTCCACTCTTTAGTTTGAGTTAAGATCCAATACAAAGTGGCCCTTGAATCTGTAAAACATAAAATCTGATTAATGCTGACTGCAAATTCCAAAGACTTCTGTACACTGACAATCAAACGGGAAAGTATAAGTGCGGAAAGAAGTTCCAGTCTGGGAATCGTTGTTGGGCTGGTTGGAGCTCTTCTTGTTTTAGAAGCATCAAATCGTATGTATACACCATTTTCTGTTTGGATCCCGAGATAAATTACAGCTGCATAAGCCTGAGTTGAAGCATCGCAAAACCCAACCAAGGTGATCTTTGTTGGGATGTCATCAATTGATGCTTGAAAAGTCGTGGTAGGGTTACAGTGTTTGTGTGTAACATTGAAGTAACTAGGCGATTCCATTTGGTCAAAAGTTCATTTCGAATAAGATCATCCCAATTGATCTTGGCCTTGCACAGCTCCTGGAATAGGACCTTAAACTGGATGATGAACGGGGAAATGAATCCTAGCGGGTCCAAAAAAATGGCTGTAATGCTTACAATATTCCGCTTAGTTGGTACTATGGTTTTGCCTGCTTAGGAAGAACATGACTGCAAGTCTGTTCTTCCCGTAATAATTTTAAATAACCTTTTATTAAAGGTGAGCACACAAGGTTACCACGACAAGAGACCGAATCCCATTGCTCCCCGAAACCATGCTCACGTAAAAAAACGAAAGGTTTTGAACAAGGCACTCAACCGTACCAATACAAAGCCTTGTCGGACAAGCGCAGACCTTAATTTTATTATCACCCAGATGCCTGCAATCAAGAATATGGATTTTTGTTTTATCAAAAGAATCCTTCCAAATAAGAAATTTTCTCGCGTGTTCTGGCGAGCATGAATCAAGAGAGGGCGAACCGGAAAACTGGGCAAGGAATAGGCCAAATGTGTTTAAAATAGCCTGTCGTCTTTTAAACGCGACTGCTTCTGTGGATCTATTATCTAATTCTAGTATTCTCTCAGAAATCTTCTGAAAATAAAACAAGTTATTTAAAACTGAGCCTGTGAGCAGATAGTGTCCACTTTAATCCACGGGTATCACTACGGAATCCCTTCTTAGACGGGAGCTCGAGGATACCACACTCTCCAACGGAGCCCAACAGAACACTCGAAACCACATGAGTATGCAATAATGGGGCCCAAACTGGAACTGTGTAGAAGTGTGAGACCACAAACGTACATGATTCGACCCTTTCATCCCTCAAAAGACAAAACCGGAAAAATAAGGGAGAAAGGGAGGAACACATACGGGTTGATTTCTTCGCGAATTCGCTGGGCAAATACATTGACCCCCGAACTTTCGGGAGAGGGATTAGGTGTAAAGTGCCGCCTCGTCATAGTGTTAGAATCCAACGCCATTAGATCAACAGAATGTGGGCCGAACACCGATTCGATAAAGGCCAATACATTCCCAGATAATTTCGTATCCGAATAATCTAAATGACGGGAAAGGGGATCGGCCTGATTTTCTTTTGACGGTATATAATTCATTCTCAAATCAATATTCAGCCCCATGACCACCCGAAACATTTCATTCGTTAAGTTATTTAAAGCCCTATCCCGAACACCTTGATTTTCCCAAGCATAAATAACTGACTTATTATCCGTAAAAACATCCACACGGCTATCCCCAAGTTCAGAACTCAAAGAGCGAAAATAATCTAGGACCGCCGTAGCCTCCTTTAAGTATATAGGCCGTGCATCATCCGCTTGAAAATAATCGCCCAATTCAAAAACATTGCAACCCAATAAATCATTCCTAAAATTAGCTCCATGTCTGAAACTTGAGGTATCAGTTAACATAACCAGTTGACGATGGGACTCAGGGCGCCATTTGGAATGTCCCTCCCAACTATCCAAAAACCTCCTGTGCTGCAGCTCAGTCTGCAATTCGCTTCCCACAGTTACCATTGAGCTATGTTTCTGACAAAAAGATATCCCCACGTTTATCTCTCGGCAAAATAGTTTACACCCGGGAACGGCTAAGGACATGGAAATACATTTCCCGCTAAATCTTTGTAAAGTTTTTTATCCCAACACGATCGACGGACAAAATAAACTCTCTGAGCTCAATAAACGAATTGCTTTTTTCCGGCGGCAAAATATAAGCCACTTTCACCGAATCCACAAAGAATCCTGAGAATTTAATACATTTAACAGGTGTGAAAACGCACTTCCTAATTGATAACGTGTAACCCAACCATGTCATTAATTCAATTATTGCGTAAGCTACCACCCTTGCCTGTGATTCTTGGCTACCTAATAAACTTCCAACTCCTGAGGCACCTAACCGGTCATCAATATATTGAGTCGTTCTAAACCCGAAACTACGAAGATAAGAGGTAACGACCATACCCACGGATTGATATATAAACGCAGAGGCTTTCCAACCGAACAGTAAAGTAGTGTACGACATAATCCCCCCCTCCCCGAATTGTATCCCAAAATACGTCTGAGACGACTCCCGACATGATCATAGCCCGATTTTTCACCAAAGGATACCATAAATGCGTCCCTATCGATAAATATATGCACATCTCTTAGAGTGTCTAAATGGAAAGATAAATCCCTTATCCACAGATTCAAAAACCGTTCGTCGTGGCAAAGACGACACTTCGAAGTTTCTACCGTCAAAGGCATAATAATTTTGGGTAGGGGACATGAACCTACTCTACCCCAGACACGGATACACCCGCTACGAATTCTTTCCTTTAAATTCATCACGAATAAAATTGCCGAAATCTTTACAAACGGAAGAATTCTCAAAGATGCGACTCGGTGGGGTATCCGTATCAAAGGGTCTACCCTTGAAATGTCTAAAGAAATCAGAAATATTCACGCTGTCCGCCAGCCAAGACCTCACGTTACCCGATGTTTCAGGGTGAACTTTGTCCAACAAAGGGCCCCAGTGGCTTAATTTATTGTGCAGGTTCCCAGCTAAAAAATAATCTGGATTCAAAATTGGGAGAGAGTATCTCAAAAGCTACGTTGTTTTCTAAAAGCTGCTCCGCCTCTGGGTGTTTTATCAAACAGCGAGTTAAAGGAGAGAGTTCCTCGGACTTTTCACCGGAAGCCGTAATCCACCTATGATGGCTTCGTTTTTCAACTGTTGATGGGTCGAAACCAATATACTCCCATGGGGGAAAGACGAAATCAAAACCGACATCCTGAAGAAGAATTAACGTACAAATATACAGGTTAAAAATTCCGAGGAACCCTCACCCCTAACCCGCGTGGAAAAACCACTCGGGAATCAGTGCTCCCTGGGTAAAGAGTGTGGTTGCCTTAATACAAAAGAAACCCCAAAAAAAACCAAAACACAAAAGAAACAAACAAAACAGAAATATTGCGAATACACAGTTCTACCTAATTTTTTGATTCATCCTTTTTCACCAGTTGGCAGTCCTTGATGAGATGGTTTGCAGAGTTGCAAAAATGACACTGCATACGATTCTAAGGGCAGATAGCCCTTCCAAAAAACCTTGGTCTAGGATGATAACCGAAACCTTGAAAAGAAGGGAAAAAAATGGAGGGAGACGGACATATGTTAGACATAAGGGATTGTGGCCGGGATTCGACCTCTTTCCGTTCACCTTCAGTGGATTTAGTTAGATCAGTTGATTTGTCCTTCATGCATATTGCCAAAGCTTTTGAAACCTTATCGCCAGCAGCTCCTCCCAAAACCGAAAGACACAACGATGACAAGTTGATTTTCCCCTGATGTCTGGATGCCTGTCTGGCAAGTTCCTCCAAAATATCTCGATCTTCGTGTCCATAAGATCTCGCACGATTTGCGAGCTCGTCTAGGGTCAGTAGGATAAGAGACTCAGATGGATCATTCTGGGTGGCTAAAAATCTTACTTTAGTCTTAACCCGTTCAATGGTTTTAGCTTGTGTCTTATCAACGTCATCACACTTCCTCTTTGGCTCGACGTGCTCCTCTTGGTCCTCTAAAGTCCGTTTACCACAACCACTAGTACTAGCCTGGAAGAAGAAAAAAAAACAAATCGAGAAACAAAACTAAGAAGGCACAAAAGAGGCACGATATCTCAGAACAGTAAAGAATAAAAACCAACCTGAGGTTCGCTCGAAACCTGTCCTTTTGGTTGACCAACTTCGTTAGCGTATATAATAGCGTGATGCAGCGCCAGTCTAGCTGAAACCTCATTTAATCCCTTTCCTGCCATTCCAAGAATCTAATCTAATTACTCGCCAGTTACCATCCTAAACCCTGCCTGTATTTCCTAAAATTTAAGAAAGGACTTTTGTGAATACTGGAAAATGCCAAACGAAGAAAAATTTAAGTCAAACTAAGTCTTCGGGTTACAAACCAATACAAAAAGCGAACTAACCTGAAAAGCGACATCTTCTGTTCTGTCCCCCAACTGAAGCCTGGCTAATTCGCCCAAATCTGTTGCTCCTTCTCTTATTCGTCTCCAAAGAATGTCTTTTTTTCAACACTGTGACCACCATGATAACTAAGGTAAAACCAAAACAAAATAACGTTATAAATATTGATGGCCAAAAATTCAATTACCGAACCGGTAATACAAACCACTAAGACACAAACACAACACAAGCGAGGAAATCTCATCACGGTGGACCTTAAGATCACAACTTGCATAGACAAGGGCGTACGTAAGATAAAAGATAAGGGGGACCCGAGGCGTCAAAAAATAAAATTATATAAATAAATAGAATCTTGAGGCATATTTGGCCCAAGTATAACATTCAACTACGTCTGTGACATCTTACGAGCTAGTAAAACATCAGAATTTTCCATTTCAAAGGAATAGAAAAGTCACCTAGAGCCACCCACCTGGACCCGCCACAATACACGGTCTTTGACCCTGTGTAGTTGATCTACTCACTGACACAGATCATGCAAAGTCAACGAAACCATCAGACTACTACATATCCATATGACTTTAATTTGAAAACCTGAAAAAATGGCGCCTATCACGCACGTAATCCTATCAAAGTCATAACCTGTGGCTCTTCTAGCACAGTTCATAGCCTCCAGCTCTCAAAGCCCAGCAAAACAAAGCTTCTCACAGCTATCTCAACTATAAAACAGGCTCTCTCGGCCTAGCTTCTAACAGCTATTTAACTTTAATCGAAAACCAAACAAAAACTTACCCTCTATCAGCAGAATCAAATACGTCTGTTGTCGACAACATTCAAGTCAAGAGTGAATAAATGCTCAACTCACGCATGCGCATAAAACCACTGAGACTAAGTGATATTCCTACTGAAAGTCTGTTCAGCCTTAGACAGGGTTCTTTTAAGGGATGAACGATGACCTGCTCTCATCCTGATCGATCGTTTACATTTGTTTACATTTTGGCTATTACCGTCTGTCGTGGTCGCCATGTTGAATGATAATGAATTGGCTTTGGTATGAATTGAATTAATGACTGGCAGCGCCTGTATGGATTTACGGCCGCGTATTTTTGGTTAATTTTGGATTGCTTGTTTACTTGGAATGCTGTCCACCTTACTCGGATCAGTCTCGTTGGACAATGTTGGGGAATTTTTGATTGTGCCGGTATAAAAACCCTGGGTCGATGGTTCAATAACTTTATTTTTGGGGACTGTAACTACATAATTGACAACTGAGACTATCGCGGTAAAAATATATAACCAAAACTAAACTTTAACCGTAAATGAAACTGATAACTCTAGTATGGACTCAGACTATTAATTGTCCGACATAGATGAACTAAACTTAACGAAGATAATCAGATCCATGAAATCCATTTCCCGTTGGATTGATCATATTATACCTACCCGGTTCCTTAAATACCACCTTGAAATGTTCTTACTGGTCATACTGAGTTTTGTTTCATCAAATCATATAATTATGCGGTAAGGCTTCACCTTTATTTCAATGGGAATTGATTTATTATATGTTCAGTTATGTGCAGTACCGTTTTGGGTCAGTCTATGTGTAAATTAAGGGAGCTATATGCCAGTAACCTTTTTGTAGTGATTTGACTAAAACTCTGTAGGACGAACCGCTACTGCGACTGGAGTAAACCATTTCTAATTTTATCCTAGTGTTATAGTGCGGCAAATATGTAACATGTTTTGGTCGAGTTGTGTGCTTCCGGAATGAAGCATGAAGATTTGGTCTAGGTTTTTTTAATAGTAGTTCCTCAACAATAATGATACTAAGATGGTAATCAGTCTGCCGTTATGCAACAATTTGACATTTTGGGGTAATGACATTTTTGGGCCCGTTATACCATTTTTAAAATTAAGGTGTATGTTATGAGTCTTGATATGTATCCTAATGGGTTCCCGGACCTCCAGAACATATGTATAGACATTAAGATCATTGAAATCGGGGCACTTACAGACATTTTATGGACGAGAACATGTTTAATGGATGCCATTTTGAATTTCTCCATTTTTGGCAGGAACGGCTGGAGTGACGTCGTGGTTCCCGCGATTTTTTAAATCAGCATACTCCAAAACCTCTGTGGCCTAATTTTCCTGCTTCTTTCCGGACGTGCACGCCCATTTCACATATCCGCCCCACTATTACTACGATAGCACATGTTATCGTTTGTTTACATATCTACGGTTGGCACTGATAAAAACCTGTCCAAATATGGTTTAAAGGGTAAGATATTGCAGTAAAATGATCCAGAACCTAGGAACTATCGATATTCTTATTCAATCTGCTTAAAATACTGATCTATATTTTCTTTCGTTTTTTGTCACCCGCCTTTCGAAGGAAGCAGGGAATTATTAAAATGGGTTCGTCCGTCTGTCTAGGACACAACTCTCCTTCTTATTGAGTTAAAATTTTCAAAACTTGGTATAGGTGTTTATTAGGTCAATACCTTGACGGAGTTCGAAGATGAGCATTTTCCGCTTAGGGTAAGCAGTTATAAGCAATTTGATTGGTTGATGCTTTGGGACAAGACAACTTTAGTACTTATTAAGCGAGAGTGGTAAAACCTTGACTAAGTTTGATAATGAGCATCCTCACTGTTGACTCGTTTTAATATTTTCGATGGCCTACACTACATGACGATCTGACAAGGTGTACTCTGATGTCGTGTCAGCGGTCGTACGGGGGACCTTTGACCCTATGACGTCAAACATTGATTAATGTTGACGTTTCTAGTGGTTTACCCACAGTTCTGTACATGGGTCGTCAAGAAGTCATAGCTAGTGATACATTTACTTATCACACCCCCGTGCATTGTGCAATCTTGATGTGTTTATTTCTTCAAACGCATTGGATGGCTATACTTGTAGCATTAACTTACATCCCACTTATACCTCGTTGCCAGTGGCAACCTTTGATAAAAGTGGCCTGTTTATTTCCAATACAGGCTTAAAAGTATCCGTGTATCTGAAATGAACAGTACACTTTTTAAAAAGAGTACTGTTAGTGTACTGTTCATTCCCGACAAACGAACACTTCTACACCGTTTAAGATTCATTCAAGCAATAAGTAGCGGACGTTTAGTCCGGCCCAGATCGCAATGATAACGATGGCTCTATTCAAAGCAGCTGGAAAAATCACACCAAACAACTAGTCAAAATCACAGTAACAAAACAAACCGGGTGGAACAAACTGGCAGTTCAAAAATATATACAATGACATTAAATTAAAATAAAAACATATTACAATAATCAATTATTATACACATCAATTGGCATCTATTCCACAATTTGGTTTGATTTATATTAATATGCAAAACATATAAATTAGAATACTGAATAATTATATCAATTGTGATGATAGAAGGCGCAGTTCTCTTGCTGGACACTTCACAGGCATTAAAAATAAGCAGGATGAAAAAGAAACACCTAGAAAGACATACACTTTATTACAAATAATCGCTGATGCATACTTTCACCAGGAATGATCCACGTTTCGCATTTCCTTTACACTACATTTAATAATAATATTATTAATATCGCAGTCCTCTTCGCCATAGACAAGTTGTTTTGACGATGTGGTCTAAACAAACACGTGATAGTTTTACTCCCAGCGGTATAGCAATACGCACGTGTAAATACTATTCAAGTCGCCTCTCCACTGCGCAATCTTTCTACCATGAAATGTAACGTGAGGCTCAAAAAGGGATAAATGAAACACCATTTGTCACTTTTCGCTTGAAACGACTCGATAATAAATACTATTTTCACATTTTCCTTCACAATACTCGATAGAAATGTGATGTAAGTCAGTTATTAGCACCTTTCCTCGGTGTATCGGTGAATATCAGGACAGTTTTGGGCGGGTACCGCCTCGGCTGAACCCCCGACCAAAACTGTCCCGATATTCACCGATACACCTCGGAAAGGGTGCTAATAACTACTACTTAAAAGAGATACTAACCTGTATTCAGTGCAATATTCACGTAACTAATGTGATCCTTTAACATATAGACAGTACGGGCTCAATGTAGGTAATTTAATCATTGTTGTACCCTTACACCTCAGAGTTTGGGAAATTGAAATGCCAGTTGCATAGGCCATTACATACGGCATATTTACTAAAGGGACAATAACACTCTTGATGGCTTGACAGGTCGAGAACTTTTTTTTAGCCTTATTCTAACTACAAGATGTTTAAGTGTCCTACCTGTTGTGTAAATTATCCATTATAACCTATCTTACTTGTCCAGAGGGTTCGAAAATATGTTTAAATCCAAGTTGCATTTGAAAGTGCTTACGTAAGGCTTTTCAAACCATGTTACGGCATGTAGTTGAATTTTTCCAATTTTTAAAATTAGGTGTGTTAAGATGAAATTTGTATCATTTTTTAATTGAAATATTGTAAAATAGTACAAATTGTTGACCAGAATAAAGATTGGAACATATTATTCAGTTACAACAAGAGTGTTATAAAGGAATACCTCTTGAAGATTGTAATCAGTGGTAACCAAGTTATTACAATAGAAGAACACACTTTATACGTTATACGAAGATGTCAGTAATGTTTTAGGCAGTGTATTATTATTAGTGGGTGTTAACAATGATTTCAAACTATCTGAATAATATTGATCAAGCATAGACCTCAGGCACATGACAGATCACGATCACCATAAACACGCACACAATGAACCGTGCAACACTGCTGACAATTTTGTGCGTTAATGGTGTTGCGTC
This sequence comes from Patella pellucida, assembly GCA_917208275.1. Classification (NCBI taxonomy): domain Eukaryota; kingdom Metazoa; phylum Mollusca; class Gastropoda; family Patellidae; genus Patella; species Patella pellucida. The sequence continues at coordinate 74,903,372 of OU795039.1, read as the reverse complement.
TATTTTATGGACTAAAACCACAGATATGGATGGAAAATTGGTGGCAAATGAAAGCCAGAAGTTCCAAACATCCAAAATAAAGTGTGCATCAGAGTGTACAATAAATAGTGAATGTGTTTCGTTTTTCTATGACCAAACTTTAGGTATATGCTACTTTCATGAACGAATATATAATGAAGATACATCTAGTATGGCGGCAAATACCATCTACTTTACATCAACATCAAAAGGTATGTTCTGTTTTTAATTTTAGAAATATTACCCATTTTCAAGTCTTAGTAATTGGTCACATTAAACTTAAACCCAAAAGTTATGGAAGACAGCCACTACATTTATTTACAATTCTGTATACGCACTTTGCTTACAATTCAGAATCGACTATGAGTAACACATTTCGTTTGTGTCCCAGCACCGTCTCTTCCTGTTTCACTTAATTTTCATGATGTGTTGTAAATACGATTATGTATGTATTATATTTGAAAAAAAATGAATAATTGCAAGGCGCAATAATAAATGTAAATAGTAGGTCTACAACCAGAATTATTTTTAATCAAACAATGAAATGAAATTGAGCTCAACTTTTGACCGGACAACATGAAATGGCATGGAGCTTTATGTAATATTTTTTTGCACATACAGGGCTTATAATCTCACTGATTTTAAGTCAAGAGTTCTTTAACGTGCACGGTGTCGGTTTATCGTCTCTATCATAGCAATAGAGCCAACACTTCTTTACCCAAAACTGACAAGGGAACACACTGAGCCACCGTTGCTCCAAAGGTACATTCACCTAACTTCATCAACAAATTACTTGTGTTTTTGAGACACCGAAGGTGCAATGCATTAAATCATGAACATGCAAGTTTATCAGGGTAAAGATCTATTCCAAAAATGTCAGTGTATCTCATTCAAGGGACAAGCCAAGCTGTTGTAACCACGATGACATCCGAAATACCAACACCAGAGACAACCACCCGATCCTTTGTTTGCCCATCGAGTTATAGCACGGCCGGGGGAATGTGTTTCCGTGTGAGTACTACTACGGCAGGTTGGCTAGATGCTAGAGCACGCTGCATTCATGAGGGCGGTGATTTGGTTATTTTAGACACTCAACAAAAAATAGACGCAATTGACAGTTACACAACAGGTAGTATGTTCTTATATTTTAGGGGGGGGGGGGGGGCGAAGGGTTAGAACGCTCGTGCTGTATCATACAGCCTGCCATTGAGTCAACTGGTGGGGTTTCGATTCCCCGATTGTACGTCACAAGGTGTAGGGTCGCCTGTCCGACCTCGTCGGTTTTCTCCGGTCCTTCGTTTGCCCATCTGAGTTATTGCATTGCCAACGGAATGTGTTTCCGTGTGCATACCACTCTGGTGGCAAGTTGGCCAGATGCTAGAGCAAGCTGCGTTAGTGAGGATGGTTATTGGATTATTTTAGTTCCTCAACAAAAAATTGACGTAATTGCACCTCGTATATCAGGTAGTCCATTTGGCTATTTATTTCGCATAGTCCCATTCGCCTGTAATCTTTCTAAATCCATGGTTTTGTGATTTTTAACATTCGGTATTTCAGAAAAACCTGGAACATTTCCAAATTCTACTGTTCTATTCTAGTATTTGGTACTTAGGGTAGCTTCAAAGGTAGCTATCCTGGAGGTCCCGTGTTCGATCCCGGTGTTGACAAAGACAGTTCATCGTGATTTGCTGGCATGGTTCCCCTTGTCAGTGACAGGGGAAGGGTAGTGACATTGCACATATTATAGTCGTTTGGCATGGGCGAAAAGCCCTGACAGTTGGGGAGTTCAAAATAAGAGTAGGCCGTAGCGCCAATGTCCGTTGAAAATTTCTCCCATAGCGCAATGCATAAGCCCAGTCTGTGCAGGATGGAAATTTTATTTCTAATGAATAATCCAATATAGATCATTTTGTAGACCTTTGCTATCATTGTAACTTTGGTATTGGTGTTTGGCAAAAAACTATATTTGGTTTAAAGAAGTCCACCAATGGAACTACAGAAATACAAGTCTATTATTTCAGAGAGTTTCATTTAGGTCATCATCAGAAGGTCCGTAAAAAACATGAGAATTGTGATAGTAGTCTCATGATTTATTATCTGGTACAAATACAAACAAGCTGTTTCCATTTACATTTAAATTTTAATATACTGAAAATTATTGACAAGTCAAGATTGTCAAACGCATTTTGAGGATATGAATGTCTTAAACGGCGATGCCTATTATATCTTTTCCCTAACTGTTCCTCCTCAATCAGATTTCGTTTGAACATCCGTTGTGACTGCTGAATCGCTAACATGTGCGATCTAGAAATTGACAAAAGTGGGTAGCAACGCACATAATACTGTATTATGAATGTATATGAACTGATTCACATTCAATGGTTTCCGTTTTTACTCCAATTTCAAATCAGTTATGTTCGGCGAAATAAGTCATGCAGTCCCAATCTAGTGCACATTTCTAGCGCCTGGTTAATCCAGTCCACACTATTTGATGCAATGTGTCCAGCCTCGTCCCTCGAAGCTTTTATTAAAACTGGGGCTTAAGCGCATTATGGTACACGATTCCTGTACCAATGTTTAAAATAAATTATTATCTTAAATATCGGATATCAGGTGCTCAGCTTTTCCCGGTAAGTTTACATCATCAATGATGATTTAAATTGACCAATAAAGCTGCATTTCCTTTAGTACGGATCCAGTCCGGCTCCGGTCCGGGAGCAGACATGTCACACGGCAGGTTGTGTTTCCTTATATGCGGGTTTTCAAGCGGTTTTCGATCTTTTCTTTTTCTGATTCCATGAACACGTGACCACGTTGGCCTACCCCAAACGTGTTTCCTTATGTGCGTTACGGACACGGTTCCGCATGCGTTTCCGTACCGAACGCTACATAGTCCGTTTCAAACAACCGTACCGAACGCCGCATAGAGAACCGTACCCGGACATAAGGAAACACTCTTACTAAAATTCGGTGAAAGTGTTTTTTTCGGTATCCGCAACCGGACCAGAGCCGGACCGGATCCGTACTAAAGGAAATGCAGCTTAAAGCTGTCCACACTACAGCTTGGATTTAAATAGGATTTCAGTGATTAATTAAATCAATATGAGGACAGTGATGAGATTATGAACTGTTATGTTTACGTCATCAGTTAGATCGAGGCGTTGATAGAGTGGTGAGCGATATTCCGATGGCATTGAACACTTTACTTGATAATCGAGATTATGTAGGTGGAGTTAACGCATGTTAATCAAACGATAGGCCAAGGTGAAGACATCTTTGGCCCATATTTTTAGTCAAATATTATAATGCTAATAACTTTGTACAGAATACAGTAATTTGACTGAAATTTTCAATATATTCTCCTTTTATCATCTACTTTTGAACTGTTGTAGCAAGAATGGCCATCTCTCTATAAATATCTCCCATGATGTATCTTAAATGTACACACAAAGAAACTACATGTAGTATATTTTGTGAATACATGTATAATAAATTGAAATTACTAACAATTTAATTTTTCCTAGATTTAAAATAATCATATTTTTACAGGCACACTATTGGCTTATCAGATTGGAATTCATCAAATACAAACTACTGGAGATTTTGAATTTGTCGATGGACGAAACCAAAATGATGTGACCTTTACTGCATGGGGACCAAATGAACCAGACGGTAATGCTGGACCAGATATCTGCGGGGTTCTAAGGCATTTCAAATGGGTAGATGGTAATTGTAATAATGAAAGGAAATTTATTTGTGAAATAAAATAATGTAATTTAATTATAATTTTTTATGGGATATATTCCTATACATAAATGTAATTGAAGTAGTGTTTTTGTATTATCTTCTGTTCATTAACCGTATTCGAAAATTTCTGTTCCGTAACCAGTTTCCGTAAAGACAATTACATTTGTATATTTTTCGTGTCTTGAAAGATTATGTAAGCTACACATTCGTATAATATGCACAGCATAAGATTGCTTTAGCTATAGAATCTATTGAGTCATGGCTGCTATTCTTTAGAGGGATTATATAGGCTTTACATGTTTCCTAATCCTAAGAATCAATAAAATATTGTTTAGAAAACAAAAATTCTTGAGTACACAGTCAATTGTTTATCTTAATACGCCCAAATTTTCATGTCGTAGCCCCTGTCCGTCCGTCCATAATTGTCTGTAAACTTTCTACATCCCACAATTCGTATCCGATTTTGATGAAACTTGAAATATAGGTTTATCCCTAAAAAGATCTTGACTGCTTTCGATATTGGCATGTATCGGATAGAAACTTCATGGATTTCTGTTTTGCTTGTTCTCTCGAACATGTGGACGTATCCTGCCTGGCAGCCGCCGCCGGCCTATGTTTATGACAGATGGCAATACAAAGCAGTGTCTTGTGGCTTTTCGTTATATTGATTATCAAAGCTTTACACGATTATATTATGTAGCCGATAAGATGAAAATTTAAACAAGATATATATTGACCTGAAGATCTTTTTTAAATACCATCCATTTTCTAAGACCAAAAATAAGAACATTCTCTTATCTTGCGTCATCAATATATTTATACTGCTGCGAGCGTACTCTTTTTAATCTAGCTTGACGTATTTTAAGACTTCTTTTGCTGGGGGTGCATAGCTCCAATACGTCGAAGCACAGCGCTCTTTCAATATTTACTATTCAAGGAGCTTTAATCTATAAGAAATATAAGTAATAATTATTTGACGTCGAACTGGGTTTGAACGAATGGACATAATTGTCCGTATTTCGTCTCATATTTATACCCAGTCGCTATCGCCAGCTTATTATCTTAATAATAATTAAACTAAAAATGTTTGAACATATACATGATAAGGGTTAAACATATAATACAAAACGTGATATAAATTAACATATTTACATTACAGAGGCCTAACTCAAATATAGGTACATACTAAATGAATGACTAAGATGCATGTTAAGTAATATTAAATTATTTTACGATAGCTGTTCAGATAGATAAGACAGTGCATTCAGATTAGAACGATCAGGATTCGGGGTAAAGATGAACTTATCCACTTCAAAGCAATTATTTAATTAAGATAAGTAAATATATGTATATCAAAATATGTACTATAACACTGCTATCAATATTGTTGTTGGTGGAGAAGTATAAGCGACGATGATCTAACTAAAGCTTGAGTTCGCATTTCCTTAAAAATCGGACCAAAACTGCCGGACAAATGGCCGCCGCTTGTACGCAAATAATGTAAAAAAAAAATATGGTATATCAAGGTTGTGGACCCTGTAGAAGTCACAATTTTAATGAAATTTGAAATGCATGTTTTTAACTCAACGATCGTGGCTCCTTTTGATATTTGCGCATATCGGATCGTAACTGCCTGAATTATGGTCACAGTTATTATCCGGTTTTAATACCGTTTGAATATGTCACCGTTACATCGTAATAAAGGCTATGTTAGAATTTCGTGAAGATGGAACCACATGGCCGCCGCCTCTATGCCAATAGTATAAAAGTATGGTATATCAAGGTTGTGGACCCTGTAGGATACTCAATTTTAATCCGATTTTAATGAAACTTGCATTACATGTTTTTAACCCAAACATCTTTGTTCCTGTCGATATTTGCGCATACCGAATTGTAACTTCATGGATCATTGCCCTTGATTGTAGGGAAAATCAGTTTCTTTTTAGTTTGTTCTCTATCCATCGACTAAAATGTTGGCGCATCCTGTCTGGCAGCCGCTGGTTTTATTTTTAATATCACGAAGACACGAAACATAATTATTGCCATGACGGAAAATGTCTGCCACATCACATTTGATACTCCCGCTGTACCCTGAGTACTACTAGGTGTTGTATGGTATGGTGATCTTTAGTTCACGTCAATTAAATGGTGTGCTGGGCAGTCCCTAGATTTGAGGTCAAGATCACATTCATAGTTCATGTAAGGGTAATCGACTGAGATAGAGTGTTTCAAGTTAGATGAACACCCGAGGCCGTGCAAAGGTGTACACTGAGAACGCAAGTCGTCCGAGCATGTCAATAAGGGTGTCGCATATCGAAGAGAGAAATGCCGTTTCACGTCAACTCCACACAAATAGGTCATTTCGGGACTAACATGACTCAATTTATTTCAATAATTCGCTTGCGCGAAGGAGTCTTTAGCATTGGGAGAAAAACGGAGAAAACCCACGAGGTTGGACAGGTTACACCCTATCACGTACAACTGGAAACTTGAAACCCCTTGTCGGTAAGGAAAACCATTTATAACACACTAAAATATAATTATGAATAACAAACCCGTTAAGTAACAGGCCCGTATGGGGCGCCCATGGGGCTTCTCGGGGCGCCGATGTACCTACAGTTGACGGTCGACGGAGAAAGGTCTAGCCTCCCAGGCCCCCGAAAATATTGGCGATATTCGCGTATTATGATATTCTGATATGAACATAATAAAAAATATAAGGAAGGAATATGACTTCAGCGTATACCTATAATAATTTATGAGAAAAACGAAAAGTTTGGAATCGCGTTAGAGTGCGACTTGTTTGAATCAATGTCATCCCCGTCGGGAATTTAACCTGACAATTTCCTACAATCTCCAGTTGGCTTTCTTATGTTTGGCTTCTAACTCGGCCCTATATAATACCGGTGTTGACGTTGAGTACTTAAAGGGAAAGAGAAATGGGTTTCGGGACTAACACATGGTTTTATTTTATTTCAATAATTCGCTTGCGCGTAGGGGTCTTTAGCAGTGGGAGGAAACCGGAGTGCCCAGAGGAAACCCACGAGGTTGAGAAGGAGCCCCTATCTCCATGCCACATACGCTCACACCAGGGCTCGAAACCACAGTCGCAAACCAGAGGTGGCCGGCTAGCTAGAGGTCGAAGCCCTATATAATACCGGCGTTGACATTGAGTACTTAAAGGGAGAGAGAAAGAGAAATGGGGTTTAACTTCCAATCAACACAACGAGGTCTTTAGTAGGGGTCTTTAGCAGTGGGAGGAAACCGGAGTGCCCAGAGGAAACCAACGAGGTTGAGAAGGAGCCCCTATCTCCATGCCACATACGCTCACATCAGGGCTCGAAACCACAGTCGCAAGCCAGAGGTGGCCGGCCAGCTAGAGGTCGAAGCGCGGTACTCTAGACCACTAGCCCCCCCCCCCCCCCCGTACTTAAAGGACCCAAGTCCGTAACGAGGTCTTTAGCAGTGGGAGGAAACCGGAGTGTCCAGAGAAAACCAACGAGGTTGAGAAGGAGCCCCTATCTCCATGCCACATACGCTCACACCAGGGTTCGAAACCACAGTCGCAAGCCAGAGGTGGCCGGCCAGCTAGAGGTCGAAGCGCGGCACTCTAGACCACTAGCCCCCCCCCCCCTCTAAATCCTCCAAAATCGTCGACATCGAAAACACGATTTATTGGTAAATTTAAATCAACATTGATGATGTAAACTTACCGGGAAAAGATGAGTTTCTCATATCCGATATTGAAGATAAAATTTTTTTTTTAACATTGGTACACGAATCGTGTACCATAGTGCGCTTCAGTGCCAGTTGTATTGAGAGACTCGAGGGACGAGGCTAGACACATTGCACCAAGTCAAACGGCGTTATGTAGACTGGAATAACTAGACGCTAGACTTTTGCGAATGATTGACAATGCTGGCTTATTTCGCCCAACATAACTGATTTGAAATTTGGAGTAAAAACGGAAACCATTGTGAACGACTTTTGTTAATTTCTAGGTCCCAAATGTTAGCGATTTAGATCTTTTAAAACATTAAAACATTAAAAACGCCATAAATCTGGAAGTCATTATCGGATAATCATTGAAAATCAATTTGCGTCTCTCTCGTTTCCATCTGTTTTCATTCACTCATTCAACTTCCTACACTAACAAAGAATCAAGTTTTTAACTCTGAATACCCTTAATCCATATTCATAATCCGAGACCGTTTCTTATCAAGACCAGTCATAATTTGCTCGTCTATGTTTTATATCTTGTTAGTATTTCTGATAATAGTTTGCTACATTTTTATTTTTAACAATATATTAGCTGTTTGGCAAAAGGTTGTGAAAAATAGTTCATAGACAACGCCTATAATATGTGAATGTAGGACGTGTCTGCCAGATGACATTTCAGCCTAAGACATCTTGCCTTTAGATTATTTGCCCTTTTTTTTTTTTTTTTTTTTATAAGAGGCCGGTTTGTCCAGATATATTGCGTTTTCTCATACAGATTGTTTCTTTGCTGTGTATTTTGGGAGGAGAGGGTTGTTTGGTTTATACTGCGACAAATGATTTTATTTTAAAGTCTGAACTCGTTGTCACCTTTGTACATGTTTGCAAGTTATTGTGACTGAATGTGTCTCCAAATACTAAATTTGTACTTGTGGTCTATACACTGCCCGAAGAGCAAGATCTACAGAGCATTATAAATCTTTTATAACAGTTGATAGGTCGCAACCATGCTCCTCTAACAAACGAAACATTAATTCATAAGTTGTCTGAGTCTTTCTGTATAAGTATGTGCACTAATAGGAATGCCACTAATGGAACAAAACATCCTGATAAATAAAACTACTGAGTGGCATTGCGTAATTATCGTCCATGCAGCAAACATCGGCATCGGCAAGTTTCTGGAAATGCTACGAAAACTTACTTACTCACTTTCAAAATTTTAAAAAACATCTGCTGGACGAAACGTTCCAAGCCGAAATGTCCGCCCACCATGTTTATTATCAGAATGGAGGGAGGGGGTGTTAAAGTGTGCGTTTTAGATTACAAGATCTTGCATTGAGTCAAGTTGGATGGTTTTGATTCCTTGTTTGTAATTAACAAGGAGTAGGAACGCCGGTCCAGACCTTTTCCCCGGGCCCCATTGAACAATATGATAGTCCCGAAATGACATCGTTTGTGTCGATTAGACGCTGAAAGATACCTTCAGATTCATATTTATTTTTGTAGCCAAAAAGGGGATTTCCTTTAATCCTGGAAAGAAGGAAAAATGACGTCGCGTTTATGAGTAAAGCAGCCCACTAAATTTCCTGCGATTGGATATTTCCTAAGTACTAGAAATCTCTTTATCTTCATGGAATTTTTCAACAATAAAATTCCACCAAGGGCTTATTAAAACACACATGGCACACAGCATTATTGAGTGCAACTGAAAGATAATAAGTTAATTTTCAATTCTAATCTGAAGATGTCGTAATGAGACAGGCCAAATTCAAAGATTTTCCACAGGTATATAGGGTCTTTAACAGGTGGTGGGGATTTATTCTAAAACAAGCAGGTGTGTATAACCATAAACTGAGTGAGCTAAAAGTAATTTCACATGGTTTAAAGCCCCAATATCACTCTTGTTGTAACTGAATAATTTGTCCCAATCTTTATTCTGGTCAACAAATTGTACTATTTTATAATATTAAAATTAATAAATGATACAAATTTCATCCTAACTCACCTAATTTTAAAAATTGGAAAAATTCAACTACATGCCGTACCATGGTTTGGAAAGCCTTACGTAAGCACTTCCAAATGCAACTTGGATTTAAACATATTTTCGAACCCTCTGGACAGGCAAGATAGGTTGTAATGGATAATTTACACAACAGGTAGGACACTTAAACATCTAGTAGTTAGAATGAGGCTGTTTTTTTTCTGGACCTGTCAAGCCAGCAAGAGTGTTATTGTCCCTTTAAGAGTAGAGGATTACAAATAACCATGGACAATACTAAACGATTACAAGTCTAATAAATGAAGTAATTTGATGGAAATGTTCTAAACAATACCCTTTATCTATTTATAAACTATTCTAGCGAGAAATGTCGGCTCTTTATCTAAATGTTTGAAATCACGTCCAATTAATAAATCAATTGTAAGCTACATTTTAACATTCTTCCGTGTTTGAAATCAACTCCAATCAAATAAAATGCAATTAAATAAAATTCTCATCTTTTGAAAAGTCTATTTTTGCTTATATTTTCGATTAAACCATCTTTTTATTTTGTAAATAATTTATATAATTGTTTGTTTTTTAGTTTTTGAACTTTTATTCTTTTGCTCGAAAATTACTATCTTATACAATCCAGTCTTATATTAGTACATGTAACTCTACCATGCTGCGCAAGACTTACCATTACCATAACAACCAGAACGAGAGTCCTAATTGCCGAACAGCTTGTTGGTAACTTGTTTGATTCAACCAGGTCTATAAACATGAAACCAGCACCTAAGAAGCAATTCTTAATACATTAATTTCGGTGTCCTTCAATATGTTCGAAAAGTCCCATGTATTCTATATCATTGGCAGTGAAGGGGTGTGGGCAATTTTATTGTGATTCTGATGGACACGAGCAAAACAACACCATCGCTCAACACTATATTAAGCATCTAATGGTCAATATGAACACAGGCACAGTAGTGTACGTCTAGTGGGCAATTTGACTTAAGTCGAACGAAGTCGTCTAGCCGTTCCTGGCCGTCAAATAATATGTTTTTGAATCTTAACAAACAAGGAAGAAATAGAGTGGAATACAATGCTGGATCTAGGGGAGGCAAAGTGGGACAAATGTCCGGGGCCCCCCCCCCCACATTTAGGCCCCCCCCCCCAATTCTGGCTCACGCTAATATTTTATCCCGAGCGGAGCTAACCACCTGGGCTGAGGGGGCGAGGATTGGGGCCCTAGGAAGTAAGGGATATTGTGGGCCAGAGATCGGTTGGGCCCTAAAATTAACTAAATTACATAATTTAGAGGTTCTATCAATCAATAGTTCCTAACCATTTCCGGGGACCACATCCCGCGATGTGATTGCTGGGGCCCAACCAGTCCCGGGAAATTAACGTAATCATAGTATAGTAGTTCAGACAACAGAGTTTAATGTTTAATGTCATCTAAAGTAATTTCACTAAAAAAAAGTAAATGAAAACATCATGAGAGAAAGGTTTAAAATACTCAAATTGTCAACGAGTTCTAAACGTCAATGAAATCGCTGCCTAAATTGTCTCAGATGCACTGAAATTAATCTTTATTTTAAACAAATAAACTCTGGATGAAAAAGCCCCAGGCACTCAAGGGGCGGAGTACATATTGGTACGATCCGCGGTCAGTACGAACAATTTGAAATGGGGCCCCGCACAGTTGGTATGTCCCGGGTCCCCCCACAAGGTTAATCCGGCCCTGGTGGATAAGGGTAAAAACGGCTAAACCTTCTCACGTTTTTAGTGGGATCGGCGGTAAATAAGACCCTAGATAACCTTGAGGTCCGGTTTTCGATCCCGAATTTTCCGTCACCCCTCCCTTGTCATCGGCGCAGGACGGGGGTATGGTATGGGACAACATTTAGTCGTTCCGATAAATGAACAACCGAGGCCCCGTGTACACATTGACGTTCACGTCAAAAGAACCTTTGCTAGTTGCAAAATGTCCGTCATGTCATTTCACATGTCATTTTACTGCACGTTGTTTGTTCGACGTTATTTCAATGAATGTATGTAGAAGACAAAGTATAATTATTATGTCTTGTGTCTGATGCGAGTCGAGGCTGCAAAAGGCTTTAGGTTTTTTTTTTAAAAATTGGTCAGATTAAACATGCATTATTCAAGAGCTAAATCTGCCTAGTGCAGGTCTTTATTTGGGCATGAAATGTTTTCTAAAGTATTAATTAGACATTAATTAACTGATCCAGGCCTTAATCAACTTTGGATGGCATCAGATTGCTCCGATATTAAACAGATTAAAACGTTTCAGCGGTAAATCAAATATGGCGCGGCTAGACGCTTCGAGTCGTAGCTTTGATCAACCAGGACCGTGGTTGAAATTATTGCACAGGTCGGTCAAATCTTTAAATGCCTATTTCTTCGCTTGCAATGGAGTAATTTGAATGAAATTTTCAAATTATTCATTTTACATCATCTACTTTCGAACTAGTATAGCAAGAATGGATAGTTCTTATCTATATCTTGAATAATTTAACTTTAATAGATATGATTGAAAGAAGGTAATTCTACAGTTCATAAATGCGTTCATCTTTGCTTCTTTACTTACATTCTTTGGACCTATTTGCTATGATGCGTTAAAATCTGAACAACTGTGGCGATTGTGGTAACCAGCCTAACACGTTTTCGACGGGTAGTCGGGAAATTGTCACGACCATGGAGAACTGCAGAAGTAACAGAACGAATATATTACCATAAAATACATTGACCCACGAATTCCCATCGCAATATAGACATTGGCAAGAAGATTGGTATAATATAGTTATTTTGCAGTGTATGATATAGAAGAAATAGCAATTGATGTTTTTTTATTAACAAGAATAACAGTGAACAAAGCGTCCAATGTATGAGACAGCGGTTTCTGTTTTTATTTGTCAAAATAAAAGTAAACCATGTGTTCAAGTTTTATAGAACATCGATATATTAAAATTGTATTTCTTTTTTAGCATCATCAACTAATTATAAGTTTCCGAATACATAATTCGTGTACATGATACAGGAATACATTAACATTGGCAATAGCATGAAGATTGGCGATTGCAGTTTTGTAGAGCTTTGATTTTTGGAATCAGTGGCGGCTGAAAGAAACCATAAAATAACAGTGTTGTAAATATTTAGACGACTGAAAATCCATCTGAGGGTTATATGGAATATGATATTATATAAAACAAATTTATATGAATAAACAAATGTTATATTCAATATATTATTCAATATCGTTAAGTTTAAAATTGACGAGAGTACTTTGAGTTGTTAGCACGGAAAAACTCGTAGTTTGTAGAAACTCGTTTCAGGGTAAAACCTATCATATCACATTGGGACCAAATGTGCCAAAGTTGTGACCACTCCTTTCATGAGATTATTATTCACCACAAGGCGGGGGCATAGGGCTAGTGGGTATCTGGGGGCTACTGAAACTAATTGTTGATCAACGTTCAGGTATACCCTAGGTATTTCAATACGTATAGGGCCCGACAACGCTAACATTGTGGCTTAGGGCCCTAAATAAGGTAAACTAGACACTTTCACAAGGATCGTGGCCTGTAATTATCTTACACGAAAGCAATAATCAGCATGATATTGTAACATATTTTTAAAAAAAATAATACATCGATTTGCATGTTTTATACAATTAAATTATATTTATTTTAACGCTTGTAAAGTTTATGTTCGTTTCTGTATCAATATTATTTTACATCACTTAAACCGAGAGAGAGGGGGAGATAAACAATGTCAATACTACATAATTTCAGGACCGACGCAGCGGTAAACTTTTCATGCGCTACAGTTTTCCATTAGAAAGTGGGGAAGTGATACTACACCCAATACAACTTTGTCATTTCCCAAGTAATACAGAATTATTTATTTAATTTGCGTACTCGTTTGACAATAGAAAGTGGAGTAACAAGTCTGCGCACCACAACAGTCGGATCGAACTGACGGTTCGCGTCGACGGCGGACATTGGCCCACAGCACAGTGCCAATTGACAAAGCTTCTGACGATCGGTAAATGAATACAATATATATAAATACAGTACTTACAACACAGTTGCGCAACACAATTTTGTGCTTCTGGTGGACAACCAGAACATACTACACCAGTTTTATTATATGGTTTGTTATTGCCGACATTCCCGCTGAAAATAGAACATGCTGTATCCATAACTTATGTAACAAAATGCTACGCGGATTAAACCAACAGGCTAAACCAATGTTAATTCTCTGTCGGATCAAATGCGATCCTATTCATGATAGAACATTTAGGCTGTACAAGACTTAAAGATATATTCCTTATGAGCAATTTCTAATGAATGTCGTAATTTCGTGATAACAGCTGAATATCATATCTGGATTGTGCTCATTTGAATTAGAAATGTGTAAAATTATTTCGTGTTTTGAAACATCAAACTAATCCAAGTTCTGTGAGTATATTATCCGAAGTCAATAATTCCGATGATGAATATTTATGAATATATGAAAGTTGGCGATTTGAGGGAAACTATTCGTTTGGGAATTGGTGTTCCATTAGTTACACCTACCAATTAACTTATCAATCCTGACATAGTATGAAATAGACACCAATATTATACTTTATAAATATGTACTTACCCCGGCCCAAAGTTACAAGCCATTAATATTCCTGAGGGATAAATAGTACCGGTTAGTGTGCTACACCAACGTATACCACAACCTAGTGCATAACTTTCATACCACACCATCTGGAAAAACACCACAAGACTGTAAATACATATAAAGGGAGGCTACCCGTGACAAGTTACAAAACTTATTGGTTTCCGCATTGTACTAAGTTACCCAACAAGTCTTAACAGGGGGGGGGGGGTAATGGTTAGCGTGCGCGCGCTGTATTTTAAAGCCTGTCATTTGGGTCGCCTGTTCACAACCTCGTGGGTTTTCTCTGGGTCCGCCGGATTCCTCACACTGCTAAAGACCCATAGGCGCAAGCGAATTATTGAGATAAAATGAAACCATATGTTAGTCCCCTAAATGACCTAGTTTGTGTCGAGTGGACGTTAAACACCATTTCTCCCTCTCTCTCTTAACATTTTTATTCAATATTTACCTTGTGTGCAGGGTCTATAAAAATAGGATGAGCCAAGAGATGAAAAGGAAACCAAAGAAGGTAGGCAGGCGATCATTCTTCATGTTACGTACAAGTCTAAAATTAAAGTGCACACGTTATACCCTTCGGCAAATATATTAATTAATTACAGTACCTGGGTGTAATGTCCACAGACATCATTACAAATATGGGTTTCATACGTGTAGGAATTGACTTCATTGTACCAGGAACTAATTATAACATCCAGATCGAATGAACTACCTTAAAACAACAACACATACGTTTTAAATTAAGATTTATTAGTAAAGTGGCCATAATAATTATATAAGTCTGGAGGCTCAGTGCGGTGAGATGTCCATCAATTATATAAGTCTGGAGGCTCAGTGCGGTGAGATGTCCATCCAATGGCATGATGCTGAGTCGTGATTAGTACGCTGTTGGACCGTTTTCGAGATGTTCTGAATATCCCGAAAACGCCCCGACGGTGGACTGATTATCACTTGGCAACATATTCTACGCAAACTTTTACGAAGATGGGTCTGGTTTTGTGGCCATTTGATGGATCTCCCCCTCCCCTCATCAACCCCACTGAGTCACCGGTCTAAATCAAATAACCAACATATTACTTAAATCTGTTTTTCCAAGATATGCTGTCTTAGATGCAGAAAGATCCTCGATAATTGCTATCTAAATATACTATTCAAAAAAAGTAGGGGATATTTGATTTTGGGCGCATAATAATAAAATTTTAATATGCAAATTACTACGAAAAAAGTCACTATAGAACCTAACAGAAGAAACATTTCCAGTTACATGTGAGACTCAAACGCACCAATAGCTACCGCATGGAATGCAGGTGATGCTTAGGATCATCATGGGGGTCCAACCCAAGATTTGCACGACTCTGACTTTGAATGTTACAGTCATTGTGGCGTTGAATTCCAGGGTTGAAACATCAGTTTAATTGTTTTAGTGACCAGAAAACATATTTGGATATGCGTCGGCTTACCCAAAATGAAAGGTTACGTGACCTTGGCATGCTACAGATCGGCACAACACAGGCGGTTGTGGCGCGGACGATGAATGTTTCTCAGTCTGTCATAAGCAGGCTATGGTCCAGATACCGTGAAACACAATCTGTACAGGACAGATCATGCTCAGGTCGACCAATGCCGACAACTCAAGCCCAGGATCGATTTATCCGTACCTTGGCCTTGAGAAATCGTGTCATCACAGCAAATCAGATCAGCGGTCGTCTTCAAACAGACACTGGTGTGAGAGTGAGTGGCCAGACGATTCTGAATCGACTGCATAGGGGTCACCTTCGCGCCCGACTTCCTCGCGTGATCCCTTGTTTGAGATATCATCACATTCAGGCAAGACGTCGTTGGTGTAGGGATCGTCAACACTGGGATAATCGACGCTGGAGCGATGTGATGTTTTCAGATTAGTCAAGGTTTACTGTTGATTTTTTGGACAGACGTAGGAGGGTGTTGCGTCGTCGAAGCGAGCGCCTCCAAGACGTTTACGTAATCAGACATGATCGATTTGGGGGTGGTTCTGTTATGGTGTGGGGAGGCATCACTATTGCTGGAAGAACGGCTTTACATGTTGTTGCAGGGTGTGTTACAGGCCAGTACTACCGGGACAACATCTTGGCAGTCAATGTTGTGCCGTTCGCACGACGTCATGGCCGCCGTTTCATCTTCCAGGATGATAGCGCAAGATGCCACAGGGCCAGGATCGTTACAGGTTACCTCCAACAACATAACATCACCACATTACCTTGGCCAGCACTGAGTCCCGACCTCTCCCCTATCGAGCGTGTCAGGGACATGCTTGGACAGAGGTTACGTCAACGTCAACAACGTCCTTCCAATGTCCAAGAACTTGCTGCTCTGGGACGATCTGGACCAAAATGACCTTAGACGTCTCATTAGGAGTATGCCACGTCGGATCAATGCTTGTTTGGCAAACAGAGGAGGATTTACCCGTTTCTGACTTTGTTGTGATGCTGTGGTAACTTTGCTGTTTGACCCCGGGTATCATTTTACCCTTATAATGGTCAGCAGTCTGTGCCTCACTTAGTCTAACGATCATTTGGAATAAATCGATGAATGTGAACTTCATTTCATTTTGTCATTTGTTTCTTCGTCAGTTTCATTAGGTGACTTTAATAACACTTAAAAATCAAATATCCCCTACTTTTTTTAATAGTATAAATGACCATTGAATTACTAGCGACTTGTAAATATATTCAAACATGTGTCCAAAGCCACTCTGGAAGTTTTAATGTAGCCAGCATTTCAAAACTGTTGAATTGGTGAGCTCTGTGGTTACAGGACCACGTGTGGCTAAATGCCAACTTATGTCTTGCATTACAATATCACATATTTTTTTTAAATAAAGTTTTCTGGGCATTAGTGAGTCTCGTTGAAATTCGGTTTCACAATAGGCCTACCAAACGAGGCCATCAAGGATAGGTTTAAAGATACTTACTGCTACCAATAAAAAGATTTTCACCGACATGCTGAAATCCGAATTTGTCGGTAGTATCTGTATTATGTTCAGCATGACAGTTATTTATGTACGTCTGTGCCATCTGTGCGAGGTCATCATTCCAAACCTACAATTAAATTCAATAAACGTTTCACGCTTCAGTATTCTCAACATTACAAGTCGCTTAATATTTTATCAGCAAAATAGGCTTAAGAGAAACCCATATTTACAAGCGGGATTGGCGCAGTGTAATTATGTACCCTTGCTCTACCACCGCCTCGTACAACAGAAACCGAGATTCGTCGCTGAACCAAACTGTTCTACAGCGTGGCCGAACCCGTCGCTCGTTCGTTCCGGGAGTTTTACGTCCGCTTCCATCAAAGGGGGTGGCGTAGACATGTGTTTCCGTAGAAACTTGACAGAGACGCCTCAAAACAGGCTTGATATTGGTGTTAACATACAATGTTGTTGTCGGTGGGCGCCAAGGGTGTATTTCGTCTGAAGGAGAAACTCCGTGTGTCTGGGCCTATTCAAGTCGGATTTCACGGAAGAGTTGGCTAGTAATCCGGTTTCACACATGCTGCATTAGGGGTCACTGTTTTGAACCGTCCCCGCAAATGGTGTTACCGGGTGTAACGATCCTTGGCAGATGCGATCACTCTTGGTCGGCCTGGTAACAATTCAGCAGCCAGCCTACATCTGTCTAAGATTCATGTGCTTGCAACCGACCGATAGCGTTGTTTCGCTGGTCTTCGTTCAGATGTGGCATCACTTGGCTCGCTGAGTGCCTAACGTGCAACTTATTTTGAAACTAAGAACCCTTCGGCCAAACAGACCTCGGCCAAAAGTATACCCACTCACAATTTGTTTCATCTTTACATAATGACATTAAAATCAAGTAATATCTTTGGACATAACTATTCCGTCCAAATAAAAAATGATGAAAAAGTTAAATAAATTGCATTTTAAAGATTCGACCAAAGATAACCAGTAGGCTGTAAATATTTCAAGTGATATCCTTATCAATTCAATTAAGTAAAGTTTCTTTTTTTAATTACTCAACAAATAAGTTATAACTATATGTACAGACCAAATTTATGTTAATGCTATTTCACGGCATCGCAGTTTTATTTGTTTGAATCAGTCAGTCTACCAAGTTAAAAGAGGGCCAAATGAATTCATTGGTGGCTTAATCTACGCGGCTGACTGTGATCGTGGAGGTATATTCGAATGCTATGTGTTTGTATTTTAAAAGTTATTGCCATTGCTTTTCAAAGGACCAATCAATTACATCAGGTTAATTACAATCTACGCGATCGGCGTTGATGAACAAATAGGCAATATAACGATTGTCATTTACGGAAGGTATTTTCAAATCACATATCAAAGTTCATTCACTAGAACGAATATTGATTCAAACAGTGTGACGCAGATAATGTTATATGCCTTAGTTAAATGACATGCGATTAATTCCGTGCTTGAAAGGAATGAGCAGAATAATGCATGCCTGCCTTATAATTACCAATTGTCTCATATTGCTGGCGCCGACTTGTCGTCGATAATCATTATGTTTATCCAAAATATACTTTTTTTCTTCAGTCAAAAGTTGTGTGATTTCACTTCCAGTTCTAGTTGCTGCTGCTCGAATATCCCTGGAGAGGTAAGCTGAGGTAAAATCAACACACAAAACCAGGAACGTCGCAAATTGGTATCTACAGGACGACATTGTTTAAAGAATCTTCACTGAAATAAATTTTAAAAAAACTATTCCTTTATTAACATAAAACAAATGATACAAATGTATGAAGTGACGTGTGCCGATGTGCCCATTGATCCACAGAAAGGAAATGAAGTGGGGATGCACGGTCTAAGTTTTATGCATCAGCCGGGATAATGTAGGCTCATCAATGTGTAAGTGTCTTATCAATGTGCACGGAGAACATATATACATTTTTTTGCCCCAACCGAACGACTAAATGATGTTTGCCGCAAGGCCGTAGATTTTATTCACTCAACATCGGGATTGAAACGATGCATTGGTAACACGTAAAATAACAATCGTTTCAAATTTACCAAGACTTTACAAATACATATTTAAAATTAAATAAGATATACTTACGTTTCAACCAAATCGTCCGTTAATATAGATTCGCCTGTCTTAACACCGGGTTTATGTTACTTCCATTGACTGAGGGCGTTTTTCAATTAAAATGGACATATTATATAGCATGAACTAACCTAAACTATCGTCACATTAAACTTATTAAACTTTAATGCTTTTATTAATATTACATAGAGAGGGTCAACGTCTTTATCATTGGTGACCCAGAGAGTGTTTTCTAGATCATTATATTGCGAAAACTACAAGTGAACAAAAGAAGTAAAATTCATATTCAAGTAATAACATTATGTTTCACCATAATACCCCTTTCTTTAGGCTTACAATGGAGCCTTAAATTACGCATTTCCAATTTTACGGATGAATAGAGGTTGTAAATAAAGACATCAGCACAAAGGAATGATGGTATAATCTCCGAGGCTCAATAACCGTGGACGAAAATATTAAAGAGGAATTGTCACCGTATCTTGTAAACTATTCAATTAACATGAAAGATGCATAATGTAAGGTTTCAAGGAAAAGCCGAGTTATCGCTATACTAATTAAAAAACAATAATGAAAGGGAATATTCTTGAAAATTTCAGTCGAACTATTTCATTCTTATAGCGGTGTTATCACTGTTTGATAATAAAGTCTCGATTGTTAATTTATAAAATTACGTAATTAACTGTCAATCATATTTAAATCTGTTGAAAATCAAAAACATCTCAAGTTCCAGATAGTTTATTATTGGTCTGACACGTAAATAAATGTCAAGTTTATATTTTATATGACATTTGAGGCCAAACGAAAGATCTGCATTACGCAGATTTAGCTTTTGAATAATGCATCTTTAACATCGCCTAAATGAAGAAATCGAAACATTGGCCTATTTAGATTTTGGTATGTTTAAATCGATTTTTTCTGATATTTTTATTTTTTCAACGGGTGATAAAGTCAAATGCTACTTTAATCCAGAGTTCACTTAAAAATAATATGTTTCTTAATAATATCTTTAATATCTTTATGTATGGGTGTGTACGTTAAATGCCCCTTAATACGGATTTAACTTTTGTAAAAATATGCTTCGGAATAAAAAAATTTGTAATACACCCGTGTGAATATTTTTAACCTTTTAAAAGAGGTTAAAATATTCACACGAGTGTATTTATATGGCAGTTATTTCTAATAAAGGTATGGCAATTGTAGTATATATTGAAAGTAGAGACACCCATTTCTACTACAAAAATAATTTATTTCGTGAAGAAAAACAGCCATAGGGCACGCACAAAATAGTTGTATTCCGGAAGTGGCGTAAGGCGCTAATGGCCAAATATTGAATTTAACATCTAGTAGACTTTTTACGACGGGAAAGGACGTTGGCAGAGGATAATCCAATGGTACTTGTAGGTGGATAGCGACTAGTGACAAATACAAGCTTGAAATCCCCCCCCCCCCCCCCCAATTAAGCCACGTGATAAACATGACTGAAAAAAAATAAACGTTTCCCGCATCTTTAAAACTCCATTATCACTTGAGCAACTGGACTACAGCCTTGTTTCACATCCCATAACTATATGTCCACTCAACACAAACTAGGTCATAGTTCAATTTCATTTTAATAATTCGCTTGCGCGTATGGGGCTTTGGGAGGAAAGCGGAGGACCCAGAGAAAAACCACGAGGTTGGACAGGAGACCCTTCTCCTTGTCACGTACAACCGAGGAATCAAAATCATTCCAGTTGATCGCCATTAAGAATATTGATTAGAGAGTTATAACATTAATACCGTGAATGTCTACCAGGTTTCACTATGTTATTAATCTTTCGTTCCGACAGATATAGAAATGTGACACTATCCTATGTCACCATTGTGTATTCTGAACTTTAGGTTGCGATTCCTTTTAAATATTCAATAAAACTATGGAAACTTGTTTTATTCTAATAGGAGTTTTCTATACTAGTCACACATCAAACTTCATACATGGTTTTAAAACCATAATGTTTTTATGAACCCTTCTCCATATGCTTGCCCATTGTATTGGTATGATGTCTACTGAATATATATGATGCTTTTCAAAAAGCCGTCTGATGCATTCTACGAACGCCCAACGATATCTACTGACGTGTAGCCCGATCAGCTCTTTGTATTCTCTAAATATGTGCAGTGTGGATTCGAATGTTCACAAACTAATATCCGGTTCTCGGGGTTTCCAATTCATTCTGTTCAGTTCGCCCCATGCTAAGTCAATCTGATTAAAATACAAATCTATACTTCGTTTCCTGTTTTTATACTTTCGATGGCCCACACTACATGAAGACCTGATTGGTTGTAGTGGAAGGTCACGCCGGGGGTCATACGAGTGGCTTTTGACATCTGACGTCAGACATTGGTTAATCAGTCAGCGTTGGCGGTTCTAGTGGTTTACCCACCGTTCCGTGCACAGCACCGCACGCCACAACCTCTCCGTAAAAGACCGTTGCATGGGACAATCTCCTACATCAGCAATAACACGTGTTATATACCAACTCTTCTATATCCTAGAGACTTTGCCTGGATAGCAACATTTCTGCATATACCGGTAGTCATTGCCAATAGTTCTAAGCGCACACTAACCTCTAAAAGAGATCTTGTCTTTGCTCATGGACCAAGTAACTTTAATCTAAACACACGTTTCCATAATAACCAATAACAAGACTAGTCTACTGCAATTAGTTAAAAATAATTGATAATTTATTTTATCGAGTAAGAGTACGATGAATGGGGTCGGGGCGGCAGAAATGAAATGGCATAAATAAATGTGTGTAGTCAGCAAACACACTTACCTGCATTTCCAGGCTGCGACTACAGAAATATTTGGAAAACAGGCCTTATGCATAAAGCCGAGTGACTAATTAAGAGTGGGTCTATAGTGTTATAAATAGTAAATGTTTATTAAAGCGAACACACCAGGCGAATATATCAGAAAATCCATTTCACTGCGTTGCCAGTTCAACATCCAACACTCTTGACTTGGTCAAAGATACTGGATAATCAACCACAAAAAAACGTAACTCCCGGTTGACGACTATGAGGTTCGGGTGACCGAAACTAGCATATTATAACATTGCCCTGTCGGTATGTCAAAATTTATCTTGTGATTGTGATTGCGACAGTTTTTAACAGAATCCTCCCAAACTTGTGTGAAGCATAATGATCATGAGAGGGCGGACCTCGTCAATATTAACAATTCCGAGACCATTTGTTTTGCGAACACCTTGTGTGAATTATATCAATTGTCTTGAGAATGTGACAATGGCTGTAGTTGCCAACCATTGCGATCATGAGAGGACGAACCTTATCGATATTCAGCTGTTCCCGAGTTACCATATTTTTGGGGGTATTTTCCGCCGAAATGCAGCCTTCGCCTTGTACTCCGCTTTAACTTATGTATGGATGGAGGTCGGAAAAACAGTAAAATATGGCGATTCTACATATATATGGCCCAACTGTCCCGCTTGGTATCGTGGAGTTGAAAAACATTAAACTTATACACTGTATACCACTTGGACTTATATATGGATGGACAAATGTAAAATATGGTGATTCGACTTATAAGCATTTCGGCTTATACTCCACATCGACTTATACTCTTTAAAGTAATGTGGTAATTCTCCCTCTTCCGGACATAACATAGGCTATATCTGTTATTAATGGGTCTTTTTCAAATTTTGTATTAAGCATTTGGGGTTCTGAGTTACAACCCCTAACCCCTTTGCCGCAAAACCTGTGAACACTGCGCATTATGCCACAAATTTCCACCCAGAATTATCCCACCGTGTTTGAAAACCTTGTGTAAACGTAACAGAGGCCCCTGAAAGGCGCCAGGGTATGTTTCAGCGTTATTTGTATCTTCTAACGAGCACCTGACTGAAGGCTTTGCAAGGACCAGCTTCCAGTTGGACGACAAACCGCGGTCCCGTGTGCACGTAACCAAACTATTGACTATTTGAAACACAATCAGACAAATGTTTCACTATAGTCTTCAATATCCCGTTTGGTACAGAAAATATGACGTTAAATCACGTGTACATTGATTATTTATTTCGAAGATGTAAATATATGTATATATATCTGACAAGGAGAGGGGTTTAATATAGGCTCTGTCTGTTCCCCAATCCCTATTCAGATACAAATCTGAATAAAATATTATCTATAAAAGAATTCCGAAAAATCAAATAATAAACAGGGATGTCGGCTTTTTTTACAATTTTGATCACTGAATGCTATTTTAGAAACTTTCTAAGGGTTTCTGGGTGTTTTTTTAAGACTGACAACATGTGCATATTTATCTTTTTATAAAGTGCGTGTCACAAATAATTTCCTTTAGAATTCTAAGATTTTACATTAAACGAAAATAGTGCGAAGACTAAGAAAGGCAATATTTTGAACAAAGCATAAAATGTATAATGGTTAATAGAAAACTGGCATAAATATTTAAACAACTACTAAACACAACCATCAGTAAGAACAATGTCATTTAAATATGAATTGTGATAGACTTAATATACCGAGCTAGTTATCCTTGCTATAATAGTTCAAAAATAAATCATGGAAAAATGAAAAAGATTCATTATGTGTGCTTGAGCTAAAGAGCTAGTCGGTCTTGATATAAAAGTTCAAAAATAAATAGTGAAAAATGTACATATTGAAAGTTTCAGTCACATTACTTTATAAGGGAGAGGGTTTTCACATAGGCTATGCCTGTTACCCAATCCTATTCATGTTGTTTGAATAAAATATGTTTATACAAAAAAAAAAGTGAAATTATGAGTGTTTGAAGTTTTTACAATACTACAGTTGCCAAGTACCTTTGCTACGATAATGAACAAACTCTCGATCGTGCATTTCACATTAAAAAAAATTAATGCATTGTCTTTTAATCTAACAAATGTCACAACGACCGTATGGTCTAGAGCAGGGGTGTCAAACTAATTGAACTATTTTAACAGTGTACATCGACTGGACCGGAAGTATACAAAAATTCCACAAAAAAGGCAAAACGTCCTTGAACTTTATTGAATTCTAAGCAAACAAGCTAAACGTCCTTGACACGGGTACTATTTTAGACTGGTTTCCAAATTGCCATGGTATAAATTGAACAAATCTTTCTCTTGTAATAGAAACAACTAAGATATGACATCAAGTACAAAAGTCAAACTGTAACAGAAACCGGAAAACGATAATAAATGACTTTCACCGTTGAATACCATTTGACTGAATGCCTAATTAATAACATTTCGAGCTAACATTTCATGCTAAACCAAAGACGTTATGTAGGAATATTTAGCTTTACATAATGTAAAGCCCACTCGACTCAAACTATGTCATTTCGGGACGAACATAGTTCAACTGTATTTCAATAATTAACTTGCGCATAGGGGTCGTTAGCAGTGGGAGGAAATCGTGGGGGGGGGGGCTCGATGTTGGAAGGCGACCCCACTCTTTGTCACGTACAACCGGGGAATCGAAACACCAGTTGACTTAATGACAGATCTTCTAATACAGTGCACATGCGCTAACCATTCGGACATACAACCTCGCAGATCGACATATCGATGTGGATATATACGTACATCGATTAATGTTTAGTTAATTGGGTAACATACCATGTAAATTATAACATTGATAAAAGTTCTTTTGTGGTGGTAATTAACAATTTTAATTATAACAATATTAAAATAATTTGTAAAGAATCTGTTTTAGGTCGATAACTTTTTTTTATTATTCTCTTACAAATTATGGTAACCGTAACTACGGCTTTATTACTTAAGAATACTAAATGCTTAAGTAGGTGGTTGACAGTTCTAAAGGATGGTTAAGCTAATTAAAAGGAAAGTTCCACGGCTATCACGGACTCAGTTATGTCTTTCTCATTTTGAAGGACGATGCCGGATTGTCTGTGGTTTTTGAATACTTGTGTTAAAATACATTCGGAATTTCGTTTGAGTATTGATGCTTCCTTATACTCTGGTTATAATTGGTACCACAGCTGTCAGAAAAGGGCAAACTCGTGCACAAATTAGAGTATGCATCGCTCTTTCTGGCTCACCCGATAACACTGAAATAAGCTTATGTGGTATGACCACAAGTGACAAACACCGATTTTTTTAAAGAAATAATTAATAGTTAATATTTGTTCATTCGAATTATTTACATTTTGAAACGGAGCAGACCGCAATGGTTGTTATTGTTCTTAGTAATTAAAGGGCTAATTCCGATATTTGTTTTGAAACGGAGCAGACCGCAATGGTTGTTGTTGTGCTTAGTGATTAAAGGGCTAATTCCGATATTTGTTTTGGGAATAAAACTGCTTAATTTTGTGTTAAAATCCCTTCAGTATTTATGATACGTTTTCAAACGACTTAAATCCGTCAGTCTTCATCTGGAATTTGAGACCGGTGTCCCAAGGTGTATTTTGTGGTATCTGGATTAAACCAAACAATTTTTTATAAAAATAATGTGTAGTTAAAATTTGCCTTTCTCTATCAAGTACGGCACATGGGTTATTCACTGCATAACCCTCTCAAGTAACCGTAATCGGTTATAAGGTCACCCAGCGAAACGATTGACCCGAAATCTTAAAAGGGTTACGTGTCCAGATAAGCAGTTTTGGCGTTCACGTCAAAAGACTCAACATTTTGAGTTGAAATTTTGAGACAAGGTAAATACACTATTCCCCTATATTTTGGCGTTTTATTTTCATACATTCTCAGACTTTTATAATTGAGCCCCCATAAGGTCACCCAACGAAACAATTGACCCGAAATCTTAAAAGGGTTACGTGTCCGGATAAGCAGTTTTGGCGTTCACGTCAAAACGACTCAATATTTTGAGTTGAAATTTTGAGACAAGGTAAATACACTATTCCCCTATATTTTGGCGTATTATTTTCATACATTCTCAGACTTTTATAATTGAGCCCCTATAAGGTCACCCAACGAAACAATTGATCAGACATCTTAAAAGGGTTATGTGTCTGGATAAGCAGTTTTGGCGTTCACGTCCAAACGTCTCAATATTTTGAGTTGAAATTTTGAGACACGGTAAATACACCATTCCCCTATATTTTGGCGTTTTATTTTCATTTATTCTCAGACTTTTATTTTTGAGCCCCTGTTTAATTCGGGATTGTCCCTTTAACGTCAAGGTGATATCGCAGACAAGACTTATTTTTCATTTTTATTATGTTAGCGAACGCGCAGGGGTCTTTCCTTTGGAAGGAAACCGGAGTACCCGGAGGAAACCCACGAGGTTGAGAAGGCGCTCCTATCTCCATACCACATACGCTCACACCAGAGATCGAAACCACAGGTGACCGGCAAGCTAGAGGTCGAAGCGCGACACTCTAGACCACCAGGCCATCCCATGAATGTACGAATCGTACTGCCCTGGAATTCACACCACAACACACACGGTGGCTATGGATAGATGCAACCACATGATAAAACTACGATTGTCCATTCGGGCATTAATAATTTAATGATGTTTAAATCCTTTTACTGACACAAGAGGTTACCAAATATATGCGACATTTGATATTTGCATTATAATGCAACATGAAATCGCATCAATAAACCATGTAAAACATAAATAAATAAAGCTCTTAAAAATCTGTAATAAAATCGTATAAGAAGGATTAAAAACAAATAAACATTAGTTAAATCCCCTTAAAAAGTGATTAAGTATAAACGAGTTTTAAGTGATTTTCTGATCAATTGATCGGACGGAATCTTTATTCCAGATTTTGTGAATAAAATAAACCTTTATCTACTTTAACTTTAAAAAGTAGTTGCCAGGCATGCTTCAAGGCTTTAATACTAATCACTAATTTGTGAGGAAATAATAAGATCTTAAAATCAATTACCCCGTTCAGACGCTTATTTTTAAACCAGCAAAAAATCGCTGGGGTTTTTACCATGACTTAGCTAAAGAGACTGGATAATAAGACACATTAATAACCAAACTCCCGGTTACGCATGAGCAATGGGCTTTACGTCAAATATTGAGAACGGTCCCAGACCCTCTGTCAAGTCGTCCACAACCGTTGGTGGAGTCATCCACAAGGCATTGGTGATGTCGTCAACAACTATTAGTGATGTCGTCCACAACTAAATTGGTTTATGAATTTTTTTAATGAATTTGTTATTTATGGAATAAAACGATTTACTTTGTTGTTTATTTGCCGGGAGAAAGGGTGACCACGCTGAAAAAAACTATACTAATTAAAAATACATCGTGTGGCTGACTCCAAAAAACGTATTACAATATCCAGAAATTATTTACTTTGTTGTTTATTACCGAGAGAAAGGGTGACCACGCAGAAAAACTATACTATTGACAAATACATTATGTGTCCAGAAATTATACTAAGTCGTGTGGACGACTCCACCAACGGGTGTGGACAGCTTGACCAGATTTTGGGACTTGTTTGTAACAGCGGAACGTTTTCCTGTTAGAGTAAATCGGTAGTCGAAAAGCCGCATCGCAAATGTATGGTCGTAGGTACATATCAATGACTATCATACATCCGAGTCTAGATGTAGGTTACGGAGAGTACCGGAATCTGTCGAGGTTTGCCGAATGCTAGACTCGGCTGTATGATGAAGTCCGCCATTTTGGAACTATTTTAAAGGACCCGGATAAACAATGTTGCCCCCGGGAGATGGGTGCCAGTCAAGTCGTCCACAAGCGAAGTCGTCCACAACCGTTGGTGGAGTCGTCCACAAGGCATTGGTGATGTCGTCAACAACTATTAGTGATGTCGTCCACAACTAAATTTGTTTATGAATTTGTTAATGAATTTGTTATTTATGGAATATAACGATTTACTTTGTTGTTTATTTGCCGGGAGAAAGGGTGACCACGCAGAAAAACTATACTATTTACAAATACATTATGTGTCCAGAAATTATACTAAGTCGCGTGGACGACTCCACCAACGGGTGTGGACAGCTTAACCAGATTTTGGGACTTTTTTGTAAAAGCGGAACATTTTCCTGTTAAGAGTAAATCGGTAGTCGACAAGCCGCATAGCAAATGTATGGTCGTAGGTACATATCAATGACTATCATACATCCGAGTCTAGATGTAGGTTACGGAGAGTACCGGAATCTGTCGAGGTTTGCCGAATGCTCTTTGGTTGGAGGTTAGAGTTAATTGCGCATGGGGAGTGTCGTATTCTTTATTCGGTTCTCACATGGTTTCGAAAACATTAGCACTGTCTAACCCCGATATTTTCACAGGAATGTAACTTACCGCGTACTGCGCGTGCTCAAAGCAAGCTGGGGCTGGGGTTTTTTAAGCCAACCCGTTCAGACGGCCAAGATGAACCAGTTTAAAATAAAAAGCCTTCTCGAAGACAGGTCGCGAGCTGGGGGTTTTAAACTGGTTTATTTGCCCCACATGTGCGTTCAGACGCTTACGTTAAACTGGTTTAACGATCGCTGGCGTTTTTAAGCTAGTTCAACTTAAGCGTCTGAACGGGCTAAATGATTTAAGTCAGCAAGTTATCAAAGCCGAGCACGTAGAAGCCATGTTTGAATATGTTTCGGTTAACAGTAGTTTTGCCTGGAACCATAACTTGTGATTTCATTTCTTTTTTGTTAAACACTTTATTTGGTGTACCATTATACCTGTATGTATGTATAAATGGGGGAATATGGATTTGTTCATACGAAATGATGCATGTATATAAGACTATACACCTTACTTATAGTAGAGAGCGGGACATGGGGGAAGGGGGCAGACCTGAGACGTCTGCCATGGAGTAGACCTCCTGATCTGGTTTGGATGATAGGCACCTGTATAACATTATACATTATTAGGTGGGTATATATCTTCCTGATAAATAGAATCTCCTACGAGTCATTTTTATATTGAAAAATATCAACACATGTCGATAGAGTAAAGATGAGTAGGAGATGTTTTTATCACTCAACTCTTTCTTACGCGCACAAATATGAAAAGACATGAAGATGGGCTACCCGCTACAGCCTACTCTTATATCGAATTATTGAATAGAAACAAATATAAAGGACATCTATGCTATAATTAAAATTACTTTCTCATTTGCTTCCAAAAAGAATGTTTTACAAAATAATATTCCGGGTGTATCAGTGATAGCTAATGGTAACAACAAACAAAGCATAAAAGTCATAAAAGCACATTATTCATTTACTTCATATACAGAAATACAAAGCGTGACAATAACACCAGCATTCCTCATGTCACGTAAAAAAAGACATAGGAATATACCTTATCATATATTATTGAATTATTTGATTTCGCATATAAATTTCCTTGAACTCGTACACAGACCATCGTCCCATGTCCAATTCTTTATTCGCCCGCAAGCATCGGGTCCAGAATCTGGTTGACTTGGTGTCCACGCAGTAAAGGTCACATCATTTTGGTTTCGTCCATCAACAAATTCAAAATCTCCATTATTTTGTATGTGATGAATTCCAATCTGGTAAAGTCCCGCTGTAATAAATGTATTATTTTAATTCTGGGGCAATTAAATCATTATTTGTGCATATAATACAAGATCTTTGATCATGATAAAAAGTAGTCCCACTCGTGTTTGATTCAGATCTGGTTAATGCAATAAAATCCAAATTTTTTCCATTCGAACGCCCAATATAATAAATTAATTAGGGAGACCAGTTTGATAAGGTTATGTCCTGTGGTAACTATGTACCGGGGCGTGGATTTGTCATAACTTTTTTTGGGGGGGGGGGCGGACGAACCCTGGAACCTTTCATTGCCAAATTAAAATGATAATCATGAATAGTTTACCAGTGTTGGGGCATAGGCGTACGGGATCGATGACAGTTAGAGGGGCAGAACCCGAAATGCCCGAAAAATTTTCGGGTTTACAGACAGTGGCGCCGGTCTTCCAGAACATTATGAATTATGTAACGGTTGCAAACACGTTTTCCTGCTATTTCAGCGCGTGAACAAAGCAACTTCAAAGTGGTGTAATATACCCTAATTAAGGTGGCTGACTCGAAATCCAATCAATCGTTTACAGTTCAGCCTGTGAATAAAGCATTGTTTAAATTATAATTATATTACGAGTTTAATAATTTTTTATATAAAGGAGATTTAATTGTCGTTCTGATACTCTGATGACATATTTACACGACATGCATCATGATTAAATAACCAATGCAACTTCTATTATAATAATGTTGATATATGTATTTCTATCAATCTGAAACGATTTTAGTATAATTCAACTCCCCTTATGAAATTATTTCAAAATTATGAATACATTGTTTAAATTATAATTATATTACGAGTTTAATAATTTTTATATAAAGGAGATTTGATTGTCGTTCTGTTACTCTGATGAAATATTTACACGACATGCATCATGATTAAATAACCAATGCAACTTCTATTATAATAATGTTGATATATGTATTTCTATCAATCTGAAACGATTTTAGTATAATTCATCTCCCCTTATGAAATTATTTTCAAAATTATGAATACATTGTTTAAATTATAATTATTTTACGAGTTTAATAATTATTATATAAAGTTATAAATTACAAGGAGATTTGATTGTTGTTCTGTTATTCTGATAAAATCTAAATGTATTTTTTTTAATTTTGTTAAAAGAATGTTATCATTGATTTAAAGATGCAATTGGTAATTTTAGTGTACAGATGTCGCAATACGACAACAAATGAAGGACTATAATTTAAGAACTAAGAATTAAGAACACAAAAAAGAGATGTTTGGTCTTTGTATAAAACTAACTGCTGATTATACTTAGACAAGTTACTATTGAATAACAAGGAACTTGAAAACAACAGCAGAATTTGGAAAGTTCCAAAGTTGTTTGGCTAGTCTACACTACTAGTATATACTGAAGGTTAAAATTCAAAAAAATCATAGATTTAGAAAGATTAAAGGCGAATGAGACATGAGACTGGAGAGAGACGGGGAGAAAGATTGATTGAGAGAGAGAAATGGGGTTTAATGTCCACTCGACACAAAGTAGGTAATTTCGGGACTAACATATGGTTTTAATGTTATTTCAATAATTCGCTTGCACGTAGAGGTCTTCATCAGTAGGGGGACCCGGGGAAACCCCACGAGGTTGGACAGGCGACCCTACACCTTGTCACGTACAACCGGGGAATCGAAACCACGCCAAATGACTCAATGACAGGCTTTATGAGACAGCGCGCACGTGCTAACCATTCGGCTACCCACCCACCCTAAATATAAGAACATACTACCTGTTGTGTAATCAGCAATTGCGTCTATTTTTTGTTGAGTGTCTAAAATAATCAAATCACCATATTCACTCTGGCATCTTGCTCTGGCATCTGTCCAAGTTACAAAAGTGACATTCACGTAGAAACACATTCCACCGGCCATGATATAACTGGAAGGGCAAACGAAGGATGGGGTAGTTGTCTCTGGTGATGTAGTTGTCTCTTGTGGTGGTGCCTCGGATGTCATCACGGTTGAAACCGATTGGCTTGTCCCTTGAATGATATACATTGACATTTATAGAAAAGATTTTTACACTGAAAAACTTGCATATCCATGATTTTATTCATGCACTTACTATTTCTCAATAAGTATTTTGTTGATAATCTGTAGGTGGAAAAGGTTTTGTTTAATGTGACCAATTACAACAACGACACTTACAGCAACTTAAGAAAAGTGTTAGATTTTTGGAATTTGAGCAACCCATAAAATAGTGGATTCAAGGGTATATTCACCCTTCATCGGGATAAACACTTCAACATAAACGGTTTCCAAAATTGGCTAACACCAAAGCAAGAAAACTCTTTCAAAGACCTGACGTGTTTTTACAACTAATTTCTAAGCTTATTTCTAAAACTGGAATTTGATTTCTGCACAAGATAAGTCAACCAAACTATTACCAACGTCGAACTCATACGCGAAGAGAATTCATCAAAGTAGAATAATAAAATTTAAAAAAAAAAGAACATACCTTTTGATGTTGATGTATAGTAGACGGTGTTTGCCGCCATGCTAGACGTTTCTTCATTATATATTCGTTCATGAAAGTAGCATATACCTACAGTTTGGTCATAGAAAAACGAAACACATTCACTATTTATTGTACACTCTGATGCACACTTTATTTTGGATGTTTGGAACTTCTGGCTTTCATTTGTCACCAATTTTCCATCCATATCTGTGATTTTAGTCCATAAAATAGACGCAACTCCATTAACACACAGAATTGTTACCAGTGTTGCACGGTTCATTGTGTGCATGTTTATGGTGGTCGTGAGCTGTCATGGGCCTTAAGTCTATGCTTGATCAATATCATTAAGATATTTTAATATCGTTCATATCATGTCCGCATTAAACCCAAAGTTGTCCTTTAAAGTTGTGTTTATGGTTGATCGTGAGCTGCCATACGCCTTAAGGCTATGCTTGGTCAATTTCATTAAGATAGTTTGAAATCGTTCATAGCATGTCCGCATTAAACCCACCAAAGTTGTCTTTTATCATCGCTGATATCTTCTTATAACCATTAAAATATGTTGATTTGTTGTAATAATAGAAGTACTACTGTGCTTAGTTATCACTGGTTACAGACCTCAAGTGGTAAATGTTTAATGCATGATTTCACGTTGTTTTAGTTCTCGGGATACACAAATCGTCCAGTATTAAAGGGACTATGTCACTTAGAATTTATTGTCAGAAAATATTTGGAGCAACGGTACAACAAGTGTAATGTAATCGTGGAATAATGATTTCAATAATGATTTAATAACCTTTATTGATTTCACCACATTCTCGAATACATCACATTATTTTAGTTAATGTTGCGGCGAATGGAAAATCACAAGTGGGAGGGTGGTGTGGTAAGTAGATGTTTTTGGAGCAACGATACTATAGCGCAGATTATTTGATTGGGAATAGAATAATGACGGAAATAATTATAGGACCTCACTTAAATCCACAATTTATACGAAAAGATCACATTATTTGAGTTAATAATGCACCGACTGCAAAACCCCATGCTATTATTATAATAATAAATAACCGTAATTGTAACCACGAATTATACGAAATAATCAAACTATTTGAGTTAATAACGCACTTATTTCAAAAGGCCCTGTTGATGTCCTGACTTAGGAAATGTTAACAAATGAACTGAGAGGTACCAAATATTAACACTGGTCCAGGTAGTTCAATGCACGGGCATTGGTGATTAGAAAACTCTTCATTTTTAACACATAACTGTTCATTCTTCATAACTATCCCTTATTTCACTTTCAGAATGGACAGTTACATGTAGTTATAATCAATATATTCAAACTTTTTACAATAATAATCAAACACACTTATATGATTTCATGCCGATATAACAAATCAAAATTTCAACGAAAAAGGCATGCCTTAAAGGACCCAAGTCCGTAACTCAAAATCCTCCAAAATCTTCGACATCGAAAACGCGAATTATTGGTCAATTTAAATCAACATTGATGATGTAAACTTACCGGGAAAAGATGAGCTTCTAATAATAATAAATTGTCTTATATAGCGCTAAAATTACGTCCGCTGGTCATTTCTAAGCGCTTCACACTGAGGTCAACTAATTCTTTTTAACATTGGTACACGAATCGTGTACCATAATGCGCTTCAGCCCCAGTTGTATTGAGAGACTCGAGGAACGAGGCTAGATGCATTGCACTAAACCAAATGGAGTTATGTAGACTTGAATAACTAGACGCTATAAATGTGCACTTGATTGCGATTGCCGGATGATTTTGTCGAACTTAACTTATTTGATATTGTAGGAAAAACGGTCACCATTGAATGTAAATCAGTTTATATATATTCATATTACAGTATTATATGCGTTGCGACCCACTTTTGTGAATTTCTAGATCCAAAATGTTAGCGAATTAGCTCCTTTAATTTGCATGTATGAGTAAAATGCCGTTCAGGTTTGAGAATTAGATTGAAAGTCCGAGATGTCACTTTCCTCAGCGCATTTGATTTATGGTCAGCCTTTTCTTCAATTAGCCTTAATTAAACTACTTGTATCCATCCTTTTTCTCGGCTCTTGATGAAAATGGGAGGGTATTCACCGATACACGGCCACTTTTCAAAGGTGTATTGAAAAGTGGCCGTGTATCAGTTGAAAAATGGCCGTGTATCAGTTGAAAAGCGACAAAAATATAACAAAATCATGATTTACATATTTATTTCAACATCTCCTACCCGTTTTGAACATGGTAAAAGTGTCATCATTTTCCACTGTCTCAGCACTTTTTGAATGTGCGTCACTCTCAGTCATATTCTTACATTTTGTCTCACATTCCTTTACATTTTGATATCTAGTAGCACTTTCACATCTTGTAGAACATTTACATTTTGTCGCAGCTTTTGCTCATCCGTGCAGCACATAATCCAAATATTTTACTATTATAAATTTATCTCTTGGCATTTTCAACACTAAAAACTTTCACACTTTGTCGCGGTTTATGCTCATCCACAGCACGTAATCTAAATATATTACTAGTCTAAATTAATCCATCGGTGTGTCTGGATTGATCTGTGCGGATATTAGCAAATGTACCTTGCTTATCAAAAAAGTTATAATCCAATCTCTTGTACTGATCTCGAAGTGTCCCCATATTCCTATGCAATTGTAATTTTTCCTTGTGTTTGGTGGAATTCAACTCATCTGCATGGCTTTAATTACTTGTTTTGTGATGGATCTGGCTTCTCAATCTTCGCGGTCATCGACATCTCTTGCAGAAATGATATTCTCCGTCTTAAATAATATATCTCTGTGACATTATAAAGTAGGATTCTTCGACGAATTCTCGCATTCATTTCTGCAATCCACTACAATCGTCCCGGTCGTTGCGTTGGCAAAACAACGAGACATGTCATTGTTCAAAATGATTGGATGACGTTTGATTTTCTCAACCAATCAATTTCCCTGACCTGATTTAAACACGGAAATGTACGTGCGGTGAACTGACATCATTTACCCGAGTAGAAATGAGCGGTTGTGATGAGATAATTCGGGGGCTCTGATTAGGAAACTTTAATAATTTGTGAAATGAAAAAGGCTTTTTAAATTGGGAAAAATAGAAAAAATTACTATATCTCGAAAAAGTATTTAGAATAAGTCAGTTATATACCTTGTTTTCTCGGTGTATGGGTTGATACACCGTCTCTTTTTTGAGTGGAGATCTCCTCGGCTTCGCCTCGGAGCCTCACTCAAAAAAGAGACGGTGTATCAACCCATACACCTTGAAAACAAGGTATATAACTATTACTTATCAACGTTTATCTAGAACAGTCTAGAACTGGACAATCTGATTAAACATAGATATATATTTTAATTAGATTGAGAACTGGACAAGGTGGAGAAAACGTTTTCGGTAATACAGAACAGAGTGGAAATTATTAATTAAAGGACAATATTGGTGCCAGTCATTATCACATATGTGATAGAGCGGGTTAAACACATTCCAAATATACTTTTAACCAGTTCTCTTTATCTAATGACATTCAATTACTCTATTAAATTGTCAGATATTCTCTTGAGTGAGCAGAAATTTAGCCGTGTGTCTGTTATCGATCGCCGCTTCAGTCACTTATATAGACCACTCGCTCGTGTTTCCACTGTCGTTACGTCACTGCTGATTCGGTCAGCGTGTAATACTCAACTATCATAGCAGTGCTCTCTGCGTTAAAAGTATATTTGGAATGTGTTTAACCCGCTCTATCACATATATGAAAATGACTGGCACCAATATTGTCCTTTAAATAAACGTCAAATTATCTAATTATTCAGAATTTTGAATCTGTGTAAAGCCTTTCTCTTTGTCTCAATCTAACCTTAAGGTTATGTATTTCTCGTACACTTTAACAGGACACATTTCCAATTGGGATGAATTAAAATAAGCCCTGACCACTTTAGGTTGAAGTTTGCGTAGAAACACCTCGATTTGTTTTCGTTACGTCTTCATGATATTCTATATATCGTCTATTATTGGAGTCGCCTTTCTGTTATTGACCGACACGGATGACAACATTCAGTCCAAACATACATCACTGCATCCAACAACTGCTGAGGATGGATTGCCGTCTACACGGCTTTGGGTCAAGAATGAATGAATGAAATGGGGTTTAAAGTCCTACGCTTAAGCACCTAACCTGGGCCAATTGAAGACGGGCATACGCCATACAGTGTGTTATGAGGGAAATTTTGCCCGGACGTACAGCGGCGCTACGGCCTACTCTTCTATCGAATTCCAACTGCCAAGGGATCTTTTACGTGCACTCCAATTTGTACACGGGACCTCGGTTTTTCGTCTCATCCGAACGACTAGGCAGCTGTCCTTGTCAGGCCCTCCTTCTGCATCACTGACAAGGGGAAATCACGCCGGAAAATCGAGATGAACTTTCTCGGCCAATGCAGGGATCGAACACTCGTCCTCCAGGCTAGCGAACCAGCGCCTTATCCACTTAGCAACCGTGATCCCCTTTTGGTCAAGAACGAGAACATAAAGAATTGAAAGTCGTGAATTGATGCGTATTTTGACTTAAATATTGGAAATGAAATGAATCGAAATAGGGTTTAATAGCCCACTGTTCTGCTCGTAAACTGGGCTAATAAACACAGGTGTACGCCATACAGTGTGCTATGAGGGACATTTTGCCCGGGCAGCGGCGCCACGGCCTATTCTTATATCGAATACAAACCGCCAAGGGATCTTTTACGTGCACACCAATGTGTACATCTTAAATATTTTATATCATGAGTTCATTTATATAAGATAACAACATCAATATTGATTAAAATGGGCAAATATCAAATTCTATTTCACGTTTTTAAATTTTAAAATTCAGTTAGAAATTTAGCGCCTTTAAAATGCAGCACATATCCAGGTGTATTGAAGTACATGTGCCTGTTATGATATAGACACTGGTTATTATCGGAGGAGGGGGAGGATGACTGAACGGGTATGCTTACGGTCATAATGTCTTTCAGGCTGCAGGGATTTTATTTCCAATCTGTACGTGCCAAGGAGTAGCATCACCTGTCCAACCTTGTTGGGTTTCTCTGGGTCCTATAGTTTCCAGGGGTTGGGATGGCCTAGTGGTCTAGAGTGACGCGCTTCGACCTCTAGCTCGCCGGTCACCTCTGGCTTGCGGCCGTGGTTTCGAGCCCTGGTGTGAACGTATGTGGCATGAAAATAGGGGCGCCTTCTCAACCTCTTGGGTTTCCGCCGGGCACTCCGGTTTCCTGCCACTGCTAAAAACACCTACGCGCAAGCGAATTATTGAAATTAAAAACAATATGTTAGTCCCGAAATGACCTAGTTGTGTTGAGTGGACGTTAAACCCCATTTCTCTCGCCCCCCCCCCCCCTATAGTTTCCCCACACTGCTAAAGATACCTACGCACACGCGTATTAATGAAATAAAATGTGTAAGTATCTCTTTTACAAAATTGTCCAGCATCGTATTTTGTAAGACCATGCCCATTTTCAGGACACAGTTTTCATTGGTATTTTTTGCAAATTCATACTTCATTAATTACACAAAAAGCAACGCACCCCCCAATCCCATTAATGTACTTAATTTCTTTTGTTGGGTAAGATATCCCATGGCGTGTTTAGTGTCTTGTATTAACATAACTTGTTTATTAATTGATCCGGAATCGACGGAGATAAATGTTACCATTTAAGTATAGTAAATACACAATAGACTAATGGACCCTCAATTTTATTATTCTCAAAAGTAAAATACTTAAACGGTAATGGAATCATTGAATTACTTTTGTTCTCAAAATATTATTCAAATAACAGTTTCATTAATGTTGGCCAATCCCGATAACTTTATGGGGAAAAAAACTGCTTAATTTTGTGTTAAAATTATTTAAAACCTATTATCTAAGGCCGATCAACTAACATGATATTTGTAATACGCTTGTAAATAACTTAAACCTTACAGTCTGCGTCTGGAAAAAGAGACCTTTGTATTATACAGTATCTGGATAAAACCAGACTTTTTTCTATAAAAATAATATGTAGGTGAAATTTACCTTTTGTTATCAAGTACAGTACATTGGTCATTCACTGTATAGACCTCTCAAGAAACGTAAATCGATTATCAGGTAACCCAATGAAAAAAATGACCTGAAATCTTAAAAGGGTTACCTGTCCGGATAAGCAGTGTTGACGTTCACGTCCAAACGACTCAATATTTTCAGCTGAAATATTCAGACAATGTAAATACACCATGCTTTTATATTTTGGTCCATAAATTTTCCAAATACTCAGACTTTAATTTTTGAGGCTCTGTTCTTATCGGGATTTCCCTTTAACAGATGGTTCATTTTCGTATATTTAGGAATTTGTGGAATATTCTGATCAATAGGAAGAGGAATTTCAAACGCAGGCATTCAATTTTCGACACCAAACGTTACAGTATCTGGCGATGCTTGTTTTAATATCACCCCATAGTTAACTCTTTGAATAACGTCCGTGGCTTCGTTGTATTAAAGTGGGAAATAAAAATCAGGAAAACTATCCAGAATCTGGTTAAAGATCCTATTTCTGAAATAAAAGAAAAAGGAAAAGATAAGCCTCACTACTCATGGCACTAATATACATAGACGAATCCATATGGTTTTGGCTTCGCTAATATACTATTCAAAAAAAAGTAGGGGATATTTGATTTTTAGGTGTTATTAAAGTCACCTAATGAAACTGACGAAGAAACAAATGACAAAATGAAATGAAGTTCACATTCATCGATTTATTCTAAATGATTGTTAGACTAAGTAAGGCACAGACTGGCCATACTCCTAATGAGACGTCTAAGGTTATTTTGGTCCAGATTGTCCAAATCCTGTAGCAACGCAGCAGCAAGTTCTTGGACATTGGCAGGACATTGTTGACGTTTACGTAACCTCTGTCATAGCATGTCCCAGACATGCTCGATGGGGGAGAGGTCGGGACTCAGTGCTGGCCAAGGTAATGTGGTGGTGTTCTGTTGTTGGAGGTAACCTGTAACGATCCTGGCCCTGTGACATCTTGCGTTGTCATCCTGGAAGATGAAACGGCGGCCATGACGTCGTGCGAACGACACAACATGGACTGCCAAGATGTAACAGGCCCTGCAACAACATGTAATAGTCCTGGATCTGACTAAGGTTCTGTAGGAATGTTTGAGTAGGGAGAATTTTTTTGCAGAAATGTTTAGTAGGGGACTAAGTGAGTATTTTTGACTTGGGTGGACACTCCCCACGTGGTAGGTTTT
Source organism: Patella pellucida (assembly GCA_917208275.1). Taxonomy (NCBI): domain Eukaryota; kingdom Metazoa; phylum Mollusca; class Gastropoda; family Patellidae; genus Patella; species Patella pellucida. The sequence goes on along the minus strand of OU795039.1, from coordinate 74,863,830 downwards.
CGAGCTATGACGTCATCAAAGATGGCCGCCGACGTTATATCCGTATTATCCTACCTGCTCTAGTTTTCTGTCAATTTCTATGAAATAAAAGCCAGAATGAAGCTGTTTATAAAAACTAAAGTGTGAAATATATTTATTATTAGGCCAAACTCTGAAATATAATGCGGGTCTTCCAGCAACAGTGATGCCCCCAAATCGATCATGTCTAATGACGTTAACGCCTTGGAAGCGCTCGTTTCGACGACGCCACACCCTCCTACGTCTGTCCAAAAAATCAACAGTGAACCTTGACTCATCTGAAAACATCACATTGCTCCAGCGTCGATTATCCAAGTGTTGACGATCCCTACACCAACGACGTCTTGCCTGAATGTGATGATCTCACAAACAAGAGATCACGCGAGGACGTCGGGCGCGGAGGTGACCCCTATGCAGTCGATTCCGAATCGTCTGGCCACTCACTCTCACACCAGTGTCTGTTTGAAGATAAAAACTAGGTCATTTCGGGACTAACATATGGTTTAACTTTATTTCATAATTCACTTGCGCGTAGGGGTCTTTAGCTGTTAGGAGGGCCCGGAGGACCCGGAGAAAACCCAGGAGGCTGTACAGGCGACCCTTCTCCATGCCGCGTATTACCGGGGATTCGAAACCACACCAGTTAACTCAATGGCAGACTTTATGATACAGCGCGCGTACGCTAACCATTCAGACAACCAGCCCCCCCCCCCTTCCGTCCGAATAAAAGTATGAAAGGATAAAATTGCGTGTTCTGCCTTCTGAGCAAAATCTAATGGTTAAATTTATCAGCAGCTCGTTTGGCTTCTTGCGTTTTGGTTGGCAATCGACTACTAATATTATGTTTATATCCCCCCCCCCCCGGGCTCTCGGGTAAAGGGGCAATATAATCGATATGTACTCGAGAGAAGGCTTTTTTCAATAGGCCAATGCTTTAAAAAGATCATCTCGGAGTACTTTAGGCATAGCAAGTTGTTTAATCATTTCTTTATTATTCTTTCGTCTAGGTTGGTAAAAATGATAAGAGTATCCCATCGACTAATTCGAATTACACCGATTTTTAAACTATGCCCTTTGATTCTTTATCAGAAATACCCTCGGGAGTGGTGATATTTTCCAAATATTTGATTATGTTTAATAGCTATTTCTGGTAAAGAAACCTCCGTTACGGCGATAATATTTATTTCTGGAATTAGTGGTTCATCCTGATTATATACAAATTCTGTTTCTATAATATTTGATTCTGTATTCCTTATGAGTTATTTGATTCTGTATTCCTAATGATTTTTCTTACCAGGTCTATGTACTATTTTATACTTATATTCCTGTATTTGAATAGCCCAACGTACCAACCTATTTGTAGTGTGTTTTATTTCTTTTAACCAGGCCAGTGCCTTTTGGTCGGTAATAACTTTTAATTGTGAAGTAGCGAAATACACCCTAAATGGTTTGACACCCTCAGTGACTGTCCATTTTTTTCAAAGGGGTGAAGAGATAGTCCGCCATAGCGTATCACATGTTCACGACCGTCTTCGCCGATTTGGAGAAATAATATAGCCTAAAGCGTACCCAGAGGCATCAGTTGTCAAAACGCTTCGACATATCCGGATTGGCGAAGATAGGGGTTGAGAACAAATGTTTTCTTTATTGTGTCAAACGCTTCTTGCCACTCTTGTGACCACTTAAATTTAATATCCTTGTGCAACATTTAAAGGAAAGACTTTTTTGGATAAAGTAAACATAAATCGTCTATAATAGTTCCATAGCCCAACAAATTGTCTTATTTCATGCTAATTTTTAGGCTGTGGAATAGTTTGTACAGCTTCCGTTTCTTCTTTATCTAGGTGATCACGTGGCTAAGTGGGTAAGGTGCTGGCTCGCTAGCCTGGAGGTCGGGTATTCGATCCCTGCATTGGCCGAGAAAGTTCATCTCGATTTTCCGGCGCTTGGTTTTCCCTTGCCAGTGATGCATACAGAGGGCCCGATAAGAACAGCTGCCTAGTCGTTCAGGTAGGACGAAAAACTGAGGTCTCGTGTACACATGGGCGTGTACGTAAAAGATCCCTTAGCAGTTGGAATTCGGATGCTTCCCGGGAAAAGCACACTGTATGGTGTATGCCCGTCTTCAATTAGCCAAGGTTAGATGCAGAAGCGTAGGACGTTAAACCCCATTTCATTTATTCATGTATTCATGTTTCTGTATCTACTGATATACCATCTTTATTAAACATATGCCCGAAGTATTTAACGCTTTTTGCTGCAAATTTACATTAACTGGGTTCTCTGAATTTTTTAAATACATTTTTCAAATGTTGAAGGTGTTGTTTTAATTTTTTAATTAATATTATTATGTCATCAACATATATATACAAGTGCATATCGCCAATTAATGTCTCTTAGTATTTATGTCATAGCCATTTGAAAGGCTATTGAGGCATTAGTTGATCCAAAGGGCATACGTGTCAATTCATAAACATCTTCCTGTGTAATAAATGCGGCTTTATGTCTAGCTGTTTCATCCATTTCGATTTGCCAAAACCCACTAGTGCAATCAAGAGCAGAAAATATATTGGCCCGAGCTTCGCCTACCGAATCTTTTACATCTTCAAAGCGGATAATAGGAAAATAGTATGGTTTAGTTACTTTATTTTATTTCAACTGCAAATCTCCATTCTCTTGACTTTTTCTTTACCATAATTACTGTTGTTTTCAAGCATTTCTTTAATTTGTTTCGAAGTTTCATTTCTACCATTTACCGTTGCCAATATTTTTGTTTTAAAGATTTGAATACCACTCTTTTTTGGAATAAGGAGACGTAACATCGAGTTTTCGTTTCTACCTTAACAAGACTTTTAGCATCCATTATACCATTCTTAGCCAGGATGGGACATGGCTCTAACAATACAATTTCACCATTATCAATGTTGCTAATGCGAACAGGTAAATCAACGTCAGCAAATAAATATGGCTTCGGTTTAAATATACAAAATACGCAATTCAAAAATAATTAATTAAATTTGTATGGAATTAATATATACTCAGCCAAATTAAAAACTTGACACTGATGAATTTGAACAATTTTTTTTTTCTGATAAGTCAAATAAATTTTAATGTGTTTCTAACGATAGTAAGTAGTAGTACGAACCTTTAATTTCATAATATTGTAAAGGCAGGTGGGTCATGTGACTTTTGATCATATAAAGATACAAAACCTGAAAAACACGTGCAAAAAAAAAACTCGTGAGGTCAATCGATGCCAGTTTGCTTAAACTGAACACGCACACGTAACTTGAACTGAAAAAACAAATTAAAATTGTTATTTTCATAGTTGTTAGAAACCGTTGCGCCTTGCAAAGGTAGAACGTGTATGTGCTATCGACAGGCTCTTTGCTGGCCAGTCTGTGGTCACTGGTGCAAGAGTATTTAATTGTTTACGCCAGACAATAATTAATCTTGGAATGATAGTGCTTCAAACTGGAACTATTGCCGACCGCCCAAGGGCGGGAGCTCCACATGTGACCTTACTCCAGGAAGATCAAGCAATACGATTACGTCATATTAGAAACAGATTTGTCACTGTAAACTCCACAAGCAGAGAGTTGTTTGGTGGAAGGATAGCTGCACAAACTGTTCGAAATCGCTTGCAGGCGGCTGGTCTTCGAGCCCGGAGGCCCTATAATGGACCAATATTTACACCTCTTCATCGCCGTGCCGACTTGCGTGGGACACAGGATTTACTCAAAGACAGTGGAATTCGGTTGTCTTTAGTGACGAATCTCGATTCACTTTGAGATTTGCCTATGGCAGGGTCCGAGTGTACCGCAGTCGAGGTTAACGTTACGCTAAACTATACGTCAGAGAAGTTTACCGATTTGGTGGCGGCACGTTATGGTTTGGGATTCTCTTTGTACATATGGACGTTCTCCTCTTGTTGTTGTCCAGTATAGGGATCAGATTTTGCAATCAGTTCTTCTTCCGTTTATGCAGAGACGTGGGCCTGGGCTAACTTTTCAACAAGACAATGCTCGACCCCATACAGCAATTGTTTCCCCGAATTTTTTAAGAAATGCCGGTATCCAAGTCTTGAATTGGCCTTTGCTTAGTCCAGGCCTTAATCTTATTGAAAACATCTGGGACGAACTGGGTCGATATGTTCGTCAACAAGTGAACCTACCACTATTTATAAAGTATATGCACTTTTATTGAAATTAACACTGGGACCGTTGTTTGCACTCTTTTTATAAAAAATAATAATAAAATGGGACCAAGAGATAACCAATGGCGACCTACAAATAGTTAAAGTCACAAGATTAGAAGCTCTGAGTTTTTTCTTCTTTTTTAAAAAATATCGTGAAAGTTAAATTTCGCACCTGAACGTAAACAAGTACTGTTACACATAGCTATCCCTTAACGGTTAGACGGCTATTATAGGTTTTGCATTTTTAACGTATAGCGGATATATGTCGCTCGTGTTATATCTAGTCAAAATGTCGGGGGCCTTTTAATGAAAATATTTTGATTATGGCGATGGAGAATGACGACAAGAACATGATTCTTCATTAACTGGAAAATGCTGATGCACAACGCAATGGCCATGTAACATACGATGAAGATGTTGATTTTAATCTGGATAATATAAGCGATGATCAGTCCGTGGATTTATTTAGATTTGATAAAGATTCATTAAAGAGGCTTGGTATTGCATTGAAACTCCCCGAGAGATTCGTCTGTCTTAGGGTTTGGATTGTTCGTACTTTTCAGTTTAGTTGAATCCATGTCCATACACACAAGTGTGATTAGTGATACCACTGAGTCAATATTGGGCGGGGGTGTCATTTAAGATGACGGCCTGTTTAGCCTAATCCGTTTTCATACATAGTTTGGTTATTAAATGAACCCCACCCGGGAACATCTCACTGTGCCCCCTGCTATTATTCTCATATGGGGATTAATCAAGCAAGGGGATTATCGAATACAATGGTGTTAAAGGTATAGTCTATTTTAAAAAACTACTAGCATTAAACTAATTAACAACTTTATTCACAATAAAAGTAACGACAAATAATGTAACAACAAATACATGTATCAAACATATTTCAGAACTCTACTAAATGTGATATGGCGTCAGTATATTCAATTGCACCTTCTACTCCATCTAATAGTTCGATTTTTAGATAATTTAAGGGACTGTCCCGAATAAAACAGAGCCTCAAAAATAAAAGTCCGAGTCTGTATGAAATTTAAACACAAATATAGAAGAATGGTGTATATACCCTGACCCACAATTTCAGCTCAAAATATTAAGTCGTTTGGACGTGAGCGTTAAAACAGCTTATCCGGACACGTAACAAAGCTAAATGCATCGACGACACAGTGTTATAGTCTTATTCGATTGAAGAAAGCTTCCAACAAACGACTAAGTGGCTGGGGACCTGTGTAAACGCTAATATCACGCTAAACCCCGAGAAATTTCACTTCGCAGATAACTTGGTGGAATTTGCTGGCTTCGAGATCTGTGACACCACAGTTTGACCTAGTGCCAAATATTTAAGGGCCATCCACGACTTTCCTACACCTACCTATGTTACCGATGATCGATCGTGGCTCGTTCTTGTTCATCAGGTATCCTACGCATTTCCAATGGCATCGACAATGGCACCATTTCGCGAACTGCTTAAGCCAAGAAAACCTTTCTACTGGGACGACACACTAGATCAAATATTTAAATCATCGAAACTGCACATTATAGACTAGATTTGTAAAGGTGTTCAGATTTTCGACAAAACAAAACCAACAAGCCTCATCAAGGACTGGTCTAAAACCGGTATTGGATTCTGGCTATTTCAAAAGCATTGCAAATGTCGGGGCTTTGACACAAACACACTTTTCTGCTGCCCAGATGGTTGGAAAACCACTTTAGCCATGGGCAGTCGTTTCACTCCACCCGCTGAGTCTCGTTACGCACCGATCGAGGGTGTGGCACTGGCAGTCGCATACGCACTTGATTGTGCTAGATACTTTGTCCTCGGATGCACCAATCTGTACCTTGTCGTAGACCATAAGCCCCTGTTGGGTATCTTCGGAACACGACCTTTGGATGATATCAGCAACCCCCGCTTGCGCAATCTCCAGGAAAAGACGCTGCGCTATCGCTTTCAACTGATACACATACATACGTGAAAAAAGGGCCTATGATTGCATGTTCCGCTAACCATCGGGCACACGATCACCCAACAAGTATCACTTCATCGATGACAACGGTGCCATTACATATGGACATATCGGATGTGAATCACTTTCTATGTTACGTGTCCACTCGCCTACCACACACAGCATACCCGAACTTGGGATCAAAACCTTGTGGACCTAAGTAACTAAGGGCCATCATATGAGGATTGGCCGTTAGCCCTGTGCAATTATCATCGAGTCAGAGATTACTTACTAGTATACACATTAAATGGAGTACTAATGTACAAGGATATAAATATCGTCCCCGAATCGCTACGTGACCAGTGCATTCACGCCGTCCACTCAGCGCACCAGGGTACCTCAATGATGACAGCAAGAGCAGAATCGTCCATTTTCTGGACAGGAATCTCTAATGACATCGCTCAGGCTAGATCACAGTGCTACCATTGCAACAGAATCGCACAACCACAACCCAATGCTCCACCTACACCTTTAGCCGAACCACAATATTCGTTTCAGTACATAAGTGCCAATTTCGAATACAAGGGACACAGCTACCTCGTTATAGTTGACCGGTACTCTAATTGGCCGATCGTCGAACGCGCCTCCGAGGGTGCAAATGGTCTAGTCAACTGCCTCCGCCGTACTTCTGCAACATATGGTATTGCCGACGAATTATCATCCGCCGGGGGAACTGAATTCACCTCCTTAAACAATGGGGCGAACATCATCGTCTATCATCCATTGCCTTTCCACGCTGTAATTGTCGTGCAGAAACAGGAGTGAAAACCATAAAGCGTCTCATCGCTAACAACACATGCCCTGGTGGTACCTTAGATACTAATACATACCAATTGGCAATCTCACAGTATTGTAAGACTATTTTTCTCTACGCTGGTTATTTGAGAATAAAGTTAATATTATTACAAAAATGTTATCGCCGTCCCAATGTGTATTTGGCCGATCTACAAAGGATTTCATCCCCGTACGTCCTGGTCGTTATCTCCCGAATTCTACTTTGGCGGCCCGTGAGGAAGCTTTGCGTAACCGACACATGCGCGATGCCGAGCGTTGGTCAGAGCATACTCATCGCCACCCACCACTGAAAGTAGGTGATACAGTTAGAATACCAAACCAAATGGGTCCCTATCCAACGAAATGGTACAAAGCCAATACTATTATCGAGGTCCAAAAATTTGACCAATATCTTGTCCGTGTGGATGGTTCTGGACTTTCTACCCTTCGCAACGGGAAATACCTCCGAAAGTATGTGCCTGTTAAGCTGCCACCCCCTCAACGGTCAATCTTGGACGACCTCCGGACCTTTCCATATCACCTACCTGATCCCAGAGCTGATGTGCCTCGACTGGAAGGAACACAGCTGGATACTCAACAAAGAAGATCCAGAACCACCACTCCACCCTTGTAAGACCAATCCACCCCTGTTCCATCAACAGTTGTCCCATCTCCTTCGTACGCAAGACTCCCGGTGATACCGTTTCCACCTCCTCGTCAGTTTCTGGAAAAACCACAACCACCAACAACCACTCCGACCGCGGCGGCTAAACAAACTCAACCGGCTTGGTTAAAAGGCTATGCTAAATAATGCAACACTGATAACTATTATCAGTCCCAGTACGATTATGGACAATATCTCAAGAGACTTGGGGGGAGATAGAGAATTATTATAATGTTGTTGTGTCCATTGCTCTTGTTATTGCTGTTTATCGTGGTGATGTTGTTGTTGTATTCATGGATTTTCTTTAAGCCGTTCGTGTACTTCTTTAAAAATAATTTGCATTAGCATTTATGTTATTATAATATGGTCGGATTTTTTGTACTATTTTATCATTGTAGCAGATGGTACTTGACAATCGAGACTATATTATACATAACTGATTAGAAAAGGGTCAGTAAACTTGTCATTACAAGGCCCGCATTTAAGATTACCGCATTTGAAAAAAAAGGTAGGCTATACGACCGTACTATTTGTACCATGGTAGTGATCTTTTATTTTCGTTTTTAATGAATGGTCAATACATGAATAATGAGATAAATCAATGTTCATAGACCAATTATGTAATCTGGCTATAATAAAACTTAACCTTTCATTGATTTACATAGACTTCCTGGTATAATTTGACAATAGAACCACACAGAATATTTGGTTGTAAACTTGTTTATATCCGATTATACAGAAATAAAGATATAGAGGGTTTAAAATATCCTAAAATAGTGTTGAAATAAAAAGTGGAAAAAAATATATTAGGATTTTATTTTAAAGTTACATTAGTTAAGAGCTAAATCTGCCTATAGCAGGTCTTTCGTTGGGCCTTAAATGTTTTCTAAAGTATTAATTAGACATTATTTAACTTTTTCAGGCCTTAATCAACTTTGGATGGCATCAGATTGCTCCGATATTAAACAGATTAAAACGTTTCAGTGATACTTCGATTTAATCAAATATGGCGAACCCAGACGGTTCGAGGCCTAGCTTCGATCAACCAGGACCGTGGTTGAAACTATTGCACACATCTGCCAAATCTTCAAATGCCAATATCTTCGCTTTCAATAGAGTAATTTGAATGAAATTTTCAAAATATTCATTTTACATCATCTACTTTCGAACTATTATAGCAAGAATGGCTAGTTCTTATCTTTATCTTGAATAAAATAACTTTAAAAAGCAAATTAGAATATTAACTATTATTCTAAGAAGTATATATATGTCGTATTTACAATATTTTGTATACATTATTAACATCTGAAGACGCCCAGAGGGCAGACAGCTAGCTTATATGATTTAAAGGGACAATAACACTCTTGCTGGCTTGACAGGTCCAGAAAAGTTGTTTAGCCTTATTCTAACTACAAGATATTTAAGTGTCTTTCCTGTTGTGTAAATTATCCATTACAACCTATCTTACTTGTCCAGAGGGTTCGAAAATAGTAGTTGCATTTGAAAGTGTTTACGTAAATCTTTTCAACCCATGTTACGGCATGTAGTTGAATTTTTCCAATTTTTAAAATTAGGTGTGTTATGATGAAATTTGTATCATTTATTAATTGAAATATTGGAAAAGAGTACAAATTGTTGACCAGAATAAAGATTGGGACATATTATTCAGTTACAACAAGAGTGGTATTAGGGCTTTAACGTATGTCAGAATGAAGTAATTTTAATTAATTTTAATTTTTAATTAAAGCCCTAATACCACTCTTGTTGTAACTGAATAATATGTCCCAATCTTTATTCTGGTCAACAATTTGTACTCTTTTCCAATATTTCAATTAATAAATGATACAAATTTCATCATAACACACCTAATTTTAAAAATTGGAAAAGTGGAAAATTATGTATTTATCTACCGTAAACAAAGAATATTTTACTTTATCTACTGGTCCATAATACGGTCGCATTTATATATCTTATCATATGCAGCTTTTTTTCTCCCTTATCTGACAGACCGTGGGTGGAGCATGTATATATATATACCTCGACAGTTGCTAACCAAACAGAAAGATAGCTAGACATTCATTACCATGCGTGTGTTTCTTGGTGGAATATTTGTTGCTTTGTTCCTGGTTGTCCAAGGGGTGAAGAAGAATGTTTTATTTATAATAGCTGATGATTTGAGACCACAGCTCGACCTATACAAGGAATTTAATCTTGGACCGACATATACACCAAATCTCGATGATCTCGCAGGTAAAAGTTTGTTGGTCAAGAGAGCCTATTGCCAGTATGGTCTGTGTTCGCCTAGTCGAACATCTTTCTTAACGGGTCGCAGACCTGACACGACCCACGTCTACGACTTGCAAAGTAATTTCCGTAATGTCGGAGGCAACTTTACAACCCTGCCTCAGTATTTTAAGAACAATGGATACAGGAGTGTGGGTATGGGTAAAATATATCATCCAGGCAACAATGATCCTATATCTTGGGATGAATATTATCTAGAGCCAGCGAGTGATACTCATGGTGGACCAGGCGGACCAGGCGGACCCATCGGCCGCGACGTACACGTAGGACCCGGCGGACACATAATACCCGACGGACACATAGGACCCGACGGTCACGGACCACCTGGCGGACAAGGACCACCAGGCGGACAAGGACCACCAGGCGGACAAGGTGGGCCCGGAAAAACCGACAGTTGGAGAGCCGTCTCCGATGCCGAACGACTTGAAACTCCATTAGACGATGACAAAATCGCAGCCCAAGCTAAGACGTCCCTGAATGAACTATCAAAAGGTGATCAACCATTTTTCTTGGCCGTAGGCTTCACTAAGCCTCATTTACCTTTCGTCTTCCCACAGAAATATTTGACACATTTTCCATTATCTGAAATCCACCTTCCTAACAATGCCTATGCGCCTATAGATATGCCGAGTTTGGCTTGGTTTGACATGGCTGAACTCAGATCTTACCAGGATATACGTGCCTTAAACTTTAATGGCCAGCCAAACACTACCCTTCCTGATGATACAGTCAAAGATTTAAGACGAGCCTACTTTAGCACGGTCTCTTACATGGATGATTTGGTCGGAGATGTTTTGGCGGAATTAAAAAAGCTAAATTTGATGGATGACACAATCATAACTTTTACAGGGGATCACGGATACAACTTAGGTGAACATGGGCTGTGGGGTAAGCAAACAAACTTTGAGGACGCTTTACACACCCCTATGATGATCCGTGTTCCGGGAATGACTGACCAAGGTGCTGTCACAAATCAACTCGTTGAATTTGTGGACCTGTTTCCCACCCTAGCCGAGGCAGCTGGCCTTCCTCAAGTGCCCCTCTGCCCAGAACAGTCATCTGGTGTAACTGTCTGCACGGAAGGGAAAAGTATGCTCGACTTAATTAAAAATCCGGCCGCACAGTGGAAAACCGCCGCCTTCTCACAATATTACAGCAGTGCGAAGAATGCAATGGGATATACAGTAAGAACGGATAAATACCGTTACACTGAATGGGTTCATTTTGATGGAGCACCTACCTATAAAGCAGATATGTCACAAACGATGAGCCGAGAACTTTATGATCACACCCAGGACATGCAAGAAAATGTAAACCTGGCTGCTCGTCCTAATATGGCCAGCATCGTAGCATCCTTGAAAAAGACTTTAGATGTTGGATGGAGATCTGTTAATACAGATTTAATTGGGAAATAAAATGTTTAACATTTAATCCGCTTTATCTTTTAAATTATGTTGATTACAAAAAATATTTTTTTTATTATTGAAAGGCGAAGCCACGGTGGCATAGTGGGTAAGACATTGGTTCGCTAACCTAGAGGCCCCGTGTTCGATAATGGTGTTGGCAGTGGAAGTTTTGGAAGGCACGTAAAAGTACACTTGACAGTTTGACTTAGATATAAGAGTCGGCCGTAGCGTCGCTGTCCGGGCTAGGAGCAGAACATTGGAACGTTAAACCCCATTTCAGTAATTGAAAGGTGTAAGTGATTTGAATTCTGGGTATTCCCCTTTTTATTAATTAGTAGTCTGGATTCACCTAACATTGTATTATTTTGTAACGTGCCATGCGATAGTAGTGCAGCTTAATAGGCCACAATGGATTCCTCGGCAGTTACAGGTAACAATGATGATAAGGCAGGGCCTATTTAACGTGCCTGAATAATTCATGCTTGGAGAATCATAAATCCTTGCTTTGGAATTATGGTGTGCATCTTTGTGATTCTGAAAAGGCTGCTTCGGGAAGTTTAGCAAGTGTCATTTATAGCAATCGACCTGATTATTAGTTACTGTGTTTGATTTTGTTTAAATTTCGTGTTTTATATGTAAATGTCTAAAAAATAAGGATGTTGTGCCGCAAGTAGTCAACTTCAGAAACAGTAACGGTTGATTGGCTTTTTGGCTGCCAATGATACCGATACGTAGCTATAAATACAAATCTGTAAAATGTAAACCGGGCTGCGACCTTGAAATTGACAAAAGTGGGTCGCAACGCATATAATACTGTAATATGAATGTATATCGACTGATTTACAGTCAATCGTCCCCGTTTTTACTCTAATTTCAAATCAGTTATGTTTCGCCAAAATAGGCCGACAGTCTCAATCGAATGCAAATTTCTAGCGTTTGGTTATTCCAGTCTCCATATGCCGTTCGATTTGGTACATTCGTGTACCAATGATAAAATGTTTATTTTGTCTTAGATATTGGATATCAGAAACCCATCTTTTCCAGGTAAGACCACATCACCAATGCTGATTTGAATTGCAAAAAAAAATCGTGTTTTCAATGTCGAAGATTTGGGATGATATTGCGTTACGGACTTAGCTCCTTTAAAATAGGCCCTGGTACAAGGTAATGTAATGTCTGGCACTACCCATATAACAACATTATACCTAACTTATTGTATCATGTATTGTGCCATATTATGAATAATGGGGATTAACATCACTCGACACAAACTAGGTTTTATCGCACTTACGTTATCTTAATATTTTATTTTTAAAAAGCCTATAACGTTGGAAGAAGTTTGAGTTAAACAAACTCATCCAAACGCAGGATTAAAGCTATATTCCTGAAGCAATGGCCCGAGAAATCCCTCTCTGGCCATTGCTGGAATGGCGTCTGTTTCTTGAATTTACGCGGGAATGTGTCTATTCTTTCCATTCAATAAAAGCTATCACTTACGTACAGCAACATGACAGCCCTTCGTTTATTCTGGGTCTTTCTTTAAACTTTGGACAATGATTTAAGGTATTAAAAGCCGTGAAAGTATGTTCGTTTCCAAACAGTATTGTTTACATTTTATTCATCTTAATAGCCTCGTTTGTCACGCAATTAGTTTTACTGCAGTATTCTTCTATGTACTGGTTAAATAGTCATAATAAAATCGTGAGCCATGACGTAACGTTATGTAAACATATTTGATCCAATACTTGCACTCGTTTTAAATGTAAAGCTTTTGTAGGGCAGCTAGTGATTGGCCAGTAGACGGACTACTGACCAATCAAAATTTAAAACAACAATATCCACTCAAAATAGCAGTGTGTAGTGGGATTACCTCTAATCAAACGAAACGCTGCGAGGAGTATGGATTAAAGCTAACTAGATACAGAGAATCGATTCGGATTAAAACTGTCTAGCTCTACGGGAACTTGAGTCAGAAAATCAGATTAAAACTGGCAATAGGCCTAAACAGAAACTCGAGTCAAAGCTGAAAGTTGTGGAAAATAAAACAGATACTGCTGTTATTAATCTGACTTTAATGTAACTTGTCTTTATTTAGGCTTATTTGTTAAACAGACTGCAAATTACGAAATTTATATTTTAGTCTTGTAATAGTCTTTGGTAGGCTATTCATAAGACAATAAAATTTATATCGATATTTTCCACAAATTGTCATATTTAATTTACAGTCGTAACGTTTTGGTGTCAAAATGCCCCTCAAAATGCGATTTCCAAGCAAGTTTGGAGGTAGTAATCAAGGGAAATAACTCGTGTAGGCTCTATTGCACGAAATCGCTTGTTTGGAAATCGTATTTTTTGAGAGATATCTTTGAAACAAAAACCTTACGATTTTAAATTAAAAATGCAAATTTGACACACAGAACAGTATGTTATCAAATATATATTATTATTTTATGAGTTGAAATAATGGTGGGTTAGAGCAGAGCCTTATATATAAGGCTCTTGGTTTGGGTAAATCGTGCTACAGTATCGGATTTTGTTGCTTTCGTCGGCCCTGGCCCCTTTTAAAAATGGGCCCGATTAATCACCGGAATTCATTTACAATCACCGGAATTCACTTCAAAAATCCACGATTTCTCCCACAAAACTCATTTATTTTAAATGTATAATACATTATGATCCCCCCACAGGCCAAATAAAGGCCCTGTGGATGTATTTATTTGAAAGACTACCGAAATTCAAATAATTTATGCATCATGATTATGATAACGTAGGGCGCGTCGTATTACCCAAATAGCCGAACTCCGAAATAGCAATGTGCGTCGAATTAACCAATAACTCCAAAAAAAACACAAAATAACAATTTGGTTGAATTTAAGAAGCCTCACCGGAATCCATTTACAATCACCGGAATTCACATATTATAATCACGGGAATTCACTTACAAAATCCCCGATTTCTCCCACAAATTCATTTATTTTAAATGTCTAATACATTTTGATTCCTCCACAGGCCAAATTAAGGCTCTGTGGGTGTATTTATTTACCATATTATTATTTAAAATCGCAAATTTTTAGTGTCAAAATGCCCCTCAAAATGCGATTTCCAAGGAAGTTTGGAAGTCGTAACCAAGGGACAAGAAGTAGTGTCGTCTGTCCAGAATCGTGGGTTCTCTCTGGGTCATCACACTGGTAAAGCCCCCCACACACACACACACACACACACACACAAGAGAATTAATGAAATGACATAGTGGACGTTAAACCTTATCCCTCTGCCTCTATCTACATAACTAAAATTACCGACAAAGTATTTTGTGTAGGCTACGTTTTAATCCTTATATATCACTTTAACTAGTGCATTATTATATAAGATGGACATCAATAGGGGCCTATATAAATAACTATTTCAACCCTCCATGGGTATCGTCAGGCGGTGGCAATAACAGAAAGTTATTACAGATTCCCCCGCTATAGTATATCAAGCCAAATAATAACCTGTAAAGGATTTCAAATTAACTGCCAAACATTCTACGCACAAGGGTGCTACCTGACGAGGTAACGAGACACTTGGCGATTATTTTTAATTCCGTTACAAACCTTTTATTAAAACATACAAATATTTTAAAAATGTTGCATAAGTAAAAAAAAAAGCAAGATATGACCAAAAATTAATCTGTACAGGAATTCAAATTAACTGCCAAACATTCTACGCACAAGGCGTTACCTGACGAGGTAACGAGACACTTGGCGGTTAATTTGAATTCCTTTTAAGACAATGTCTAAATAATTGTGTGTAGAATGTTTGGCAGTTAATTTAAATTCCTTTACAGACTATTATTTGATCATATCTTGTTTTTTTCTATCTTATTATACATTTTTAAATATTTCAAATTAACCGCCAAGTGTCTCGTTACCTCGTCAGGTAGGCCTAACGCCTTGTGTGTAGAATGTTTGGCAGTTAATTTGAATTACTTTACAGATTATTATGCATATATCATTTGAATTCCGGTAATCTTTCAAATAAATACACCCACGTGGCCTTTTTTTTTTTTGGCCTGTGGAGGGATCATAATGTAGGCTATTATAGGCTACATTTAAAATAAATAAATTCCGGTGATTATATGTGAATTTCGGTGATTGTAAATGAATTCTGGTGATAGTCTACCATAGAGTTATATATATAACTCTGTGTAGTCTACCCGTTAAAAAAAAAGATATAAACATTCAAATTCAAAGTGTCTATACGTGAAGTCAATTTTGGATGACTTTTATTATATCTTTAACTTTAAATGGTGTTTTAAAAACCAAATCGATTCATTCTTGTCTGTTCCGGTAAATTCCCGTTAGTTTCGGTCATTTGTAGTTTTCGGTAATTCTTCGAATTAGCGGGAGATAACTCTGCGATGTAAACACTGAAATAGGAAAGACGTGAAAAATGTAAACAAATGTTTGCAATATATTTTTGGTGAGATTTGTATAAAAAAAATGTATATCGTTTGATAATGTATTATGTTTACTTGTTTTCTACAACGATGTCATTCAGTTTGGATCAGCTTGCTAATACGTACAACTGTACAACTTGAACTGATTCGTGAATCGTGTTTGAAATGTCATTTATTTATTTTAGTCGACTTTCACTTTCGTTTAATATCACTCTTCTCTTGTTGTAACTGAATAATATGTCCCAATAATTTCACAGGTTGATGGTTGTAATTAATTACTTGCAGGTCGGGGTTTTGGCCTAAATTAATCGATTTATGAGATATATTATTTGACCATTATCTATGATTTGACAGAGATTATAATCAGATACGGTATGACACCAAATCGCATATTTGGGGTTCATTTTTTAAAATGACCCCCCCGTCAGACTCTGCGGTCAGTAAAAGGAGTCGCTCTGACACAGGAGCTCGGATCGGGTTCCCAGCCCCAATCCGCCCCTGGCCATATATTATGTCGTGGAATTTAATAAATACTGCTATAATATTTACTTCAGATATACTATATATGGGCCTACCACTACCAGTACTAGTAGTTCTGAGGTCAAGAAATATTATTTGGACAGTTTTTGTGAATGGGTGACTAGCTTGCTGAACAGTTTAACAAAAGGAAATTATCAAGTATATATATCAATCAAAAAGCTAATTCCTACAACAGTCAACCCATATTCTTATTCATAAAAAAAACATAAAAAAGGGGGTGGGGGAGACTGTTGTAATTTACACCTACCAACTGTACAAACTACATGTATGACTGTCAATATGTATCGTGCTACTATGATACAGATAGCCTACACAAAACGGAGAGGGATGTACCATGTGACATAAAACTTAGAAGAATACATTCATCTTTCACAACCCCACGACTTATCACAAGTGAAGAAATAGCATTGGCCATATAATGATGGACATGTCTGTTTGTTGTCTACAGTTGTGTTCTAATTAGCTTGCTGTTAACTTTAATATTGTTTGGTTTCAGAAATGTGCAAGGCATGTTGCCTACATAATTGTTAAATCATGTTGACTGCAACTGAAATGTAAGTACCGGGTTTATAGCTTAAAAGCAACAAAAGAAGAATAGGCATGGTTCTAAGGAGTTTGGACATCTTCTCAAATTCGTAGGTTTACTCCGGTACTCCGTTTTCCTACCCAGGGAAAGACCCCTAAGCATAATAAAATAAGATAGCTTGTCTCTGATATTACCGGTGGAAGTGGATGCTTAAGAATAGAAGAAGAGAGAGAGAAATGGGGTTTAACGTCCACTAGACACAACTTAGGTAATGGAAGAAAACTGGAGGCCCTGGAGAAAACCCACAAGGTTGGACAGACGACCCTACTCCTAGTCGCTGGAATCTAAACCACGCCACTTGATTCAATGCCACACCTTGATCCAATGCTCGCGTGTTAAGCATTCGGCCACCAAACCCCCTAGAAGAAGCAACAGGGTTCTTCTCAGTGTGTTGACTGATGTGCGATAGGAAAATTTAGTCAACTTACATACTAGGAAGAAATACAGATTATCTGGTGGTTTCAAGGGGGTCAGGGCGAATGGCTAGCACATGCACACTGTATCTTAAGGTCTGTCCTTGAGTCAACTGGCGTGGTTTCAATTCCTCAGTTGTCCTTGTGGGTCTTCTCTAGCACTTTTACGTGCAAGCCAATTATTGAAATAAAATTGAACCATGTGTTACTCTCGAAACGACCTAGTTTTTGTCGGAGGTTAAACCCTTCCTTCCCTCCTACTTTATCAGCTTTTAAGCCTATACTTAATTTCAAATTTTTGCAAAAAATATTTGGATTTTTTTCTAGAACTGAGAGGTTTCAGTACTTTGGTGAAACAGTGTTACAATGTACAGTTCATATTAGTAAAGGAATCCGCGATGGTGAAAACCATACCGTACCCAAATATGTTTGTGCCTTACTTAACTCCGGCGGAGGAATACTTCAGATGAAAAATGAAGACACAAATCGTTATTTACAGTCTAAAGACTTGGACATGTGGTGGAGCGGAATGGAAAATGCTATCACAGATATTCTTTCAGGAGATGATCTTTGTAACTATCTTGACTTTGTAGGAAATTTTGATGACAAGTTTTTCTATCTTTTTGTCAAATCGTCGGAACATTTGTGTACTATAAACTATCACAGTCGGTTGCCAACGGAAACAGCCACCCATGACGTCAGTCATCGCTCTGTTATAAAGCTGCTATCAAAACGTGGCCAACCAGGATTATTGTCCGATCTACCTCCTATACCTAAAGAGTATTATTACCTCCAGACAGAAGAGAGTTTAAAACAGGAAGGAAAGCAAATCCAGTTCAAATCATTATCTACGAATAATTGTGAGGTCACTCGATCTCTACCTAAGAGAATAAGGTACGAAAATAAAACAAGAACAATAACTTATCAATTTCTGTCACTAAGTATTTTTTAGCACATGATGGAAATCTATGTTGAATTAAAAAGTCCCAGCTTTTAACATATATGAAGCAATAAGCAAAATCATTATGCGGATGGATATCTGATGAACTTCTATGGATTTGCGATTCTCACTCTCATTTGTGATACTATGCAGATGACCAATTCACTCACTTCACGCCTTAAAAATTTCTACTCAAGAAGTGTTTTAAAACCTTTATGTTTTTCAGTGCAGCACTTTCTAAGTACATAACTGCATTTGCTAACCATGAAGGTGGCCATATATATTTTGGTATAGAAGATCAAAGGGCAGAGGTGACAGGCGAAGATTTATCACCTGAACATCAGGAATTGACAGGTAAATGTGGCCTTAAATTGAAATAAACACTTTACGTCTAAAGTGAATTCAGTTTTATTAAGCTACCATCACAGATTTGTGCTATAAAACCAATTATAGGCTTAACTCCTGATCGATTTATGGAAATTTTTCAGAATTTAAACTGAAATTATGAACATTACTGTACCATAAAAATGTTCATGAATATTACTGTAAATGTAAATGGATTACATTAATACGGGGACCTGTATCATGCTGGCTTTCAGTAATAAGGGGGGGTCGGGAGTCAAAATGACTCCGAATACTGAAGTCCTTCAGTATAATTTATAGGGACTTGGTTCTTAACAAAACACCTATTTAGACTCGTTTGATTCACATTTGTTTTTAAAACTGTTATGGTAACCTTTTTTTTCTTAAATTTCAGTACATGATATTAAGAGGAGAATGAATTCAGTTATATGGGGAGAGAGTAGTTTTCAAGCTGAAAGGGGACGTCACTGGGATATTAATTTTTTCCCTGTTTATAATGTGCCATATAGAGTACGTATTTTCAAATTTGGAGAGAATGTTCATTTCGTAATAGTAAATAAACCAAGAAAAAAGAGGCCTTGGTGTTAAAGGATCAATCCGCTGATTTTACCAGGAATCGATTCATGTTTGCTAATTGCCATAGGACAGGTCTGGCATATACGGGCTGTTTAGCATCCACGCTCTGTCTTGATAAATCCACAAGTGTGGCTCTGCCATAATCGATATACTAGTAGGACTCCAGCCACTATTGTGACTTTGCCAGGATCGATCCACTAGTGTGACTTTGCCAGGATCGATCCACTAGTGTGACTTTGCGAGGATCGATCCACTAGTGTGACTCTGCCAGGATCGATCCACTAGTGTGACTGCCAGGATCGACCCACTAGTGTGACTGCCAGGATCGACCCACTAGTGTGACTCTGCCAGGATCGATCCACTATTGTGACTCTATTTAGGGTAGTCTGCCTCATACTCCAGGTTCTCTTATTCCCCCCAGTCACACTGTTCAAAAATTCCTGTGTTTAGAAATGTGTTGTCAAAACAATTATCAGCTTTTGTTAAATTTTTGTGTTTTCCATAAATCTATGAATAAGATTTTGATAATTATTTCTTGAATTATTTCTACAGGCTCGACGTATGGTTGTTGTAGTTAGTTTATGTAAATTCCCTGGTGGCGTTTTTACAACTTCTCCAGAAAGTTACTACGTTAATTATACAGAAAATGTTAAAAAATTTACTTTTGATGACTGGAAATCCGCAACTTTAGCAGAAATCAGAGGTGATTTTTCAGACATTTTGATATTTTTTATCAAGAATTTCATAATTTTATATTTTGTTGTTGTTTAACATCCCACCTCTCTGTTCTAACTGGGCTAATGAAAACGAGCATAAGCCATGCCATGTGGGGAATTTTCCCTGGACATTAATTGAATTCCAACTGCCAAGGCTTCTCTTATGTGCAGGCCAAAGTGTCCATATGACCAGTTTTTCATCCGATGCAAACGAATAGACGCTTTCCTTGCCAGTCCCTCCACCTTGCACCACCGACAAGAGGAAACCAAACTAGAACCCTGTGGCTCTTGAGATATTGAGTCAACACCTCATTCCATTATTCAATGCGGCTTTTTCATAATAGTGCCCATGCCACTGAATTAAAATATACTACATACTGTTACATATATATATAATTAGAATCCATCTTTTAGATAAGGGGGGAGTGTGATCTAGTTATGCACATGAAATTACAAGGTCTGTCATTGAGTCAAGTACTGTGGTTCCCATTCCCCATTTGAACATGACAAGGAGTAGTGTAGCATGTCCAACCACATGGGTCTTCTCTGAGACTTCCGATTTCCTCCTACTGCTAAAAACCCATACATGCAGGCTAATTATGGAAATAAAATTGAACCATAAGTTAGTCTCGAATGAACCTCCTTTTTTTAAAGTGCATGTTAAACCCCATCTCTCTTTTTCAGATAAACCCGAATTACACAGTAGATTTGTTAAAATACCAATACCGAGTCCATGTCCTAGATTAGTATTTGGTTTGGTTCATACTATTAAAACTTCCAGAGAAAAACATTTCAAAGGTATGTTTTTTTTGTTTTGTAATATTAGCCCCTGTGATTAATGTCTACACGAGATTGTAGAGTTAACCTTGACATTGAACCAACCTTGAACTTTACAGCTCGATTATCATAGCTAGACATCTCATTTGGAAAGCACGATAATCATGATAATGTCTATCAAGGAATCTAAGAGGTCGGGAGCTGAGGCAATGACCAGTCAAATTTAGTGCAGAGTATTATGTAAAGGCATTGATAAGAGGTAATGACCAGGTCTTCTATTGAAGACTATACTAACTACATTTTTATACGCCCACATTTTCATGTGGACGTATTATGTCGTCGCCCCTGTCCGTCCGTCGACAATTGTTTGTGGACTCTCTACAGGTCACAATTCTTGACCGATTTTGACGAAACTTGAAATAAAGGTTTATCCCCAAAAGATCTCGGCTGCTTTTGATATTGGCATCTATCGGATCAAAACTTCATGGATTATGGTCCCTGATTTTACGAAAAATCACGTTTTTAGCTTGTGGACCCTATAGAGGTCACAATTTTGAACCGATTTTGATGAAATTTGACATGCATGTTTATAACCAAAAGATCTTGGTTCCTTTCGATATTTGTACCTATAGGAACGTAATTTCCTGAATTATGGCCCCTGATTGTCCGAAAAATCACCTATTTTAGCCACTGGTACCTCTGGAGGTCACAATTATTATCCGATTTGAAAAATCGTTCGATTATATCACCGTTACACCCTAAGGAAGCTTGGGTTCGATTTTTGGAAAAATCGGTCTAAAATTACCACACAAAATGGCCGACGTTCGTACGCGAATACTGTTAAAAAATGGTATATCAAGGTTGTGGACCCTGTAGAGATCACAATTTTAATTCGATTTTGATGAAACTAGATATGCATGGTTATCACCCAAAGATCTTGGTTCCTTTCAATATTTGCGCATATCGGATCATAACTTCCTGATTTATGGCCCCTAATTATACGCAAAATCGCCTTGGTTTAGCTTGTGGTCCCTCTGGAGGTTACAATAATTTTCCGATTTAAAAAATCGTTTGATTATATCACCGTTACACCCTAAGAAAGGATGAGTTCCAATTTCGGGAAAATCGGACAAAAATTGTTATACAAAATGGCCGCCGTTTGTACGTGAATACTGTTAAAAAATGGTATATCAAGGTTGTGGACCCTGTAGAGGTCACAATTTTAATTCGATTTTGATGAAACTTGAAATGCATGATTATAACCCAAAGATCTTGGTTTTCGATATTTGCGCATATCGGATCGTAACTTCCTGAATTTATGGCCCCTGATTGTTCCGAAAAATCCCCTATGGTCCCTCTGGAGGTCACGATTAATATCCAATTAAAAAAAACGTTTGACTCTATCACCATTACACCCTACGGAAGGTTGAGTTCAAATTTCTAGAAAATCAGAACATAATTGCCAGACAAAATGGCTGCTGTTTGTACGCTAATAGTGTTGTGGGCCCTGTAGAGGTCACAATTTTAATTCGATTTTGATGAAACTTAAAATGTATGTTTATAACCTAAAGATCTGGATTCTATTCGATATTTGCGCATATCAAATTGTAATTTAATGAATTATGGCCTTTGATTGTAGGAAAAATCGCTTTCGGTATTGCTTGTCCTCTATCCATCTATCGAAAATGTGGGCGTATCCAGCCTGGCAGTGCCAGCTTACTATCTTTTAAGGTGTATTAAGTTTGTATATCTACTTTTCAGCCACCACTGGTTTAAATTTACACCCTAAACATATACTGGATACGATCGATAATCATAAAACCATAGCAACCATCAGAACAATATTACTTACATTCCATGCAGAACCACATCTAGCAATAGACATTCATTCATGGGGTTTCCGAATTCCTCTCACAACGGAATCATTTCCTGAACAAATCACTAGTTATGTTGTTTTTAGTCTCCATTATGGTGTCTTGTTAATAACATTTGTGAAAAAGAAAGTGAAAGACAAAGAGCAAGCTATCAAAAATTGTCGGAATCTGGCAAGTAAATTAAAACAACAGCTTGTACATTATGGTGGCAGTTGTGAAAGAATAGGCATAAGCTGTCATATTGTTGATATCAGTGATGAACTTAATTTACAAAATTTTCAAGCAGAAATAAGTCGCCGATTTTATCCGTCAACCTTTTATATGGACGAAAATAAATTAGATAAGTTGTTGGATTCTGCGTTCGTGTCGATAGCGACTTATTTACCTCATGAGGCCAAAACGCGACATGAAGAATATTATTTTCTCTTGACCTCCGATCAGTTTGAATTATTGTGGACTCATCAATTTACCAAGGAACTATGGATCCACGGACCTCCTGCTTCTGGAAAAACTGTGTCCACTCTACAGATGATTAGTGAATTATCTCGTCGAGGATGTACCAAATCTCAAATATTGTATTTGGCTGAGAATCATCTCCTGTGTTTGTATATAAGGTTGGTGAAACATATACATGTATTAAAAAATTCCCTAACTTTCTGCTATATCTAGTTGAGAACTTTTTTAGTTTATCTAAGATTTAAGAACACTTTTTTAATGAATAATTCAATTTTTAGCATCTTTTTAATTATAATCCATTTTTTTTAAAAGAAAGGCTATAAATCTTAGATTTTTTTTAATTTTTTCGATTCCCAGTTTGTACATGACACTAGGTGGGGTCGCCTGTCTAATCTCATGGGAGGTTTTCTGTGGCCTCCAGTTTACTCGCTCTGTTAAAGACCCCTATGTGCAAGCAATTTATTGAAATAAAATAGAACCATATGTTAATCGAGAAATAACCTTGTTTCTGTCGTTAAGGGAAGTTAGATGGCTTAATGGTTAGCGTGCGCACGCTGTATCATTAAGCCTGTTATTGAATCAGCTGGTGTGGTTTTTCGAATCTTCGGTTGTACGTGGAAAGGGGTGGGGTCGCCTTCCAACCTTGTGGGTTTACTCCTGGTCCTCCAGTTTCCTCCCACTGCTAAAGACCCCCTTACATGCAAGCTTATTATTGAAATAAATTAAACCATATGTTAGTACCGAAATGTCCTAGTTTGTGTTGAGTGAACGTTAAACCCCATTTCTCTCTCTCTCTGTTTCTGTCAAGCAGCGGTAAACCCCATTTCTTTTCATGTCTATCATATATTAGTAAAAATATATTCCATTGTTTCAGGTCGTTCAATATTTGTCTTGTTGTAAACAGAAGAGAACTAATGCGTGACAGCCATGACCCAGAAATAATGGCAACCAAATATGGTCAAATACAAAATGTTTTCATAGACGAGGCGCAGAATTTCAAGGATCGCGATGGAGATTGGTACAAACTGGCAGAAACATTATCCAAGCAGAATTCATCATCCTCTGGAACTGACATAAAAAGTGGATATTTTTGGATGTCGATGGACTATGCACAAAAAGTCCATAAATTTAAAGCAGGAATACCAAGTCTTATTGGTAAAACTAACTTTATGTTGAGTGAGATTTCACGAACATCTAAAGAAATATTTGAATATGCTTCCAAATTTATGAATAGTAATAACTCAAACTGCTCCTCTGATACAGATTATATGCAAGACAAGCCCAAATTAGGGCATGAGTTCAATTCTGGTCATAAGGTCAATGTCATCCATTGTGATCAAAAACTTTTAACAGAAACTTTATCAAAAGTTCTTGGAAATTTTACATCAAATGGCACAGATGCCAGAGATATGGCTATTTTAACTGGAAAGAAAAAAGATGCAGACAGAGTTCAAAATAAAATTTTACCAGATTTGAATAAATGTGATGATAGAGACGGCAATGATGCCAATATTGAGGATGTCACCGTAGAATCTGTGCGAAGATTTAGTGGCTTAGATCGACCAATTATTATTGGCTTAGATCCAAGCATAAATGAGGACCATGCAGATTTAAATAAATTTATTGTTAATTTATCAACTCGTGCCAAAGACGGGCTAGTCATAATAACAACCTCAAAAGACTTATTGAAAAAAATACAAAATTTGGATGAAAAGTGAATGATTTCTTTGATTAAAATAATTCAAAGAATTTTGTTCTGTTACATTTCTATTTGATTAATCTTTTGTGAATTTTTACTTTTAAAATGTCATTTTTCTAATTTACATTTTATTTAATATTCACCAATCTGGTCTATTAAGTATAATATTCATCCAATTGATTTATTTAGTATAATATTCATCTAATTGGTCTATTTACTAAGTGAATTACATATATAAATATTGACATAGATTTACTGTTGTAATTTAATCCGAAATAATAAAAAAAACATCCTCTAGGATGTGTCTCATAACAATTATACATTTACATAGTGTTATAATATACATTTACATAGTGTTATAATATACGTTTACATAGTGTTATAATATACGTTTACATAGTGTTATAATATACATGTACATTTACATAGTGTTATAATAAACATGTACATAGTGTTATAATATACGTTTACATAGTGTTATAATATACGTTTACATAGTGTTATAATATATACATTTACATAGTGTTATAATAAACATGTACATAGTGTTATAATATACGTTTACATAGTGTTATAATATACATTTACATAGTGTTATAATATATACATTTACATACATGTGTTATAATATACATTTTCAAATGTATGTCTGTATTAATCAACAACCTATTGTCTATAATTTTGTAGTTGATAGTTTTGTAATGTTGTTAAATATTTTTTTGATTGTTATATTATTTTTCATTTAGTGCTCAAATTATTATTTTTAACCATGTATTTCATATAAGATTTTACTAAAATTTTGTGATCTATTTTTTAGGTCTTGCTTTTGATTATGATTTTATTTGTCTTACATCATTATATGTTTTGTTACATTCTATAAAATAATGATCATGTTCATGTAAAGGAGCTAAACCACCTTGATTTAAGCCATAATAAAGAATTGAATTGGATGGATCTGATTTGTTACTTTAATTAAGGTTAAGCCATGTACTTTTGTTTACTACTTTTTGTTCAAATTTTTACTTACTGTATGGACTATGGAACACAAAATGTCTAAACACTGGCTTTATGGACAGATGTAGCATTTTCAAGCTAAACAGTTTGTCGTCTTATATTTCAAATCAACAATTTTATTTTGATTCAAATTAAAGAGATATGGCCTTTTTAATATACTCAGGCGAGTGTTGTGATTTTGATTTCATTGAGTATTGCATGTTTGCATAAATGTTTTAGAATAGAGTACAATGTTTGTAAGCTACCTATAATTTGTTATGTACATGTATGCTAAACATTTGAAATGATATTTGTATAAATTTATCAGTATCTTGTAAGTTGGAATCAAAATAAAACTTTTCCATATATGTGACTATTATTTGTTTAATGATTACCACATTATAACTTATAATTACCAGATTATGAATTATGATTACCACATTATGAATTATGATTACCACTTTATGACTTATGATTACCACTTTATGACTGATGATTACCACATTAGTACTGATGATTACCACATTATGAAATATGATTACCACATTAGGAATTATGATTATCAAATTACGAATTATGATTACCACTTTATGACTGATGATTACCACATTATGAATTATGATTATCAAATTACGAATTATGATTACCACTTTATGACTGATGATTACCACATTATGAATTATGATTACTACATTATGCCTTACGATTACCATATTATGACTTTTAATCTTTGTTTTCATAATTACCACATTAAAACATTGTTTTTTATGATTACCATATAATAAATTGGAACTTTAAAAATCTGTTTTAATGGTTACTGTACCACATTATAAACTATAGTATAAATCATAATAAAAAAATTTTTTTTATCAAAATTATTGAAAATGTTTTACACAATGTTCAAATCCTAGTAGTTGTTATCCATACAGCTGGATTGATCTTATGTTTTATTTGGATTAGTAATGGTGACAAGCTCAACACCATTGTGCGGCCTGTCAAACCTTGTGGGTTTTCGGGGGGTTGGGATGGCCTAGTGGTCTAGAGTGCCACGCTTCGTGCTCTAGCTAGCCGGTCACCTCTGGCTTGCAGCTGTGGTTTTAAGCCTTTGTGTGAGCAAATGTGACAAGGAGATAGGGGCGCCTTCTCAACCTCGTGGGTTTCCTCCGGGCACTTCGGTTTCATCCCTCTGCTAAAGACCCCTATGCGCAAGCGAATTATTAAAATAAAAATTGAGAACCATACGTTAGTACCAAAATGACCTAGTTCCAGTGCCGGACTGGTGGGCCGAAGGCCCACTTGCCATACCTGTGACAAGGCCCGCGAGCAAATGTCGTTCGAAGCCTGCCTAGGAGCGCCGAAAGTACGAGCGCTTGAGGGGGTTTAGGGGGGGTTCTCCCCCCAGGAAAATTTTGAAAAATAGACAGCCGCATGTTACGTTATTATTTCCTATGTAACTTTGTACGCAACCGCTAAGTCACGTGGTTAATAAAGTACTGTCATGGCTTCTATCTGACTTCTGTTATTCTGCTGTCCACGCCTCAAATGGGCTCACACCCTTTCTGACTACTGCATAGACATAACGAAACATGGTGGCTGGTTATCAACTATTTCTGATTGCAGTAAGATACATTTTAGACATGCTAGCTGTCGTTATTTATCTGTGTGAGCGTTGTATTGCTTATCGACTACCGGCGAATGTTCGAGAAGCGTGTTGACATTTCTGCAAGTCTGACGTTATTCAGAGTTGTTTTTTTTCCTCCGTGCTATTTCTGCATATTTGTATGTCCAATAGTGATATTATACCGTAAAATGGCTGATGATCCTGTTGCTGGGGGAGATAATGATCAACGTGGTCCAGTTGTCAACGTTCCACCGCCGTCAAAATTGTTTTTAGGAGATAACCCAGTGGAGAATTGGAAGTTATACAAACAAACATGGTCAAATTACGCAATCGTTGCAGGTTTACAACACCAATCCGATGAATATAAGAAAGCACTTTTTCTACACAACTTCGGCAGAGAAGCGCTGCTAATCTACAACTCATTTGAATATACACCAAATGAAAATCAAAACAGTATAGATGTTATTTTGAGTAAGTTTGATGAGCATATTATTGGATTGAAAAATGAAACGTATGAGCGATTTGTGTTCAACAGTAGAAACCAGAAATCTGGCGAGTCAATAGACAATTATATAACGGTGTTAAAAAGTCTCAAGGCATCGTGTAACTTTTGTAATTGTTTATCCGATAGTCTTCTTAGAGACAGAATTGTTGTTGGTGTGCCAGACAAAATTATGCATAAACGCTTATTACAAGAGAACAACCTTACACTTAGATCCTGTATTGACATCTGTAGAGGACAAGAAGCCTCAAATCAACATATGAAAACTATTTCTGACGTTTCATCATTAGAGATTAATAAAGTGTATGGTGGATCTACTAAACCAAAATTGTCATAAAAACAAAAGTCATTTCATTCTAAACCTAAAGAAAATTCTGCAAGACATAACTTTAAGCCTTCAGATAAAGAAATGTACTGTAAATTTTGTGGCAGACTGCATGTTTTCAAGAAGTCATTGTGTCCTGCATGGGGTAAAACCTGTGGAAAGTGTCATAAACTGAATCATTTTTCTGAAAAGTGTCCATATAGAAGTCATTCTACTGCTCAGGTCAATACAGCAGAATTGTACACTGTAACTGAATCCTTATTTTCTGTAGACAGTAATCATATTTATCTGCATATGTTATTAGATCAGCAGTATGTAAGATTCCAATCTGACTCTGGCGCAACTGTTAATATTTTACCTAAACAATACGTTAAAGGATACTCCCTAGAAAATTGCTCTACAACCTTACGTATGTGGAATAAGACTGAAATACAACCTATAGGGAAATGTTCTGTCAAGCTTGGTAATCCAAAATCAAATAACGAATATACAGTAACTTTTATTATTGTCAAAGAAAACCTGACTCCTTTGTTAGGGAAACAAACTTCTGAAGATCTTGGAATTATAACTGTGAATTATGAAAAGTTTAATACTGTCTCTGCTGTTAACTCTGCAATTTCTGTCGAACCTCTAACAGAATTTGCTGATGTATTTGAAAGTGGTAAAATTGGAACTTTACCTGGAATAGTACATTTTGCTATCGATGATACTGTACAACCTGTTATCTTACCTCCCAATAGAGTACCTATTGCTCTTCAGTCTCAGGTCAAAGACAAACTAAATGAATTAGTTAAGTCTGGTGTTTTAGCTATTCAAGAATCACCAACACCCTGGAACAGTAAGATGCTGATTGCAACAAAGAAATCTGGAGAACTTCGTGTGTGTTTAGATCCTAGTCCACTGAATAAGGCTCTATTACGTGAAAGATGGCAACTTCCTGTACTTGATGACTTATTATATCAATTATCTTCTGGTGATCAACCTTCTGGTGGAAAATTGGTTCGAGTATTTTCCAAGTTAGATTTGTCTAATGGATACTGGCATTGAATCTTAGATGAAAAATCAAGTCTTCTGACAACGTTCCAGACACAATTTGGTTGTTTTAGGTGGTTAAGATTACCTTTTGGTACTAACATTAGTTCTGAAATCTTCCAGAAACGTTTAACTACTGCTTTAGCTGGTTAAACTGGTATTTTAAACATTGCTGATGATATTGTAGTATATGGTCAGGGCGAATCTGATGTAGCTGCTAATTCTGATCACGACAGAAATCTCAAGAATCTATTATTAAGATGTCGTAAACTTAATATTCAAATCAACCAAAACAAGTGTGATTTTCATAAATCTGAAATTACATTTCTAGGTCATGTTATATCTAGTGATGGTGTCAAAGTCGATCCTTTGAAAGTGAAAGCCATAACTGAAATGCCTAAACCTCAAACTGTTGAAGAAGTCCGACGTTATTGTGGTTTCATAAACTATCTGTCAAAATTTCTGCCAATGCTGTCTGAAGTCATTGAACCTATTCGCAAACTAATGCATATAGACAATGCCTGGAATTGGTCAACAGATACAATGTGATGCTAGCTTGTATGGCATTAGAAGTGTTCTACTACAGCATGGTAAACCAATCGCTTATGCAAGTCGG
The DNA here is from genome assembly GCA_917208275.1 of Patella pellucida. Classification (NCBI taxonomy): domain Eukaryota; kingdom Metazoa; phylum Mollusca; class Gastropoda; family Patellidae; genus Patella; species Patella pellucida. The sequence goes on along the minus strand of OU795039.1, from coordinate 74,833,984 downwards.
TCGTTAACCGAAACTGAAGTTCGATACGCACAAATCGAAAAAGAAATGCTTGCGATAGTGTACTCGCTTGAAAAATTTCATCAGTATACATTCGGACGGTTAACACATGTTCTTTCTGACCATAGACCATTAGAATCGATCATGAAAAAGCCTATGTCTCAAGTACCTCGTCGTTTACAGGGTATGCTTTTGCGTGCTGCAGCTTATGATATCGAAGTGTCGTATCTAAAAGGTTCTGATATGCATATCGCAGATCTTCTATCACGTTCATTTTTAAATGACTCCTTTGAAAGTGAAAGTAGTAACTTTGAATCTGTTAATACAACTGATTACCTTCCTATGAGACCTGAAAGATTCAACAAAATCGTTGAAGCTACAAAAAGTGATAATGTGTTACAATTATTGTCTGATATTATCTTAACTGGCTGGCCTTCTGAGAAATCACAGTTACCTCAAGAACTTTATCCATATTTTAGTTTTCGAGATGAACTTACTATCGAAGATGGCGTAATTTATAAAGGCAACTGTGTATTCATTCCTGTAACTCTAAGAACTGAATTTAAGAAACAATCCCATATGTCGCACATTGGTATTAATGGCTGTCTAAGAAGAGCTCGAGAATGTATGTTCTGGCCTGGCATGTCCAGCGATATAAAACAACTTGTATCGTCATGTGAAATCTGTCATCAATATGAAATCTCTCAGCAAAATGAAACACTTATTAGTCACGAGATACCTTCTCGCGCATGGCAAAAAGTAGGAGTAGATCTGTTTGAACTTGATGAAGTCAATTACTTAATTACAACTGATTATTATAGTAATTTCTTCGAAATAGACCGTCTTGTAAATACGAGAACATCTGCAGTCGTCTGTAAGCTTAAATCTCATTTTGCACGTTATGGAATACCATGCGAGCTGGTTTCCGACAATGGTCCCCAGTTTTCGTCATTCGAATTTAAACATTTTTCTGAACTTTGGGATTTTGTGCACACAACAAGCAGTCCTTACAATAGTCGCTCAAACGGAAAAGCTGAAAGTTCGGTTAAAATAGCTAAACGTTTAATGCGTAAAGCCAAAGACTCCAATGATGATCAATATATTGCGCTACTTGATTTCCGTAACACTCCTTCTGAAGGAATGTCTTAATAATAATAATAATAATCATCACGTCATTTTACAAGGGTAGCAAATTAGGCCTGAGGCCTTTTTTCCAATTTGGCCCTTGGCACAGATCGTGCGAATGATTTCGATCATTACTGCAGGAGGAAACCGAAGAACTCGGGGGAAACCTGCCTGATCGGAAGTCCGACTCAACGTTTTCTTAACCGTCGTACTCGCAGTTTACTACCTGTGAATTCATCGATGTTACAACCTGCTCTCAGTTCACATCGTGATTTTGTTTAGTTACATAATCAAAAACAAAGACAAGCTAAATATTATAATCGTTCTGCCAAGGACCTTCCAGTATTACATTCAAGCGATGTAGTTCGTATTAAACCCTTTCGCTTAGGTGATAACTTGTGGAAAAAGGGGAAGTGATACGTCAATTGAATAAACGCTCTTACTTGGTGCGAACACCTGAAGGAACTTTCAGACGTAATCGTCAATTTCTTAGTAGATCTAATGAAAGTTATGATACTTCTGATGTATATGTTCCTTACACGCGTAACCAGGAAGAAGGGGATTTTGCTCATGTCCCTTACCAAGAAGAACCTGATCAACCTCAACCAAATGTACCAATAAGAAGGAATTTTAACTTTACTCGATCGGGTCGTCAAACTGTAAAACCTCATTATTTGAAAGACTATGTAACTTAATGCATGCTCTATAATGTAATCTAGTGACTGTGTTCTGCTATACACACAGGACTGTGTTTCATTGTTTATTTTATTTACAATTAGTCATTTTAAGTATTATATGATATGAGATCTATTTCTTTCTGAAAAGAGAAAGGATGTTACGTTATTATTTCCTATGTAACTTTGTACGCAACCGCTAAGTCACGTGGCAAATAAAGTACTGTCATGGCTTCTATCTGACTTCTGTTATTCTGCTGTCCACGCCTCAAATGGGCTCACACCCTTTCTGACTACTGCATAGACATAACGAAACACCGCAAACCCATTTTTCAAGCACCTCAGTCCAGAGCAGCGGATGGAGATATATGGTGACCTGCGGCTGCGAGCACTTTAATCACATCCTCGAATACGAATAGAGAAATCAAATTTGTCATAGTCAAGAATTCACAGAATTTGTCATATTCAACAGTACAGATAGTATGATAGATATTCACTGTTCAAGGGTAAAGAATCCTTATCCTATCCTTCAATTAAATATTGCTTGATACTAAAATATGGCACACATAAAAAGCAGCGGCAAGTCACATGACAATTCTCTGTACAATATTAGTGGATGTCTAGTGAAACCAACAGATTGTTATGTAGATAATACAAAGATCAACCAGTATAGAAAATGGTAGTCATAATATATCTGACTATTAGAATGTGATATTAAATAGGAAGAGCTAAGTCTAGGAAACTAAACCATTTATATGTAGAGGTAGCTTTCATTTCTTCACATAACATCTCGTAACATGGTCAAAACTACAAATAGTTATTATTAGCAGTTATTGCAGTTTATGAATATGGCACAAAACATTGATAAATGAAGAAAAAAATAAAATTACAACGAAATCTATCTTTCTGCTTTTCTTTCCTTTCCTCTCCCTGTTTCCTCTCCTCCCCTCTTTTACTACCTTTTTTTTTTTTTTTTACTTTTTTCTTTTTTCTTTGAGGCTTAGACCCATATTTTTTTCGGCTTAGGCCCACTTGCCAAGTGGGCAAGTGGGCCTAGTCCGGCACTGCCTAGTTTGTGTCAGTGAATGTTAAACCCCATTTCTCTCTCTCTCGTGGGCTCTCTCCAGGTTCTCAGCTAAAGACCCATACTTCAAACAAATTATTGAAAAAAATTAACCATTTATGTTAGTCCCGAAATGACCTAGTTTGTGTCGAGTGGACGTTAAACCTAATTTCTATCTCTCTTTCTCCCCCCCCCTCTCTCTCTCTCTCTCAACACCATTAAATTGAGTAGAATTTTATTTCAAGTTTCGGTTTACTTTGTTATCAGTGTGACATAGTTACATAATATATAATACCAGATTGCATATCATCTTTATCTATAGACCTATTATTTAGCCTCAGATAAAACCAGTCAATACACGACATCCAAGTAAAACAATAAATTTATTTTGGATTCAAATAAACAACAATAAAATGTCCATTTATATTGCACCAAATCCACACAAGGTGCTCATATTTCAAAGCCCAAGCTACATTAATAAAGCTACATGTCATTCCATAGGAATTCTGTCCATAACCATTGTGATAATATTGCACTAGCATATGGTTGCTAAAGTAAATTATAGGTAAGTTATGTGCGTTACCAAACTGTTTCATGTTGATAATGCGTCCAAGCGAAAATTCGAAACGGGTGGGTATATAGTTAATGGATAACAGTTATGCGTAGTCCCGACCATGATTTTATTTCGGCCGTTGAAGACCAGTCGATATCTATCGTAAAATCCATTATATGCTTGATGGTTCTAGTTTTACTGATTTTCTTTGCGGAAAAGAAAAAAGGGTTAGCTTGAATTTAATCATGGGATTGTTTCATGTTGAGGACTTCATTGATAAGAAAATCACTTTTTTATAGGTTAATCCAGGGCCGGATTAACCTTGTGGGGGGCCCCGGACATACCAAGTGTGCGGGGTCCCATTTCAAATTGTTCGTACTGACCACGGATCGTACCAGTATGTACTCTACCCCCTTGAGTGCCTGGGGTGTTTTCCTCCAGATTAATTTCAGTGCATCTGAGACAATTTAGGCAGCGATTTCATTGACGTTTAGAACTCGTTGACAATTTGAGTATTTTAAACCTTTCTCTCATGATGTTTTCATTTACTTTATTTTAGTGAAATTATTTAGATGACATAAAACATTAAACTCTGTTGTCTGAAATACTATACTATGATTACGTTAATTTCACGCAATCACATCGCGGGATGGGGTCCCCAGAACTGGTTAGGATCTATTGATTGATAGAACCTCTAAATTATGTAATTTAGTTAATTTTAGGGCCCAACCGATCTCTGCCCAAAATATCCCTTACTGCCTAGGGCCCCAATCCTCGTTCCCTCAGCCCAGGTACTGGTTAGCTCCGCCCGGGATAAAATATTAGCATGAGCCAGAATTGAGGGGGGGGGGGGGCTAAATGAGGGGGGCCCGGGACATGTGTCCCACTTTGCCTCCCCTAGATCCAGCACTGGGTTGATCACATTAGTATCAGCAGTCAGTGCAGATTTTATTTTTGTTCTTGGACACCATGTGATGTATATGGCGACCGGCTTTATTCAATCTGATGTCTAATAAAATATTTTATTAGATTTCATGTCAAAAATAAGCATGTATTGCATGATTTGAGAATATATTGAAAGTTGTATACATTCTAAAAACTTTTATTTTGGATCATTTTTTTATTGTTACAGATTGTATGTTATCTATTATTGTTATATAGTTAAAGGAGCTAAATCGCTAACATTTGGGACCTGGAAATTGACAAAATTGGGTCGCAACGCATATAATACCTACTGTAATATGAATGTATATAAACTAATTTACATTCAATGGTTTCCGTTTTTACTCCAATTTCAAATCAGTTATGTTCGGCGAAATAAGCCAGCAGTCTCAACCGAGTGCCAATTTTTAGCGTCTGTTTTTTTCAGTCTACATACGCCGTTTGATTTGGTGCAATATGTCTAGCTTCGTCCCTCGAGTCTCGTGTTACACCTTAGGCTGAATCGCAATATGGTACACGATTCGTGCTCCAATGGTAAAATGGGTAAAATGTGTATTTTGTGTTAAATATTGGATATCATAAGTCAATCTTTTTCGGGTAAGGTCACAACATCAAAGTTGATTTAATTTGACAAATAAATCGTGTTTTCAATGTTGAAGATTTTGGATGATATTGAGTTAGAGAATCAGCTACTTTAACTATTCACATATCAAAGTTCATTCATTTTCTTTATCAATATTATCATGTTTTTGTACACGACACATCTTCAATAGGCCTATCAACAAAGTGTTATGTAGCAACATGAAATATTTACTTGTATTTGGGATTTTTTTCGCGGCGTCCTGTGGATATATATCTTCAAATGTAAGTCGATTTTATACATATGTTTTCATGAAAATATATAGATATAAGTTTATAATCTCACGCTTAGCCATATATATATATTTGAAATAAGCAATTGTCGGAAAATGAAATGGGATTTAACGTCCCACTATAATATACCGTTCCTTGTTATCCGGACTAATGAAGTCGGGCACGCAGTGTGTCATGAGGGAAATTTTGCCCGGGTACGGGTGTTTCAACATAATCTGTAGTATGGATGGTAGGGATTTGTGCTAAAGAGAGAGAGAGAGAGATAGAAATGGGGTTTAACGTCCACTCGACAAAATTAACTCGTTTCGGGACTAACATATGGTTTTTAATCTTATTTCAATAATTCACTTGCGCGTAGGGGTCTTTAGCAGTGGGAGGAAACCGGAACACAACTAGGTCACTTCGGGACCAACATAGGGTTTTTTTGGTTTTTTAAATTGTATTTCAATAATTCGCTTGCGCGAAGGGATATGTAAAATATTATGGTAGGAGTTGAATCTGAAACACAAATTAATTGTTTACGATATATTGTAACAATAACATGGGGTCTAAGGACAAAGAATGGGGAAATATGTTGGCAATTGATTCTAAGTTCACATTAAAAAATATAGAAAATATATGCTGGTTATTTTGACACATTAACTAAGCTATTAGTCCGGGTTAAAATTGAGGGAGGTGCCACCTGGAGAGGTAGAAATTCTCATGTGGTTTTTCTAGACCAGTTTTTTATTCTGAACAAGAATATATGACGTAAACAGGCCAAATCCTGAGCCATTTCCCGCTAGGGCGCTTTTTCAAAATGGCCGCCGAAATCTCATATACATAGTTACTGTGTGGGTTAAGTAAGTAACAATGATGCATGTTTAACCACTTTTTGCACTGGTTAGTAATCAAGTTATTCCCAAAGAAGCTGCAATTGTAGCCCAGACTCTTGAAAGTGATGAAAAATGAGGGCGCTCTTTACGTGGCCGCCAAAACTTATAAACTGTCTATATCTTTTAATAAGCATTTATTGGGCCACGCAATGATCACATTTGGCATTAATTGTGATAAGAGTTATTTACAAAGCATCCTCATGATTATGCATCACACATTATAGAGATATAACACGATGGGAGCGCTCTTGGCAATATATTCGCTAACATCTCACGAGAAAAGGATATGGGCCAGTGTAGGTTAAAAAAAAAAGATAACTGTGGCTTAATTGACCTCTTTTTGCATTAGTTTTACATAAAGTTATTTGAAGGAATCAACATGTGTGACAAATAACCAATATGGAGGTGACAATTGCGGGTGCTCACCAGAAATACCGCTAAACGCCAAGTTGGTAAGTCGTTTCTATATGGTCACTGAAAAGATGTCTGGGATCTTGTTCTTGAGGTAGCTTTAGGGTAAGATTAATACTGAATTGTCCTTACAATGTATCCTGGTATGACAAATCACTCACAATGTTATAGCATTAATTTTCAGATCAGTGCATTCTGAATTTCCCTCGCACTCATTGTCAATAAACAGTTCTTGCACATCTTCAGGCGTCATTGTCGCCATCCACTTCGGCTTAATTTCTTCATTCCAACCATTGCCACAGGCATCGGTGACTTCATAATCGTTGATGCCTGCTGAACACCATTCTCGAGCTATGAAATGCGCTCAGAGTTTATGAAGTTGCAGTGTTTGACAACAGGGTGGTAAGCAATGCTATATCCTTTGATATTTGCTCCCTTGTTAACTATCGGTCCAAGATGACATACCTTGCTTCATTGACGTTCTTGGTCTTTACCCCGTACATCAGTGATACGTATTCTTCAAGGCCCTCGCACACCTGTGATGGTAGAGTGTCTGAAGCTGCGGGTATGTCGGAAGTTGTTGGGACCAAGCCCAGGTTTGCTAAGGAATTCTTCTAGGAGTCTATTGACAATGCCTGCGGGGACTATTCAGAATGTAGTGATTTGAACGACTTTGAAAATTATTGCGATAACATTGTGAGTGATTTGTCATACCAGGATACATTGTAAGGACAATTCAGTATAAGTTTTCGGTGATCATATAGATACAACTAACCAAATTTTAACTTACTATCTCGACATATAAACATACATGTACATGTATTACGCTTTGTTATGCTTATTTAAAGCTAAATGTCCTTTGCGTGGCCTAATAAATGCTTATTAAAAGATATAGACAGTTTATCTATGTTTTTGGCGCCCACGTAAAGAGCGTCCTCATTTTTCATCACTTTCAAGAGTCTGGACTACAATTGCAGCTTTTTTTTTAATAACTATAATACTAACTAATGCAAAAAGTGGTTAAACATGTATCATTGTTACTTATTAAACCCATATAGTCACTATGTATATGGGATTTTGGCGGCCATTTTTGGAAAAGTGCCCTAGAGTAAAATGGCTCAGGATTTGGCCTATTTACCTCATATATTCTTGTTCAGAAAAAAAAACTGGTCTAGAAAAACCACACGAGAATTTCTACCTCTCCAGGTGGCACCTCCCTCAATTTTAACACGGACTATATAGATTAACGATCATGTTGGTCGTGTACAACAGATGTCATATTTGTGGACTAACGTGGGTAACAATCCCTGTCGATATTCAGGTTTGAAGTGCATGACTATTCCATATTTATAATTTAGTTATCAGTCTTTTACGTAAACACCAGAGAAAAGGAATAGGCACCTATAAAGTAGGGAGTGGGGCTAGTAGAATATTCAGACGCGCATTATATTCTTTAGAAGTTCAGATTCGCATTTGGTTCTTTAGACGACCATTTCATGATGTAGTGTGAGTCTGACTTTTACAGGACTGGTTGGAGAGAAAGAAATGTTAATTTTAAATATTGTAATGTAGACTATTGTGTAACTGTTTTCGCATAAAAAAAACGTTTAGCAAAAACAATATCGTTATTCCTTTTACTTATATATTTGATTTCGGTATGGTGAAAGATACAACAGTAGTCAGTCCAGAATCAACAATCCTCTAGACGATCTGGCCAAAAGTACTACAAATCTTCAAATCTCAAAGTTTGTTTTGTACGTACACACAAACGTATAAACCGGATCTCGGCTTTTCATCCCACACGAAAAACTAGAAACTGTTCTTGCCACCCCCCCCCCCCTGTCCTGCGCCACAGACAAAGTTAAACCATGCTAAAATATCTTGCCATATCCCCCCCCCTCCGTCCTGCGCCACGGACAAAGTTTAACCATGCTAAAATATCTCGAGGAACTCATTCGGCAAACAACATGGATGGTACCCGGGACTCAAACGTCGTGAGTTTTCTCTGGATCCTCCGGTTTCCTCCCACTGCTAAAGACCCCCTACGCGCAGGCAAATTATTGAAATCAAATTTAACTATATGTGTTAGTCGCCTTATGACCTACTCTTGTGTCGAGAGGAAGTTAACACACACCCTCTATCTCTCTCCCCCTCTATCTCTCTCGCTCTCTCTCTCTCTCTGTCTCTCGGGGATTTGTTTCTTGTCATCCAAAAGACTAGAGGATTTTCCCGCTGTCCATACGAAACCAACCTGGGATATCCAAAAAAATCTTTTCGGAAATAGTACAGTGAAGATTCAATACACAGAAAATTAGCAACCTTGAAGACATTCCACAAGTCTAATTCATATTATGATATCTTTATATATAGATACTAACCATCGCCGATAATAATACTGTGATTATATATGCTGGGGAATTACGATTAGAGATTAACAAGAAACCATGGCGACTGAATATTTATGATAATAATACACAACAACGTATTATAACAGAGGAAGATGGCAGAGCTCAAAAACTAGTAAGATAATTTCAGTGATATAATCAACGCATTGCAAGAGAATGAGACGATAATAAATCAGTTAATATTCTATCAAGATTAAAGGGCAATATTAATGGTGCCAGTCATTATCACATATGTGATAGAACTGGTTAAACACGTTCCAAATATTATTTTATCACAGACATCATTGTTAGGATAGATTTGTAAACAATGCTTCAACAATCGGAAGTGACGAATACCAAAGGAAAACACCATATATTTGCCCACATATCTGTTATCACGCGTCACTTCAGTCAGTTATATAGAAGGGTAACTCGTGTTTTCCCTTGGCGTTTGTCTCTTCCAATTTTTGAAACGTTTATTTCACATCTATCGTAGCAATGATTTCTGTGATAAAATAATATTTGGAACATATGCTTTAATGTTGTCCTTTAAGCAATGAAATAAAACACGTCCACTGGGAAGTTATTCATGTTTTATCTTATGTTATCCATTTGTAATTAAAGTTCTTTTGTGGTTTTATGTTTGGGAGTCCAAGCTATAGATATGCATGTTCCAGACCAGCCATGCTGTATATCAAATAATCGCTCATAAATAATCGTAAGAAGTAATAACTAGTTTAATTTATAATTAACAGTCGTTATAAGCAAATAGTAATTAAGAGAAATAACAAGTTAGTTTTTTTTTATCAAAAATAATCTTTATAAGCAATAATTTGTTTAATTTTATCTTAGGGTTTTGGTAAATGGGTCGGTGACTATATAGATCTCTATATGGGATATTTATTCCGGATTGGAGTAATGGAATATCAATACTATGCTGCTGATGTCTTATCAATTAACCAAACACGTACAGAAGTAACTATAGTTGTCGATACTGATGATCCTAAACATAGACACATTATAGCAACGTTTACGGCTGTCAAAGACAGACAACTATCTTTCTCTTTTACAGTGGATCCACCTTTAGACAGGTAAACTAGAAGCAAAATCGTCTAACATATTTGCACCAACTGGCTTAATGGCCCCATGCTGCGTGCTATGATGGACTATTTGCCCTGACTCTACTCGTATTTCGCATTCAAACTGTTAGTGGCATAGACGGACCTTCGGGGGTTTTGTTTCGTATCATCCGAAATAATCCATGCGTTTTAATGTCAGGTCCCGTATCACAGTCCATCGGAAACCAGCCTAGGATATCCCAAGAAACCCTATCGTTCAGCTCCAGGATTACCACCAACGTCATATTCCCCGGGCGACCGAACTATGTAAGTATGGAAGACCAAATGGGACAATATTCATGATTCGTGTTTCTACATTCCAGTTTGAACATTTTAGACACGAACGCAACATTCTAAACTAATGATTCTCGTTTCTACATTCCAGTTTGAACATTTTAGACATGGACGCACCTTTCTAAACTAATGATTCTCGTTTCTACATTCTTATGTCAACACTTCATTCACAAAATCAACATTTTAAACAAAAAATTGACGTTTATGTTTCATTTTCGCCGTTTTATCGGTAACTTTTATATATCATTAAATATTAAAATTATAAAATAATTTCTTAATTTTACACGACAAAGAAATCAATTCAATGGTTTCTGAAAGTGTCTAATAAAAAAAATCTGAAATTTGAACTCTTGTGAAAATATCTTCTACGTTTCAAAAAGTCTTGAAGTTAAAATCTTGAAATGAAAATGTCCAGAAAAATAATGAATTATTAACATTATTACACCAGAGGGCGCTAACCGAAAACAATTTGGCGATCTATTCGGCTAGCGACCTATTCGACAGATCCAGCTGGTAGGTAACCTGTTCGTTGGCAACCTTTTCAGAATAAATTCAACAGTGGACCAAACTCATCTTTTTTTTATCAATCAATCAAATTCGTTACGTCTATCAAATGAAAGTAGAATATATTATTATTTATCCATTCCTTTAGTTCAGAATAGCGATGTAATTTCGCATTATCTTACAAAATTCTGGACATCCAACTAAATATATTCCAAACGGTATTTAAATAAGCTTTTTCCAAATAGTATTAGTAAAAGTTGGCACAGTCATATTAAAGGGGTGCACTCTCATCCTAAACATGGCCAATTTTGAAAATAAAAAGATTTAAAGGGAAAGACTGTTAATGTTAATATGCCGTGTCAAAATTCGGACCATCGTACAAAATTCTAATGATCCAACTAAATATATTCTAAAGGGTAATTGAACAAGCTTTCCAAATATTATTAGTAGAACAAGCTTTCCAAATATTATTAGTAGAAGTTGGCACAATCTTATTAAAGGGGCGCGCTTTCAATTTGAAAGTGAAAGAACAGTGATATTCCGAGTCAAAATTCGGATCATCGTACAAAATTCTGAGCATCCTGCTATATACATTCTGAAAGGTAAATTAGACAAGCTTTCTAAATATTATTAGTAAAAGTTGACAAAATAATATTAAAGGGGAACGCTCTCAGCCTGAATATAGCCATTTTTTCAATATTCTAAATGTAAAGATAGGCCGGTATTTATTCGAAGTCGAAATTCGGATTATCGTACAAAATTCTGAGCAACCAGCTATATATATTCTGAAAGGTAATTGAATAAGCTTTCCAAATATTATTAGTAAGAGTGGACACAATCAAACATAGCCAATTTTTCAATATTCTAAACGTAAATATAGGCCGGTACAAAATTCTGAGCATCCAGCTATATATATCCCGAAAGGTGATTAAACAAGATTTATTAAAGTGCTGTGAAAAATTTGCGACGTTTAGGATGAGAGCGCATCCCTTTAACATGATTGTGCCAACTTTTACTAATATTATGTAGAAAGCTTATTCAATTACATGTACCTTTCAGAATATACATAGCCAGATGCTCAGAATTTTGTAGGAATCAGGATAATCCTAATTTGGACTTCGAAAAAAAAACACAGGCCTATCTTTACATTTAGAATATTGAAAAATTGGCTATGCCCAGGTTGAGGGCGCACCCCTTTAATATGATTGTGCCAACGTTTACTAATAATATTTGGAAAGCTCATTCAATTACCTTTTCCAATATATTTAGTTGGATCGTCAGAATTGTGTACGATGGTCCGAATTTTGACACGGCATATTAACATTAAAATTAACAGTCTTTGCCTTTAAATCTTTTTATTTTCAAAATTGGCCATGTTTAGGATGAGAGTGCACCCCTTTAATATGACTGTGCCAAATTTTACTAATAATATTTGGGAAAGCTTATTTAAATACCGTTCGGAATATATTTAGTTGGATGTCCAGAATTTTGTAAGATAATGCGAAATTACATCGCTATTCTGAGCTAAAGGAATGGATAAATAATAATATATTCTACTTTCATTTGATAGACGTAACGTTGAATTTGATTGATTGATAAAAAAGATGAGTTTGGTCGACTGTTGAATTTATTCTGAATAGGTTGCCAACGATCAGGTTACCTACCAACTGGATCTGTCGAATAGGTCGCTAGCCGAATAGGTCGCCAAATTGTTTTCGGTTAGCGCCCTCTGGTGTAATAATGTTGATAATTCATTATTTTTCTGGACATTTTCATTTCAAGATTTTAACTTCAAGACTTTTTGAAACGTAGAAGATATTTTCACAAGAGTTCAAATTTCAGATTTTTTTTATTAGACACTTTCAGAAACCATTGAATTGATTTCTTTGTCGTGTAAAATTAAGAAATTATTTTATAATTTTAATATTTAATGATGTATAAAAGTTACCGATAAAACGGCGAAAATGAAACATAAAGTCATTTTTTTGTTTAAAATGTTGATTTTGTGCATGAAGTGTTGACATAAGAATGTAGAAACGAGAATCAATAGTTTAGAATGTTGCGTTCGTGTCTAAAATGTTCAAACTGGAATGTAGAAACGAGAATTATTAGTTTAGAATGTTGCGTTCGTGTCTAAAATGTTCAAACTGGAATGTAGAAACACGAATCATGAATATTGTCCCATTTGGTCTTCTATATGTAAGACGCATGTTTTGTGATGGCCATACAGAGCAACAGAGCTGCCTATAATTGGCTAAAAATAAATCTACAAGCCTGAAATAATGTCTCTAAAAAATATCAGTGTGTAACATATCTGTGTTTAATATTTTCAGTAATCGAGTAAACTGGGGTTTTATAATTCAAGAAGACGAAGGATTTTATGGCTTTGGTGAAAGGTAAAAAATAAATTTCCCTAAGGTATTTTATTAGAATATTAGAGAACAATGATTTTGAAATGTTATGAAGATAAATATAATTTAAAAATTAAAAAAAAGTTAAAAAACCCCCACGAATTATAGTATAATCTGTATTCTTTAGATTTAACGGTGTGAACCAGCTAGGGGAGAAACTAGGGTGTTGGGCGGAAGATGGTAGCTTCGGCTGGGGAAAGTTCGATCCTCATATCAGGGTTAGTCATTTTATGTTTATTTAACTTTCTGGCTTTTATAAACCGAAGACAAGAATGGCATATAAAATGATTTCTACACTAATTCACTAAAAAAAACCCATCTTAACTTTATTGATTGATTTCTTCCATAGTATTTTCTGTTGGTAGTTTGGTTTAAACATATTTTATTACCACAATGTAAAAGGATCGGACAAAAATTACCTAAACTTATAAACCATCCTTTCCTTCAAAAGTACATGAAATTATTCAAGATAAAATAAAGAAGAAAATTAAAACAGTGCTGAGGAATAAATCTCAAGATTGACGAAGATGATCATAAAAAAAACATATCTGAGAATTATTCCAGTGAGTGCAAAGATCTTAACATTTTTAACCCCATTTGCAACTTTCTTACAGGAGAAAATATCGAAAGGTTGCAAGAGCTGTTGGTACGAGCTTATTTCAAGCTCAAATGTGTATTTCCCAATAGTAACTTAGGATAAGGACCACTCTTATGATACTGGCGAATGTTCATTTACACCTCACTAAAATCTATGGTATTGGAAATACACATTTAAATTGTTGACCTAAATATGGTTTTAAACACATTTTACTGTTTATTTCAAATATAAAGAAAAGTAATAGTTAGATAACATTGTCCAATCATTTTGTATATTTATGTATATTTTGAATGAGACGATTATTTTGAGAATTACTTAGGTTGTCATCACCCCATAATAATGTACTAATATTAATGTTAATATGAACTTGGTAGTTTCCAGGAGGCAAAACTAGCACCTATGTTCCTATGCCACTGTTTATATCATCCAGAAAATATGGGTTTCAGCTGGACACATTTTATAGGTAAGGGTGTACTTTATTGTAATATTTGCAACAAACGACATAGTGACCCACCTTCATATACCCAAAATCTGCACAAAAATCGCTTTTACCTTCAGATTAAAGTACAAGCACCAACTAACGAAACATATTAAACGGCAGCATCATTATAGGAAGCTTAAAAATTCAGTAGCATCACCAGTACACCAATCGTCCACAGAAGCCCATTATGTTCTCTATAGCTAAGTCTAGTCATCATTTATTGTTTCATTTAATGTAATCCATAGTTAAGAGAATCGTATTGAGTACAATTTCATTCTCAACATAACCAGTTTCAGGTACAACTTTAATACTCTCTCTGTCCATAGAAGCGTCTCCCGTCTACACTTTCCCATCAACTTCCTTCAAGAACAAAAAAAATAACATTGTAGGTATAAACATATTATACAGCGGGATCTTCAGATTAAACACCTACTACAGCAGTATCATCAACATACGATGTAAAAGTCTAGTTATTTACAATATTGATAGCAAAAAAAGAGCCGAGGGCACCCTTTCCATTAGACGAAATACGAAGCCAACGAACAACGTGTCCATATCAGTATGGGCGCCACATAAAGCCAAGTGACATTAGTTTTGCGCCCACGACAAATCCGCTGGGCGCTCAAGTCATGTCAATTGGTTTACTGGCGCTTCCCCAATCATGGCGTTATATATGAGGCGCCCTGACATGGCGACGCGCCTTATAATGACTCACGCGATGAGCACCACAACTTGATTGGTGGGGTGCCCAAAACGGCTTTATCTGTGGGGTGCCTTATCCCGGAAGGGCACCCATAGTGACATGATTGGTGGGGCGCCTTATAATGACAATATATGATTGTTGGGTCGCACATAATGCATAATGCATAAGATCGGTTGGGGCGCCCAAAACGGCATGATTGGTATGGTGCCTCTTCCCGTAGGGACGCCCATAATGCCGAGATTGGTA
The DNA here is from genome assembly GCA_917208275.1 of Patella pellucida. Lineage (NCBI taxonomy): Eukaryota > Metazoa > Mollusca > Gastropoda > Patellidae > Patella > Patella pellucida. Next base: position 74,818,732 of record OU795039.1, on the reverse strand, counting down.
GGTCACCCACGGCGACATCATAGGCGCCCATAATATGATTGGCGGGGCGCCCACAATGATGAAATAGATTGGTTAGGTGCCCACGTAGAATTGGTCGCCCAAAACGGCGATAGCGAACTTTTCGTTTATCTCATAAATTATTACAGGTATGTTAAAGTCGTATTCCTTTCTTCAAAGTTTTATAATGTTGATATCAAATTCACATTAAGATATTCCGTCATTTTCAGGAGCAAATCCTATTTTAAAAACCTTCCTGGGGGAGAGCACCCTACCGAAGGCAGGCGTGTCCACGGTACCGTTCGCCGTTGACCGTGAATTGTAGGTACATCGGCGCCCCCATCGGTGCCCCAAGAAGCCCCATCGGCGCCCCCAGAAGCCTTTGCCAAACTAAATTTTTTGAACTAGCTACGGGTCTGATACTGGCGCTTCGGTATGCACAACGCGGAAAGCAACGTCTTCAGCAGTATCTTTACTGACCAAAATACGGGTACGGGACAATTCGTCCCCGGACAATGCGTTCCCGGACTATTCGTCCCCGAACTATTTGTCCCTGGATAATTCGTCCCCGAGGACTATTCGTCCCCGGATAATTCGTCCCCTAGGACCATAGCTGATTACTACATGTATATCAATTAGCACCCAAAAACTTCAGGAACCATTCAGTTAAGGCCTCAATTTAATACTTAATTCTAAATTAACTTACATGTAAGGCCTAAATTTAATTCTAAATGTAAAAACAATTTAAAACCAGCATCAAAACTGAGCTTTGGGATAAAAAATAAAAAATAATTCAGTTTATGATAATGAAACTACCATTATTGTTGTCCAGGGACGAATTGTCCTAGGGGACGAATTGTCCTAGGAGACAAATTGTCCTAGGAGATGAATAGTCTGGGGACGAATTGTCCTAAGGGACGAATTGTCCTTGGGGACGAATTGTCTGGGTGCGAATTATCCGGGGACGAATTGTCCTAGAGCCCCAAAATACACACCATCTAAGGCAACATCTTCAGTATACATATCTACAGAAGCAACTCAACAGCTCAGAATACATATCTTTACTCCTCAGCACATAATATACAGTAGTATATTCACTCCCAACTATCCACTCCCCATTACATACACATCTTTACTTCTCTCGGTATACATCATTTACAGCAGCATGTCCACTCCTCGTTATGTACATCATCTATATGCAGCAGCATCTCTACACATAATCAGCAGTTTCAGTATAGGCATCATCTGCAGCAACATCTGTAGTATACACATCTTCTACAGCAACATCTTCAGTTCCCAAATTAATTTATAGCGCTTCATGGTTTTTGTTACAGATCTGAATTTGATTCTGAAACTGTGCGAGATGTCATGCATATTGTTACAGAGACCAGTAGTTTTAACGCAACATTATTTGCTGGGAACACGGTTCGGGTAAGTTAGCTTCACAGTTTATCCCGTTCTTCTTTAATTATTGTGGTGGCTTGTGGTCATTTCTTTCAAATATACCAGTTATAGATTATTTAAAGTATGTTCATCAGAATTATTGAATGTTTATATATACATTAATTATTTATGATAAACATGGACATTTCGTTTCGTTTACTGCTTGTTCGCTATTGCATCTTTTTGTTTCGGTTTAAAGGAAACATTCCAAATGATGATCAACAAGAACGGAAGATCTTTAGTTCCACCTCTATGGGCGGTAAGTATTGATTCATTTATCTTGTTTATATGTATTCGATAGCCATTACCTGTAACAGTTATTTCTTTTAGCTAATCTTTCCCTATAATATCCATGTCCTGTAATTAATGATCTTATAAAATATCATAATATCATAGTCAGTAAAATGGTGTGTGCTTTTTTTAAGTTTGGACCATGGAATCAGGTGTCGTCTGAAATATCTGGTGAAAATGAGACGGCTAGAGCTCGGTGAGTAATCAAGATTTAAAGATTTATACAAGCGTGCTTAATATACAGGAGTGGGTATAGCTGATTTTTGCCTGTCCAACCTCGTGGGTTTTCTCCGGTATCCCCCAACTGCTAAAGACCCCTACGCGCAAGCGAATTATTGAAATAAAATTAAACCATATGTTAGTCCCGAAATGACCTAGTTTGTGTCGAGTGGACGTTAACCCACATTTCTCTCTCTCTCTCTCTCTCTCTCTCTCTCTCTCTCCCCGCATAGCTGATTTGTATCTAAAAATATGTATTTAGTCCTTGTTATTAACAATGTTCCATTAGTATCTACAACATTTGGTCCATTTCTTAGAAACTAATCCTGTACACCAGTACTCGTCTGGTCGATTTCAACCAAAAAAGAATAATTGAAAATGTGGTGGAAACTATAACAGTGTATATCATTATCACAGTAAACTTAGTTAATTCCTGAACCTGTAAAGGGCAAATATGCAAGATTAAAATACGAAATGACAACAAGGGGATAGCAGATGGTCCACATCCATCACCACTTATATGTATCTAGGGCAATGGACTGGACCTTCCAAACACCTGATAAATGGCAAGGAACTGATTATTAATGGTCACCAATTATTTATGTGTTGATTGTCATAACAATACTGATTCTTTTTAAAGCCAGATGCTGTTCGACCAGGATATTCCTTTTTCTGTGGCTGTTGATACAGTTCATTTCTTTCCTGATGGCGAAGATAAACAGAAGCATGACGCAGAATTACTCAGAAACCAGCAACTTTTGGAATTAGGAGTACCGGTGAGTAGATTGTGTATACTTCAGGAATGGAGAGAGAGAGAGAGAGACAGAGAGAGAGAGGGGGAGAGTTTATGTAGACTCCACACAAACTAGGGTCATTTGAGGACCAAGATATGGTTCAATTTTATTTTAATAGTTTGCTTGCGCGTAGAGGTCTTTAGCAGTGGGGTTAAACATGTAGTAGTAGTGGTTTTCGGCAGTGGGAGGAACCTGGGGACCAGAAGTATTATTAGTTTTTGAATGATAAAGAAAGGGTGTTTCTATGCTTTAATGTCTTTTTTTCTTTCTAGTCCACGGCTTATTTCAACCCAATGGTGACTACAACATTCAATGAAACCTATGGTTATGCTGATAAAATGGGTTATTTCACTAAAACTACTGATGGGAAATCTTACCAATATGATTATTTGGCTGCACAGTAAGCTCTTGATTCCGTAAATAAGGCTAGTTTTCTTCACAGGCGTTAATTTGGAATATTTTATTTGTGCAACATTCTACGGAGCACCTGCCACGAAATAGTGCCTTGCTGTTCGAAAGGTGCGAAAACCCGAGGTCCTGTGTACACGTTGACGTGCAGGTAAAAGAGCGCTTGGGCTTTGACGAAAAGCAGACTGGAATGTTATGCACAGTCTAAATACAGCGATATTTCAACTCTAATCATATCGACATTAATCAAGTGGCTCAATACGAAATTTCCTAGTTCCAAATATGACATTTTTAATTAAATTGGAAATAGAAACCAATGTTTATACGCCACATAAAAGTTGTATATTTAGTCCATCTGTTTATATTTTCTCGTTGACAGTTTATTTCACGTGTCCCAGGTAGATTTCACGAATCCCAATGCTACAGCTTGGTATAAACAACACTTTCAGTTAGCTGTAGATTTACAGTATAAAGGTTGGATGTATGACTATGGTGAATATACTCCACATAACTCTATAAACAGTCTAGGACAGACAGGTACATATTCAATCTTATAATACCACAATTTAGTAGTATCTTCCAGGGCTGTATTTAGCTGGGGGTTCAGTTGGAAATAAGGCGCCCCGAGAAATGGCCCCCCACCATCCCCAAAAAATAATTTGACCATTTTCAATTATAAAATAATACCAGTCGGTCGATTTTAAGGGCGCCCACACGCCAATTGGTTCGTTTGCCCTGATCAAAATTTCATATATCACTTACGTGGAGGCTATGGCGCCCCACCACTCTGCTACACCCCCACTCTTAAAATCCTACATACGGCCCTGGTATCATCTTGGCCTTCATCTACTACTTTGTTCGTTGTTCAGTTTATAATTCTCGTATCGAATTACAACCAAAATTATGAGGATTCCGTGTAGTACTTCTCTGGGTCCTATTGTATACAGGTTTGGGTGACAATTAAAGCCCCATCGTTACCAAGGCTAGCTAACGTAGCCCAGGACCAAAACGAATGACAAGTTTAACAATAGCGGAGTTGGATGGCAGAATGGTTAACGTGTGTGTTCTGTTTCACAAGGTCTGTCATTGAGCCAACTGGCGTGCTTTCGATTCCTCGGTTGCACGTGACAAAGAGTAGGGTCGTCTGTCCAACCTCGTGGATTTTCTCCCGGTCCTCTGGTTTCCTTCCACTGCCAAAGGCCCCTGCGCGCAAGCGAATTATTGAAATAAAATTGAACCATGTTTGTCCCGAAATGATCTACTTTGTGTCGAGTGGACGTTAAAACCCATTTCGCACCCTCACTCTCTTTCGTATAAATAGATTATTATGCTATAACTATAATGAGTTACATACACTGTTGGTTTTTAATAGAAGATTCAAATTTTAAAAATTGTAACACCAGATTCGCATTTGTTTGGTGCGTTTTAACGCCCTTGGTCGTTCTCAGAACTACGGTCGAAGCTAAAGCATTGACTGTGGACGATATTATCGTTGTCATATATGCCTTAGTGTTGCCAGACCCAAGAAAACACAGTTATTAAAATCTAACTAATATCCATGTTAAGTTTTAACCCACCCAAAGACGACGAAACAATCTCTAATATACATGTATTTCGTGCAGGGTAAGCTTACTCTTTCGGACACCTGCTACCACTGTTTGTCGTGTTTTTTTGTACACGGTGAACAGTCCATATGCTGATTACACTATTTTGCCTTATTACACTTCTTTGCCTGTACCGGACTTCGAATTTTGTCTATTGGTTTGGATTGTTCGTACTTGGTTTTATTTTATTATTTGTATATGAAGGTCTGGAATCTCACAATCAGTACCCACTGCTCTACCAGAAGGCCTGTTTTGATTATTTGACCCAGAATAAAACTCACGATGATATTTATGCTCCAGACTACCTCTTTTATGTCAGGTTTGTATATTTCAATAGTTGGTCTGGAAATAACGAATTTAGTTCTACCAAAATGTCCAACACTATTCAAGTTGTTCCTGTCAGAGAAATCTGTGTTTGAAGAATACATTGGTGTACACGTAATAGTCTGGTCGAGCTATCCTCAAATCTCGCATTAGTGGGAAAAGATTCCTACCCAAGCGATTATTATTTCATATGAACAAGTAGAGTGAGTAGCCTTCCAGAAAAATTTTCCCCGTTGATCGGCTTTGGGGAAAATTTTTAGTGGGCTTTTTTGTTTGGACCCCTAAAATCGCCATAAAATCCGTTAATGGCTATGGTAACTCGCTTAATATTCATATTTGGGTTTAATAATGTACTACGAGCCTATAGGAAACCGATACCAAGGAATTCAGAAATGGACGTCATAAGTCAAAATGGCGCCGAAAATTTGAAAATTTGCCTCATTCTTGAAGTTTATCATAATTCACAATAAATGAATTAATATTTACTGATATACAAACTTATATAAACAAACATTGATTTTATAGGTAAATGATAATATAGTCAGATTTCATAGAATGATCATTGATCGTCATTTTCTACGTCAACGTCCTCAGAATTCCTGCAAGATTCCCCATGACAGCCCCCACACGCGCTGACGCATATCAGACCATTCTTACTGCAGCTGCATATCATGGCACTGCATTGATTTTTCAGCGACTTGCACTCACATCTCGCAAAGTTTAAAACGCTTTCAAGTGCTACAGGTAGGTCTGTCATGCTGGGTTTGTAGCCTTCTGGTGTCCCTTTCCAGCCCACTCGCTCGCATTCAGAACGCTTTCATTTAATTTTAACCAAACAACGACTTGCAGATGAACTCTGAGCGCATGGTAATAAGCCAACCGAACCGTGGTATTGGGGAAGGGTAATGGAATTTTTCTCCGCCATCATGGAGTCAAATCTCTGGTGTCGTAGTTTAGTTAGGCTCACAACTGGTTCTCCGTACATTAAAGAGAATATCTTACATCCGGTATCTCCAACAGTTTGTTGATTGGATGATCATTCGGCAAACCTCGACAGATTCCGGTACTCTCCGTAACCTTCATCTAGACTCGGATGTATGATAGTCATTGATATGTACCTACGACCATACATTTGCGATGCGGCTTATCGACTACCGATTTACTCTAACAGGAAAACGTTCCGTTTTTACAAAAAAGTCCCAAAATCTGGTTAAGCTGCCCACACCCGTTGGTGGAGTCGTCCACACGACTTAGTATAATTTCTGGACACATAATGTATTTATAAATAGTATAGTTTTTCTGCGTGGTCACCCTTTCTCTCGGTAAATAAACAACAAAGTAAAAAATTTCTGGATATTGTAATACGTTTTTTGAAGTCGTCCACACGATGTATTTTTAATTAGTATAGTTTTTTTCTGCGTTGTCACCCTTTCTCCCGGCAAATAAACAACAAAGTAAATCGTTTTATTCCATAAATAACAAATTCATTAACAAATTCATAAACAAATTTAGTTGTGGACGACATGTGACAAAGTAATACATACATAGAACTTTTCTAGATTTTACATTATATTATATTGGACATTTTAAACACATTAATTTAGTTTTTGATAGGATTCGTGTTCATAATCTCAAATTGAAGTTAAAGAAATGTAGTTTTCTCCAAACTGAGACAACTTATCTAGGTTTTGTTATAACGCCCCATGGCATTCAACCCGACCCTCAGAAAGTCAGTGTGATCAAAAATATAAGTCAGCCTACTACTGTGAAACAAGTTAGATCTCTCATTGGCATGTGTTCTTATTATCGTCGTTATTTTTCTAATTTTTCTAAACTTGCTGAACCATTAATTGCTTTGACACGCAAGAATGCTAAATTTGAATGGACCCTGCAATGTGAAAATTCATTTCAGGCATTAAAACAAACATTAGTTCAAATACCTATGTTATCGTACCCTAACCCAAACAAACCGTATATTCTCTATACGGACGCGAGTAATTTCTCCGTGGGGGCTTATCTTTGTCAAACTCAATGTAATTCTCAAGGCAAAGAAGTAGAATTGCCAGTTTATATGCTATCTCATACACTAAGTAATACCCAGAGTCGTTGGTCAACTATTGAAAAAGAATGTTATGCTATCCATTATGCATTACAGAAGTTAGATTTCTATTTACATGATGCAGAATTTATTATCCGTACTGATCACAAACCCTTAAAATATTTGCTTGATTCACCGATGAATAATAAAAAACTTGAAATGTGGTCTTTAACAATAAGTGCTTATAACTGTAAGATTGAATATTTATCGGGTAAACATAATGTTATCGCTGATTTTCTTAGTCGAATGCCGACTCAATTCCAGGAGGAAGAACTGCTTAATTCAGAAGTAAACGATAATACACTAGAAATTAACGCCATAAATTCCAATCAGTTTGAACCACGGGAATTTGCAAAGTGCACGGTCGATTTAGGTAATAACGATAATCCCGTCGAAGCGCCTACTTTAGAGGGTTATAACATGATTGAGGAACAGGTTAAAGATAAGGATATTGTCAATATCATTGCACAGTTAAGAAGTAATAAACCATGTGCAAGTCATAATAAATACTTATTAATGCAAGATGTCTTACATTACGTTTCTGATCCCAATGATGAACCAAATCCTAGGTTATTTATACCAGATCATTTACGATCTGATGTAATTAAGGAATATCACGACATGTTTCATTTAGGTATTGATAAAACTTACAGTTTTATCAAAGAAAAGTATTATTGGCCTAATTTATATAAACACATTTATCAGTATGTGTCCAGATGCGTAACATGTCAAAAGCGTTCATCAAGGAAAATTAAACCTCCATTACAAGAAACCGATATTCCACCATACCCCTTTGCTAAAGTTTCACTTGATTTGTCTGGACCATACCCCTTATCACTCTCGGGTAATAAATACATCATATCATTTGTTGACTGGTATAGTGGATGGCCTGAGGCATATGCGGTCAAGGATAAAACTGCTGATAACGTCGCTCATTTATTAATTGACGAAATATTTCCTAGATATGGCACACCGTTACAATTAGTTACGGATAATGGGAGCGAAAATGAAAATCGCACTATGCATCAAACATTAACTGCTTTAAATATTCACCATATAACAACCTCCTATTACCGGCCCCAATCGAATAGTCGTGTTGAAAGATTCCATCAAACGATGGTTAGCGTTCTTTCAAAAAAGTTAGAAGATAATTTAAATACATGGGACTTATATTTAAACCAAACACTTGCAGCTATTAGGTTTAATATTTGTGAATCTTCAAAATTTTCACCATTTTATTTATTATATACACGAGATGTAGTTTTGCCTATTGATAATTTGCTGAAACCACGACGGAAATATTTAGGTGAAGAATTCCATCAAATTGCTCTTGAAAATCAGCATAAAGCATTTTTGTTAGTCCATAAAAACCTTAAAAAAGCTAAACGTCGCCAGGCTCACTATGCGGATAAAAATAGTAAAGCCATTGCTTTTGAGGTTGGAGACCCCGTTTATATCAAAAATCATTTACGTAAAAGTAAACTTCAATCCAAATGGAAACCTTTTTATAGAATTATCACAAAAACAGGTCCTCTGTCTTTCATTGTTAAAAATCAATTAGATGGCTCAACAACAAAATCACATGCTGAACATTTGCGTTTAGTCAATTTAGATAACTGGGACATCCCAACTGATAATATTCCAAAGTTAAGGCAAGCTAATTATGTTGTTCCACCTGAAGATTCTTCAGATGATGATATGGATCATGTACACGATCTTGACCCTACACCCTTTGATATCACTGACCAATATAGACGTGAACGTGATAATTCATCTGACGAAGACGATATTCCGCTCATGGAATTAGCCAAACGCCTTCGAAACAAAGATCGGATTGAATCTCAAACACATGTGCCTCAAGAGTCTGATGAGAAATCCGAAACATACATTGATGATCAATTAGGAACGTGCCGTGATGATAAGCTCGGGACAAGTGCTGATAATTACGTTCAAGAAAGCATGGACGTTGATGCTGTTGATATTGCGATAACTAATTCGAATACCCATAAAGATCCTAATGCTAAATTAAAACAATTACTTGCGAGTATAATTGGCATGATGAAGTAAGCTTCAAATGTTTTCATTGTATACATGTTTGAATTTTTTTTTTTATATTTTATTTTGCGGTATTTTTTTATTTGAAGGATTAAGATGAAACTCTCACTCATTTTCATTTTTCTTGGCGGTATTAATTCTTTCCTTATTCGTGAAAATGTTGTCTTTCGACAAATAAGTGAATTTAGTACATCGAGATCTCGTTGGCTTGTCTCTTTTGTTATTGATTTAAAGCCTTATAATGCATTTATTTCCTCGTTAAGTCGAGATAAAAAGAAAGGAATTGCTACTGCCCATCAGATAATTTCAAAATATATTAAACAACCAATCAATATGGACTATGCTAGTTTATTTGCTAATCGTTTGCAAGATATTCAGGATATACAAACTCTATATACAGAACTCAGAACAAAAGCAGGCGAATATAAACTGATAGCAAGTACACGGCCTCGTCGCGCAATTTTACCAATAGTAGGCAAAGCTTTGAGTTATTTATTTGGCACCGTTTCCCAATCAGAATTTAATACTATCAAACATAACGTTAAAAAATTATATAAAAATCAGGAAAGTATTATCCATGTGGTAGATCAAAGCTTATCAATATTAAATGTTTCTCGTATTGAAATTTCAAAAAATCGGGCATCTATTAACTCGCTAATTTTAAATTTAAAACAATTTGAATTACAATTCCAAGGTTTAGTGGCCAATTTAACACAAGAAGTTACATTAATTAAAAATTTCCTTTCGCTTGACTACAAACTTAAGTTCATTTTAGATGAATTAAAACATTTAACTTTACAATGTTTAAGATATGTAGAATATTTCAATGATCAACTCAATATGTTATCGTTAGGTCACATCTCTCCAAGTGTACTTAAACCGGCTGATCTTAAATCGTTACTCCTTGAAATTCGATCTCAACTGCCAAGCACAGTACACCTTTCGGCGGATCCCTCATTGAAACTTTGGCATTATTATAAATTTTTAACATGTACAACTAAATTAGATGTCGACAAAATTTATGTGATTTTAACCATTCCACTTTTGGATTCAACTAAAAAACTTGAAATATTTTATGCTCATAATTTACCTGCACCTATGCAAACCAAATACGTTAATTCCAAATCACCCCATACTTCCGGATTAGTAGCGAAATATCAACTCGAAAGTCAAATGTATGCAGTTAATTCGGAAAGAACACAATATGTACTTCTCACCGAATCCGAAGTTGAAGTCTGTACCAATCGGCTTGTAAAAACTTGTTCTATCAAAAGTCCACTGTATCCCATTAATTTAAGTAAATTATGTGTAATCGCTTTATTTATGCAAAACACAAAATTGAGTAAAGACGTGTGTACCGTAAATGTTCAACCTACAACAATTTTGCCTTTAGCTGAATATCTAACCGATGGTTATTGGGCCGTGTCCACTCAAAATTTATTACGTTTTTCACTTGTTTGTAATCAAAAAAAATATTCAACCACAACGTTATCCATTACTGCAAAGCCACCTATTGATATCCTAAAGTTAAATATGTCTTGTTCGGCATCAAACGAATATATTTCTCTATTACCAATTTATAATAGAGAAAGCACTTTTCATATCCAAAATACTTTTCAAAACATTAATACTCATTTTAATATTTCAAGTCTTGCATTGTGGAAACCTTTATCTGTAGCATTTCCAAATCTTGAAATTTCTGAACTTCCCCCTACGCTAAAAGAGGTGAAAGAAATACCTATTAAGAAATTTATCAAAGAACTCACACCCGTTAAAGTTGTAGACAAGCCATGGCCTCACGCAAATTCTGTATTAAGTATTATCGGGCTCCTTTTAACTATTAGTGTCGTTACTTATCTTTTGGTACGATACTTCAAAATTCGTCAGGGGAAATTAGCCAAGAAAATCGAAAATGACAGAGTCAGAGCAACGTATGCTGCTCATAAGGAGATGGTGTCGGCAGAGACCGAAGACGGAAATACGTTCCATGGAACAGATGATTCCACACCAGCACTACGACATAATCCAGTGACTTTAACTTTGTCATAAGTTGTGAAGAAGGATGCCAGTAAAAACTTTAATAGTATGATGTCAGTACCAGAATATAATGGTAACAGGAAGTGACAAGTGTACACTTCGAACGGTATCGTCCTACAAAAACTTCTAGGATCCAGGTTGTTCCAGTTTTGTACTATAAATATATATATATATAATCGCGTGTGTTTGAAGTCTATCATATGTACTGTTATTATTTCATGTGTACTGTTATTATATCATGTTTGCTGTGTTATATCGCGTGTGCTCTTCCTAATTCGTGTGTAATGTAATTTTATTGTGTGAAACATCAATGTATACAGATGAAGACAATGTCCCACATGTGAGAATTGTGTTTGTTATGTCCTTTTGGTACATAACTCGTGGGTGATGAAGGAATGTGACAAAGTAATACATACATAGAACTTTTCTAGATTTTACATTATATTATATTGGACATTTTCAACTATAAACAACTTCTGCTAATGTGTTCAATATGTTATTTACGGGCAACACACAAATGACCTCTCTTAGTTTTGACAATACGCACGATCTCATTAAATATCTTAATTATCCATATGTTATTTATAATCTACACATGTACTATGTGTTGAACACTCAGCAGAACTTCGCGACTTAAAATGGAAATACGAGGTGTGGTTATAGAAACTATAATCTCAATTCCAAATAAGTTAATCTGTCATGTATCATTATTTTCAATTACTGTATGCTTTATAAAGCCAGAATTAACTGACAGTAAGTCAGACTTGAATAGAGCTCCTTCCGATCTATGTCTATTCTATGTTCTCAATAAAGATCTACCAACTATGCTGACAGTCTCTTATCTGTAGTGTAACAGACATCACTAATAGTTGTTGACGACATCACCAATGCCCTGTGGACGACTCCACCAACGGTTGTGGACGACTTCGCTTGTGGACGACCATGTTTATCCGGGTCCTTTAAAATAGTTCCAAAATGGCGGACTACATCATACAGCCGAGTCTAGATATAGGGCACCGGAATCTGTCGAGGTTTGCCGAATGATTGGATGATGTCACAATGAGTTTAGTAGGGTTTTGGACCTTTTTGTCGCTTTGGGCATCAAGTAAATGTTCACAATCAAATCTAAAGGTATCTAATAAAATAAAAAAAACCAAGTACGAACAATCCAAACCATAAGACAGAATACGAAGTCTTAAAAAACGTTATAGGCGAAATGGTGTATTCAAGAATAATAGTGTAATCAGCAAATGTACTGCTCCTCATGTACAAAATACACGACAAACAGTTGTAACAGGTGTCCGGAAGGGAAGAGTAAGCTTATCCTGCCGGGCGCCATACCCGCGATTGCTGCATCCAAACTATTAGGCGAAATGTTGGTAAAATAGCGTGATTGATTGGCCAATGAAATATCGATATGCAAAATGCACGCGATGAACTGTGTTAACGATGTAGTAGACATTATCAGGGAGATAGTAATAGTATACGTGTCAATTAAATATGTCTAGAATAATAGCCCAGGGTGACACGGTATATTTCCCAATCATATCAATATGACGACCATAAAACTTTTTAAAGGTTTTAATAAGTTTAGTGAATGAATGAATGAAATGGGGTTTAACGTCCTACGCTTAAGCACCGTACCTGGGCTAATTGAAGACGGGAATAAGTTTAGTGCGCAAGTGTCCTTGTAGTTGAAGCATAAATGACAAATGCCTTGATCTTCTTAAAATTCAGAATAAAGGGAACAAGCTCTCGCGTAACGAATTAGCGGAGACATAAAGTTCTCTAATCATGACATAAAACAATTTTATCATACTTTGGCAGCATTCCAGTCTCTTTGAAAATGGTCTTTAGGAATACCTCTGAAGACTTTTTCAAGTTCTGATTCAGGTTGGTAGTTATAAGAAGTTTAAGTACTTTAGCTACACGGAACTTTCCTTCGAGTTCCCTTAATTCTTTAAAAGCCGCCAAAGGTAAACTTCGTACCATTTCACGCGCATCGCTCAGTTTTGTTTCTAGAATATCAAGAAGGCTGACTTTTTCAGTTGGAGAAGAAGAACTTGGATCACACCAATGCCTTTTTGGATTGAAAATTTCAAGATAAACACCCCGTACCGCTGCTGGTTTATCATCTACGAGCAGTAAATCACCGTACACGGATCCACTTGTCAAAAACTCTTTGCTTCTCGTCTTTGTTTTCGTGTCATTTCGTACGTCGGCTATGTTATCCATATTGATTTAAGGTATATTGCCAGTTTCAGCGTCATGTGGCCTAGTTTTGCTTGTCCAAGATCTCGAACTGGATGTTGTGTTAATTCATGCCTTAACGAAAGTCTCTTCAATGAAGGTTATGTGGCGCCGGATCTGATTCTGTATCTGGTTCTGATCATTTTCTGTCAAAAGGACAAGCGCTGTGATATTGTGGTCGATGATCTGTTCCAGGGGTTTATTTTGGGTGATAATGGTGTGACAGTTGGTGCCAGTCAAGCCAAAGGAGGTTATTCCAGCTGTACGTGACTCCCAATTATCCCAGCAGCGGAATCCAAATGTTCAAATATGATCTTTGCAGCACCAATTGGTACGTATTGGACACCAGCCCTTGGGGGGATAACCGAAGACAATGCGGATAATTCTATTTTGTACCCAAGTTTAGTGTCATTCCCGTGGGTCTCAATAAATGAAATGACATATGCTGTCATTTTACTCAATTTTTATGCCGATTCGATTATTTGTTTCTGTGAAGTAGAAGTAGGTACAATAATACAATTTCCATGTCCAACACTGTTTGAAGTAACACCTTTCAATACTCCATAAATAAAAGATACACATCACTTTTTCGCCCACTGCAGTACCAGTAGCATCTCGGTCAAGAGCTCTACAATTAAAGTCTGGCGAAAATATACCAGTTTCCCTGAATACTCCTGTTCTTGCTGGATAAAGTATAAGATTGGCACCATCGATCAGGGCTCCTTAACATTCACCCTTTTGTATTTATTCCCATGATAATTTGAAAGCCATCAGTGAGGAGAAACATTACCATTCACTCGGAGTTTATCTGCAGATCGTCGTTTGGTGAAAATTAAATGAAAGCGAGCTGAATGCGAGTGAGTGGAGCAGGAAAAAGACACTAGAAGGCTACGAACACATCATGACAGACCTTGAAAGCGTTTTAAACTTTGTGAGATTAAGTGCAATTCGCTGAAAAATCAGTGCGGTACCATGATATGCAGCTGCAGGAAAAATGGTCTGAAATGCCTCAGTGTGCGTGTGGGGGCTGTCATGGTGAATCTTGCAGGAACTCTGAGGACGTTGACCTAGAAGATGACGATCAATGATCATTCTATGAAATCAAACTATATTATCATTTACCTATAAAATCAATGTTTGTTTATATCAGTTTGTTATATTAGTATATATTAATTCATTTATTGTGATTTATGATAAACTTCAAGAATGAGGCAAATTGTCAAATTTTTGGCGCCATTTTGACTTATGACGTCACGTTATTTTTGACGCCATTTCTGAATTCCTTGGTAACGATTTCCTATAGGCTCCTAGTATATAATTAACCCCAAATATGAATTTTGAGCGAGTTATCATAGCTATTAACGGATTTTAGGGCGATTTTGAGGGTCCAAACAAAGAAGCCCCCTAAAAATTTTCCCCAAGGCCGATCAACGGGGAAAATTTTTCTGGAAGGCTACTCAGCCTACTTGTTCATAATAATAATCGCTTGGGTAGGAATTTTTTCCCACTAAATATGCACCTCGACCAGCCTATAAAACAAACCTTGGTGTACACGTAAAACAAACCTTCTGCCCAAATGTGACTCTTGGAACATTACATTCGTATGGACATCATCCATATGGATGAACTGTAAAGAAAGAAGCCTATTACAAGAATGGTGTATCAGGGGATCCCTAAAGGAGTTAATGTTCCTACGTTTTTTAAATTACCTCACGTTAAATTTGTGCATAAGCTAGAAACATTAGGATATACTCTAGAAAACATTATTTACAGTCTTCATTCTACCCCGGTTGGTGCAAAACAGTATGACGTTAAGCCCCATTTCATTTTATTGCAGCTTGGGGCGATTTTGATTCCCTGCATGATATGTAACTATGTCGCGTTTTATTGGGTGATGTCATTCAACTCTACACTTTATTTGAGAGAAAAACAGTATGGACTGGCCTTTATATCATAATTTTACTTCTTATACACAATTGCTTTATGAAAACAAGATGATCTATATTATATGTGTGTGGATGTACGCCTATCACCGAGATTCACCCCAACATATGTGGTATCATATTAACCAATAACCATCATGACCCAGTGAATGTTTCAGGCCACGATTCGGCTCATTTTAGGCCCTGTGCTTTGGGCCACATGCGAAGCCGGGTATCCTGCTTGTATTGAAATATGTTTAATCTTTGTTTTTTTTAGATCTGGTTATTTAGGTTCCCAGAAACATACCTGGGCTCATTGGACAGGAGATCCTTCATCTGATTGGTGAGTTTAAAGCACCGAAGTCGGTAACTCAAAATCCTCCAAAATCTTTGACATCGAAAACACGAATTATTGGTCAATTGAAATAAACATTGTCATTGATGATGTAAACTTACTGGGAAAAGATGAGCTTCTGCCATCCGATATTTAATATAAAACAATTGTTTTAATATTGGTACACGAATCGCGTTGCGACCCACTTTTGTTAATTTCTAGGTCCCAAATGTTAGCGATTTAGCTCCTTCAACTATATGAAACACGATCATATTCCCAGAAGTATCAATATTTAATTCATCTATTCCAATGCCAATGTATTACATTCTTGAATTTAATTGATCCTTGGTTTGAATTGCTTCCGATTTTAGGACTGATTCCAGTGGTCTTCCAGCACAACTACTAGCAAGTCTGTCTATTGGCATATCAGGAATGCCGTTTTCTGGTTCAGACATTGGTAAGAACTTTTTGAATTTTCAACGATATTATGGTGGCTCGTCGATTTTTGTATCTTAATTCAATGTACCGCAATGCACCCTGAAATTACATTTTATAACAATTTTTCTATTCTAATGCCAATTTGGGAAGGTGGAGGCTGTGTCGTGAGTTGAATGGGCTTATTGTGAATTGCCCCACGGAGGTCATACTTAACAATAAATGCACCTAATCTGTATGTAATTTCTAATTTAACGAATTTCTAGGTGGATTTGAATGGTATACTGGAGCATCGGCTGATGAAGAATTGTGGGTTAGGTGGACACAGTTAGGATGTTTTAGTGGCTATATGCACGAGCAAGGTAAATTGTTGTTTTATATATCCAAAAATTATATAAGTTACGAAATATTGTTGTAACTGAGAAATTTTATTTTTCATTGGTCATTTTCCCCAATCAGGTGGGGGAAAAGGAGCAGGAAGAAAAACTCATATTTTTGATTGGAAGAACGGGACAATTCTATGGAGAAAGTTTGCTAAACTAAGAACTCAGTTAATACCATATATTTATACACAAGCTCATATAGCTCATTACGTAAGTTGATTATCAATAATTTAGAACTGGTGGAGGGGGTGAATGGTTAGCACGTGCACGCTGTATGATAAGGTCTGTCATTATGTCAACTGGTGTGGTTTCGAATTTTCGGTTGTACGTGACAAGGAGTAGGGTCGTCTGTTCAACTTCAATGGTTTTCGCCAGGTCCCCCGGTTTCCTTCCCCTGCTAAAGACCCCTACGCGCAAGCAAACTATTAAAATAAAATTGAACCATATCTTAGTCCCCAAATGATCTAATTTGTGTCGTCTACTTTTCCTCTCTCTCGCTATCGCTCTCTCTCCCTTTCTATTTAGAACTGTAAATAGGTGGGATGTCCAGAATATATGCATGGATTGACAAAAATAATCAAGACCTTTGTCTGAGTACAAAGACACCGCCTATAGTCATTTGGTTGGGACAAAAAAAAACCGAAGTACGATGTACAAGTAAAAGAACCCTTGACAGTTACCATACAGAACTTCCTGCCTCATAATCCAATTTTCATTCAATTCTTCTGCTTTCAACAGGAAGGTTTACCACTAATGCAGCACCATCTTCTAAATTTTGATGACATAGCAGCTTTAAACTACCCACACCAGGTGAGTTTTTTAGATATTAGTGTTATTCGGCGTTTGGGAACTATCCAGGCGAAAGCCATGATCTTCACTTCCAAGCAATAACAGATAAATGGATATCAACATCTTCACTTCCCAGAAATGACTGTTCTTCTGATTAAGAAATTCTCGAGACATTGGAGATTACTAATGGGTATTACTTGTTTCGAGAAGCAACGCGTGAGATTTGACCGAGGATGGTCCTGGCAAGTTAACATTAGTCACTGTATGTCAAAAAGCACGGTGTGGAGGTTGCGAATTTCCCTCTTCGTCCTACCATTCCTTCTCTTCGTTTTACCTCTCTCTCAAACACGACTATTTGCGTGCGATGGCACCCTCGTTGTAAGAAGACGTTAATACTCACCAACGAACGAAGTCCTACAATCATGCGTTTCTGTCAAATGAGGATACAGTCAATTCACTATTTTTGTGCATATAGTTTGGCAGTGGGAACATTCAAATTTTCATATCTCATTTTCATAAACTTTTCTTTTTATTCCAGTATATGTTTGGTGAGAGTATTTTAGTAGCCCCTATCACCAAGCCGGGTGTAAATCAGTTGTTTGTATATTTACCTTCTGGAGAAGACTGGATTGATGTCAGTTCTAAACTAATAGTTAGTATCTCCCGCATCTGGAACTGGAATATCATAGTTGCGTGGTTCCTGTACCTGTTTCCCGCTTTTGTAAAATAAATAATTATATTATGTAGCATCATCAAAATGTGAATTTAAACCAAGAAGATACATTTGCCATTAATCAAATAGCCTACAAGTTTAGACGATCGAAAAATTTAGTGTTGGATTGTTTAAGAAAACAGACTTTTTAATTATTAATTCATGGTTGAAATTCAAGGTTTGATATCAACAATAAAATCTTTATTTAACAAATAAAGATGATAATAATATAAAAAGAGAAAAACCAGGCACCACATTTCTGAACTTTATAAATATCAAGTACTTGTCTCTTATTACATGTAGTTGTATAGTCCGTCCAATTTTGAAACAATATTTGAGCATACTCCTCGCAGTGTTTCATGTGATTATAGAGCTGATCCCACCTCTCACTGCTGTAAAGAAAGCAAATTCTTGTTCCAAATTATGACTCGTCAATAGTCCCATTAACAACCAACCGCTTAATCTGGGTTCTTCCCTAAAACTGAGGACATTGATTTAAGGTATTAAAAACGACGAAAGTGTTGTTGTTGTTAATTATACCCGTGCTGATAGTCTTGTTTGTCACACAATTAGTCTTTCTGCAATATTCTGCTATGCACTGGTTTATTGGGCATAATAAAGCGAATGCCCGTCATGTTGCTATACTTGTGATAGATTTGATTGAACGGGAAGAATATACACACTCCCTCAAAGGCGCAAGTATCGGAAACTATTCCAGCAATGGCCAGAGAGGGATTTTTCGGGCAATTGCTTCAGGAATATGTATTTGAGTGGTGTATATGATGAGGATGTTAATATTGTATATTATGTCTGGTACATTAAGTGTGTATAATTTTAATAATTAAGTTTATTATATTTGTAGTATGATGAAACCGATGGTAGATTTAGAATTTCGCAGAATGACATCTTACCTGGAGGACAGTAAGTTGCCAAGTCAAAAAACCCAAATAACTTTAAATTTAACTTTAAAAATTTTTTATTGCTATTGAAGTAGTTTTGGAAACGGCTCCCTGTTTCTACTGCACCCGTAGTTGCTCGGAGAACTAAAAGATAGTAAGCTGGCACTGCCAGGCAGGATACGCCCACATTTTCGAGAGATGGATAGAGGACAAGAAATACCGAAAGTGATTTTTCCTACAATCAAAGGCCATAATTCATTAAGTTGCAATTTGATATGCGCAAATAAGTATCGAAAAGAATCAAGATCTTTAGGTTATAAACATGCATTTTAAGTTTCATTAAAATTGAATTACAACTTGACCTCTACAGGGCCCACAACTTTAATATGCCATATTTTTACACTGTTCGCGTACAAACGGCGGCCATTTTGTCTGGCAATTATGGTCGATATTCTAGAAATTCGAACTCAACCTTCCGTAGGGTGTAATGGTGATAGAGTCAAACGTTTTTTAAATTGGATATTAATCGTGACCTCCATAGGGACCATAGGGGATTTTTCGGACAATCAGGGGCCATAATTCAGGAGTTAAGATCCGATATGCGCAAATATCGAAAGGAACCAAGATCTTTGGGTTATAACGATGCATTTCAAGTTTCATCAAAATCGAATTAAAATTGTGACCTCTACAGGGTCCACAACCTTGATATACCATTTTTTAACAGTATTCGTGTACAAACGGCGGCCATTTTGTATGGCAATTTTGGTCCAATTTGCCCGAAATTCGAACTCAACCTTCCTTACGGTGAAACGGTGACATTATCAAATGGTTTTTTTTTTCAAATCGGATAATAATTGTGACCTCCACAGGGACCACAAGCTAAACAAAGGCGATTTTGCGTATTTTTTAAATCGGATAATAATTGTGACCTTCAGAGGGACCACAAGCTTATCAAAGGCGATTTTGCGTTTAAACAGGGGCCATAATTCAGGAACTTACGATCGGATATCCGCAAATATCAAAAGAAACAAAGATCTTTGGGTTATAACCATGCATTTCAAGTTTCATAAAAATCGAATTAAAATTGTGACCTCTACAGGGTCCACAACCTTGATATACCATTTTTTAACAGTATTTGCGTTCCAATGTAGGCCATTTTGTATAGCAATTTTGGTCCGATTTTCCCGAAATTCAAACTCAACCTTCCTTTGGGTGTAACGGTGATATAATCAAAGGATTTTTTAAATCGGATAATAATTGTGATCTCCAGAGGGACCACAAGCTAAACAAAGGCAATTTTACGTATAAACAGGGGCCATAATTCAGGAACTTACAATTCGATATGCGCAAATATCAAAAGGAACAAAGATCTTTGGGTTATAATCATGCATTTTAAGTTTCATTAAAATCGAATTAAAATTGTGACCTCTACAGGGTCCACAACCTTGATATATCATTTTATAACAGTATTCGCGTACAAACGGTGGCCATTTTGTATGGCAATTTTGGTCCGATTTGCCCGAAATTCGAACTCAACCTAATAATTGTGACCTCCAAAGGGACCACAAGCTAAACAAAGGCGATTTTGCGTATAATCAGGGGCCATAATTCAGAAAGTGAAGATCCATATGCGCAAATATCGAAAGGAACCAAGATCTTTGGGTTATAAACATGCACGACAAGTTTCATCAAAATCGGCTCCAAATTGTGACCTCTATAGGGCCCACAAGCTAAAAACTTGATTTTTCGAACAATCAAGGGCCATAATCCATGAAGTTTCGATCCGATACATGCCAATATCGAAAGCAGTCGGGATCGTTTGTCGATAAAGCTATATTTCAAGTTTCATCAAAATCGGACAAGAATTGTGACCTGTAGAGGGTCAACAAACAATTGTGGACGGACGGACGACCGGACGGACAGGGGCGACGACATAATACGTCCACATGAAAATGTGAGCGTATAAGAAGGTTACTGTAATCTGTCACGGAATTAAGTATAATTTTAAATACGTATGAAAGGGATATGTTGTAGAAGTAAGTCAAACCTACATGTTGTCATTATTACAGATTAATCACCATGGCAGCACCATTAGATACAGTACCTATACTAGTCAGAGCTGGTACCATTTTAACAGTGTCTGACCCTAAAGTTCAGACATTACGTCATGCTAATCATCCGAATATTACAAGTATAGATAAATGCTCGGTGGGTAGATTTACTTCATATTGGTATCTGTGACAGGCAATCTGATTAAAATACAGATCTATATTTCGTTTCGTTTTTTTTAAACTTTCGATGGCCCACATACGGCTCTGGCCTACACTACACGAAGATCTGACAACGGGGTCAAACGGGTCGCTTTCGACCCAAAACACAAGACACTGATTAATCAATCAGCGTTGACGTTTCTTGTGGTTTACCCACATCTCCGTGCATCAAAAGGGCTAGAACTCACCGTAACAGACCGTTTCGTTGGTTAATCCCTCAGCTCACCCAGAACATTTCAATGACAACAATTCTTCCAGATCCTAGTGTAGTAAACACAAGTAAAAAGAAAATTTGAAATATAATAACGAAACGAAATAGGATCTGCGTTTTAATCAGATTGTGTGACAGGCATGGTCAATCAGAAAAAATAAAATTTAATGGGATAAAATATTCAGGCTAATGAAGGCGGGCATGAAATACCATGGGGTGTTCTGTAAGGGAAATTCTGCCCGGGAAGTGGCGTTTCTGCACACCATCAAGGGTTCCTTTATGTGTAAGCCAACGAGTAAACGGGTTGGGCTCGTTTTTAGAATCTTCCGAAAGACTATAGCCTTTTCATTGCATCACTGTCCACTGACAAGGAGAAACCAGGCTAGAACACTCGACATCTTTCTCGTCCAACACACGAATAGAACCCGGAACGGTCTGGTTAGTGAGAGAGAGAGAAATGGGGTGTAGTGTCCACTTGACACAACCTAGGTCATTTCGGGACTAACATGGTTTTATTTTATTTCAATAGTTCGCTTGCGCATAGGTGTCTTTAGCAGTGGGGGAAACGGGGGGACCCGGAGAAAACCCCACGAGGTTGGACAGGCGACCCTACTCCTTGTCGCGTACAACCGGGGATTCGAAACCACGCCAGTTGACTCAATGATCGGCTTTATGACACAGCACACACCATCTGGTTAGTGAGCCAGCGAGATACACATTTAACCCCAGTAGCTACCGGTTCAATTAGCAAGAATATGAAGGCGAAAATTTTATAATGAATAAAATACATCATGACTATATTTTAATATTAAGGTTTACCATATATGGGCGTGGCCAGATAGTAATAACAACGGTTTTGGGAGAGACTGGCAGGGAAACTTCTTCAATATCTCAAATACAAGGTCATCACAAGGTAACACCTATGTACATTTTCTATATCCATTGTAGATCTACCTTTTCACAATTCATGCTCTATGCATGCCACCTTTACCACAAATAACGCATTTTTGTTGACCACAAACAGGTTTTTGATTGGGCGATGACCATATATTGGAATTATAAATAGTCTTAACAAAAAGCGCATCGGTCTGTCCGTTACACCTTTTGGACACCGTATTAACATTATTTCCCCTTTACTCATTTCGATCACAGAGTGTTTCGTTTCTGACCACGCAAATTTTTTTTAGGGCAATAAGCAATTGCGTTGGTTTAGACTTTGGAGCAAGATTCAAATTGATTGAGGGTGATGGAATTTGGTTTACAGGGAGTATAGTGTCCTTGCATTGAAACCATGACTAAGT
The DNA here is from genome assembly GCA_917208275.1 of Patella pellucida. Lineage (NCBI taxonomy): Eukaryota > Metazoa > Mollusca > Gastropoda > Patellidae > Patella > Patella pellucida. The sequence goes on along the minus strand of OU795039.1, from coordinate 74,795,956 downwards.
AGTTTCAATCATAAGCTATTAAGCTAAGTTTGATTTCCGATACTTAACAAAAACACCAATGTACAATTCGTCAACATATGCCATCTATTTTGTTTTCGGGTTGACTTGTTAAATTTAAATACGGAAACTGATTAAAACTTATTAGCCTTCTGGTCGATCGAATTTTTAATGTACCTCAACTATTTATGATATATACATGTCCACAGAGTATTTTGTCATGAACCTGAAGAGAGGTATTTATTATTTTTATACGCCCACATTTTCATGTGGACGTAAACGTATATTGTCGTCGCCCCTGTCCGTCCGGACGTCCGGTCGTCCACAATTGTTTGTGGACTCTCTACAGGTCACAATTCTTATCCGATTTTGATGAAACTTGAAATATAGGTTTATCCCCAACAGATCTCGGCTGCATTCGATATTGCCATGTACAAACAATCGCGTTTTTAGCTTGTGGACCCTTTAGGTCACAATTTTGAACCGATTTTTTTTATGAAACTTGATATATGCATGTTTATAACTCAAAGATCTTAGTTCCTTTCGATATTTGCACCCACCAGATCGTAACTTCCTGAATTATGGCCGCCGTCTGTACGTGAATAGTGAAAAAATATGGTATATCAAGCATGTTGTCCCTGTAGAGGTCATTTTAAACGGATGTTGATGAAACTTAAAGTGCATGTTTAAAACTCAAAAATCATTGTTCCTTTCGATATTTGAGCATATCGAATCGTAACTTCCTGAACTATGGCCCCTGATTGTAGGAAAAATCACTTTCTTTGTAGCTTGTTCTCTATTCATCTCTCGAAAATGTGGGCGTATCCTGCCTGGCAGCCGCTGGTTTAATTTGGTTAATGTTTTGTAGGTAAAAATGGTTTAAAGATAGAGAGTGCTGTAACTTCCGGTAACTACACACAAATTGTTGGACAAATAGCCATCAACCCACCTGGTACGATCACTTTTAATCAATACCTAGACAAAACAACTTTTTGTTTCATTTATGAAGCCTGTGAAATGTTTCCCTAATTTAATAGCTCAACTTAACAATTTGTTGGTTGGTTTCTGGAGTTTAACGTCAACTTCCTTCAGGTGTGATATCGTAGACAAAACTTAACAATGAAAGATAAACGAATCTGTATCCCAGCAATTGTATCCAATTCCAACTGTCAAGGTATCTTTTATCTGCACGCCAATGTGCTCACAGGACCTCGTTTTTAAGGCCCATCCGATCGACTAGACAGCGCTCCTTTGTCAGGACCTCCGTCCTGCATCACTGATCACTGAACTTTCTCGGCCAATGCAGGGATCGAACAACCGACCTCCAGGATAATGAGCCAGCGTCTTACTATACCCCCTTAGACCCCGTAGTTTTCTGACGACAGGAAGTGAACTATTGAAATTCTGTATTCAGCACCAACGCTCTAAATCTAAGAACATTATGATACTGTTTTCCATTAATTATACAAGTCATCATTACTCTAAACTAATGTTTACTATGTATAGTCGGCTTCCACCTAATACTGTAAAAGATGCCACTTTTTGTGTGAAAGCGTGACTACTTCTTATATCCACCACTATTAAGTGAATAATGGGAATACACAAATAAAACCAGTAGTCGTGTATATCACCTAAAAGGTCATGACACCTTAGTGATACAACACCTACTTAATGACTACTGTCTGATTAATAACAATTCTAAAAGACTTGTAAATATTTCTGGACGATATTTTCATTAGTCACCTGTAGTTCATAAGTGAACCGCCATATCAAAGGTTTTTTGTTACCAATGATATGCAAAGTGCTAACGAGAAAAAGCAGTATGCATATTTTCAAGACGAAAGATTATAATTTTGTTTATTTCATTTTCAGGAGTTCCAGGAACGGTTCAATATGTGAATGGGACAAATCTAACTTCAGTTAATTCTTGGCAGGATGTGATCACATGGGGTTCATCTAATGTTTATTTCTATTCGGTTACAACACATATTTTATGGCTGTCTATTCCAAATGGTCACCTCTTTGTTGATGTCTTTTATTCATAAATATTATATATGACGGAAATTGTTTTAAACTTTGTAAACACTAACCATTAACAATGAGCTTTTCTCTACAGCTCACAATCGACTATACCGGAAAATAACAGAAAACTACCGGAAAAACCCATGTTATACGGAATACCGGAAAAACACTAAATACTGGAAAACACCCTATAGGTAACCCGCAGCATGGGGACATGTTAGGGTAAGGATTAAGAATTTGACCTTGTATGGCGCTCACCTGGTCTAAAGCACACACAGGGGACAAGGCTCCGGGTTACATTTTTAGGGTGTTTTCCGATATTCAGTATAATATGGGGCTTTCCAGTATATAGTAGCCCCTCACAATAAGGTTAATCAATGATGGAAATGTTTGAGGTGTCCCCAATACAGGGTTGATAACCCATGGATTACCTTTCCCTGTGCCAATTTTAGTTTTTGACTTCAAAAATCCCTACCCCCCTGAATTATAATATTGCAGATTTAGCTCTTCCGCTTAGGTGCCAGATGTATTTTAGCCATATCCTCTCTTTGGGGGTGTCAAACCCAAGTTTTTACACAAAGTTATTTTCCAATTAAATTCTGATTCACCCCACAAAACTCCAATAAGGCTCAATAACTAGACCTAGCCACGGTTGTTCAGTACGCAAACTAAGGTCCTTTTGGGAAAGGGTTGATCTTGATTAAGGGCTGGATTAAACAGGGGGGGGGGGGCGGGGGAGGAAGTGGTGGTGGTCAGGGGGGCATTGTCATACTGTAAAATGTTTGCAGCTACCCAAAGGCAACAAGGGGCCATGTACCTGTTAATGAAATTAATGCATCCAGTATTAACAGGGGCCCTGTAGTGGATTATCATTGAGGCTGATGAGGCTGCAGCCTCAGGCCCAAAGATTTTGTAGAATTTTTTTTTTAGACTTGTCTGATACGATTAAAAACGCCAAGACAATGAATGTTAGGGGGTGGGGTTTAGGCTTAACAAGAATACCCATAGGCTCTGACCTGAAATTAATTAGGCCCACGCCATTTTAAAAAGGCCCAATAGGCCCTCCAGCATCTCCTGCCTCAGGCCTTGGTGGAGCTTAATCCGCCACTGCAGAGGCCAATCATTGTATGCTTAAATTAGCCCCACCTTGACAAAAAGACAGAATCTGTTTTATCATTAAGAATGAAAATATGACAATATTTGATGTATAAATTTATACACTTTAATATACTATATAGTTAGTGTATTTCCACACATGGAAACTTGCCAAATATATACAAATAGGCCTTCAAAAAAAAAAAACGCCTTCTAAAACTAGGAAATTGGCCCTGATATTACTTTCATATTATTACAATTTAATTATCTGTGAGAGAAAAATGTACAACATTGGAAAAACAATTTGATTATTCACACAATAGTAAAGATTAGAGGTACAATGATACAAAAACTTCTATTTTTTAGCTATTCATTATATATTTTCTAAGCTCGAAAATAATCGAGAAAGGCAATCTGCAAACTAGTGCAAATAGTTAAGGATTTACTACATACAAACCCAGAATCAATCCTTTTTAGCCTTTCATAGTTGGCTGCTTAGCAATTTGATGTTAACATTCCCGAACATTCATAACTTATCTCAAATCTGCTCCTAAACTGCCTTACTGTAATTATCGTGTACAACTGCCCTTATTTGATCTCAGGTGATCGAACCTCCCTTTAGGAATTCTATATATAGATATTGTACTTGTATCATTGCACCCCCAGTAAAAACTGATATTAAAGAAAATATTTTACATTGTACATAGAATAGCTGTAAAATGAATAGATTAATACAATCAACCTATGCTATCTATATATGTATTAATTGTGTAGATGTCGAAAGACAAAAGAAGAATGTCTAGCAGCACTTTCTAATGCATAGAAACCCCCCAGGTTCACACCTGTCATATAGACACCTCTGATGATCATAAAAAAGGCCTACTTCAAGATTAAGTTTATTTGTCCTTATTAATACATCAAAGTTAAGTAGATTTCCTCTAATCCTTTAATCGACTTATATTTATTTTCTAAGTAAAAATAATGGAAAGTATGCAAGTTGATTTTTGCAAATTCTTTTACTTAATGTTAATACTATGGCTAGTTAGACCTTTAAGTCGTGAATCAAAATGTCCAGATCATAAGGTCAATTATAATAATACTTCAACCTTCACTGGTCCAATGTTTCAACTGGATCTACATATTAATTATTATTCCCTAATAATTTCCAAGGGCTTCATAAATCATCCCCAAAATAACACAGCAACAATTTCAAATATCTCCCATTAGATTTTTAAAATAAATAGGATAAGTTTACGTCGCTGTGAAAACCCTGTCATATACAATAATATATGATATATTAAACATTAAATACTATAGTATTACAACCATTTATTATATATTATATATAATATACATGCTCTACACATTTATATCTTATAAAACTTGCTTAGTTTGTTTTCACATCACGCAGGAATTGAATGTCTTTATAAAGGATCAAATCAAGGCTGTTGTAAAAATCCTTCATTGTGCACCTTGCACCCCCCAACTGGGCTCTGGAATAATAACATTTCAGGATTAGGGATTCAATCATTCCGAAACTAAATGACAGGAGGTCAAAAAGAGCATTTTATACCAACCAAATACATGTACACTAGGTCTTCAATATAACACCGATATTGATATCCATTGTCAAAACTTGCAGGGTTTGGGTTGGGGATATCGTCATTCAGTACCTAATCTAAATGACCGGTAAGAAAAAGAGCATTTTACACCCACGGAGATCTTCACTATAATACAGATGTTCGCTTCTGTTGTCAACACTCGTATTATACAAAAAGCAACTTTATCTCATAGCGAATCATGGGTCTAGTGAATAAATCATCTCCTTAAGACCCGGGGCAAACACTTTCCTTCCAACCAAATAACAATTATTCATAAGAAATGTGTTACATATATATATGATTCTTAACAAATAGGAAGAACAAAATTAATTATCAATCAATAAAAGAAGAATGTGGTAGAAATTAGCCATACAAAAAAAAAGAACAAAAAAAGGAACGTAATACAGAGATAAATAAACTATGGCCTAATATACAATAAGCTTAATATAACTATATAGTTTAAAATGCATTAATATGTACGGCTGTTATCACAGTAAACAGAAATATATTTCGAGGAGTATATTAACAGTTTTCAAGCTATCTAGAGTTATAATATAATGCTTCAACATATGTTCCAATTAGTTCATATAATAACAGTTATCTCCTACAAACACAAATAATTAATTAATCTTTTTGCAATCGGATATCCAACAAAAAAAGAATAATTAATTAAGCTTTTTGCAATCAGATATCCAACAAAAAAAGAATAATTAATTAAGCTTTTTGCAATCAGATATCCAAAAAAAAGGAATAATTAATTAATCATTTTGTTTTTATCGCATATTTCCAATAAAAAAAGGATAATTAATTAATCTTTTTGTTTTTAATCGCATATATCCAACAAAATATTGATAATTAATTAATCTTTTTGTTTTTAATCGCATATATCCAACAAAATTAAAAACATGAATCTATTTGTGGAATTGAATCGAATATTCAACAAATTTTACTTAAGAGATCTAGATTTTTTTTCTCTTTAGATATATCATGTCATACCAGAATTAAGTTTTCTAAAAAAATACGATAAAATGTCTGAGAAACAACTAAATTCATTACAAGAAAGAAACACAATTGTAACTAAAATACAGAAATACAAATAAAATCGTTTCTAAATTATATGTAATCAGCTTTATAATCCATCATGAATTCTTGATATAACGATCTACTTATCATCTTATGTCATCTTTAGGAAAACAAAATATGATTCTGCTCTTTTCATATCTTAGAAGAGCGAAGCCCTACATTCACAAAATACATTTTGGGATGCGATTCTGCGAGAGACTGATCGAAACCCTGCTTAACAATCAGCAGTGAATATATATATATAATAAAGGTGATAACATATAAACTACCTATGTTTTATACACAGAGAGATATGATCAGCACCTTTATTCAATGTATACTGGAACATATTACTATACAAAAAATTACTTATTTTATGCTTAGGTTTTATCTTATATATTTGTACACATATATTTACTTTAATATATCTTATAATTATATATATATATATATATAGTTTTTTTTAATTCAAGCTCCAAAGACACAAACAATTCTGATGCAAAATTAATACAATTTACTCAAATTTTGTTCTCCAATATCCATATCTTTAAATAAAAAATATATGATATCTCTTAGACCACCCCAAAAATCTCTAAAGAACCCCTTTATTACAAGTCTACAAAATAGTTTTAAATTTCAAAACATTTCACAGTTCAGGAGAATGCGGGCCAGTGATACCTAAAATGATTTGCACAATCAACCTTTTCATGTAAATTTTAAAATAATAACACTGTATTGTGAGAAAATTTCTTAATTTTGCAGAAGAATGTTTGATTCTTGAGGCATGATTACATTCATCACTCTCAATCATTATCCTATATATATTTTATATATAAAACTATTCACTCATCATAGCTTTACACAATACTGCTTACAAAAGCAAAATTCATCTCACATCCTCAATAAGAGTTGCCTCCCTTTGTAAAAATAGCACATCACTCTACATTCTGTTTACGAAAGGTCCAATTTGATTAGGCAATCTGGAACATTTGCTGGACTTAAATCACAATCAAAATGTTAAAATCACATAAATTATATGTCTATTTATGGAAAAAAACTGCGAACGACGCCCAGTAATCTGATCTCTAAACACACTTTGTCAGACGACTCAAGTCCATTTTTGTCCATCTGTGCTAATTTCAATATTCCAGTGTGAGAAACATGAACAATGTTATGTCGTACTTTTAGTCTATATACACGAGAGCAAACAATGCTTATATTATTATATAACTGTAGAGTGACGCGATTTTATTGAATCTTCTTTACTTCGTGTTGTACCTTGTAAAGAACGAGGATAGGGAAGGGAAGACTCCCCATCACTTGACATGGAACCGTAAAATTTTTCTTGCTCTTCTCTCTGTTTAGCAAATTTATCTTCTAAATCCTGTAAAGTAAAAAAATAAAATCAAGTTAGATCAGCTTTGGGGACCAGGAGCCAAGCAGGATGTTATCACAGGAATTGAGACGTTATATTTAAAAACAAGTGCGTCAATTGATGAGAAATTGTCAGAGGAACAAGCAATGACAAGCATGCTACACTTGAACATTATCGAACATGAATTGGCGGAGCCTTAGACTTTATCAAAGAGCATAGCCATCAAGAAGAAGAAGATGATGAGTAGTGGTTTAGGACCAGTTTCTGTACTAAAACTCTGCCAACAACAGCCATTTGCAATTAAAAACGTGGATCAAACTGATCTCTGAAAGTAACAAACAATGCCAGCAAACTTTTGGATCATACATGAAAAAGATCAAAGCATCAGTCTCTATCAAATCTTTTTTTTGTATCCCTGGTGTTTATTTTCCAACATCACCAATTATGTTGTCTTCCTGACTACAACTTAGTTCTGCCTACCTGTTTGCGTGGAACTAACTGACTCTTCCATTCTCGGAGTTCATGTTGATAGCCATCTTCTATTTCTTTTATCTTGGCTGTTTCCTGTTCCATTAACATTTTACGTTTTTCAGCCTGAATGGAAAATAATTGTCATTTTAAGTGTTACTAACTACTTTTGTTTGATTCTATGCTGAACTGATTTTAAATAATATCAAAAATAAATCCGGGGCCGTATTTATAAAAATTCTTAGAGTTTTCTTAACTTTTACTCTAAGACTTCCTAAAACGACATTTAGTTAAAAGCTACTCTCTAGAAATATTTATAAAGGGTCTTAAAGTTACTTTTAACTAAATGTAAGACTTGAGTACTAACCAAACTAAATCTGTCACAAAAAGAATCCCACCCATGTCCATTCGATATCTCCTTATCAACTCTTCATTGTTGTACTCCACTAAGAAATATCTGCTTGTTTTAAACTCTCTTAGGCGGCGTACACGGCCGGCCATGTTAACCAAGATAAGAGTACTTTTTACAAGTTAGGAGTGCTACAGGACTCCTAAATATGTCTCATAGTTAGGAGTAATTCTTAAAGTAAAATGTTTTATAAATAGGTCTAAGGGAAATCTACGAAGTTAGGAGTAATTTTTGACAGTTAAGAGTTGATTTCAACTCTTAGAATGTTTATAAATACCGCCCCTGAATTTAAATAGAAATAGTTCAAAAAATCTCTAGCATATGAGATATTATATTCTGAAATATATTCTTCGTCTGGATATGGCCACACATCAGCATTTTACCTGTATACCCCTCTATGTACAACGAATTGTTCCATGCTTATAGAACAGGCCCCAAGTTCACAAAGCATTCTCAGAATTAAGTTTATGAGTTACCGTGTATCTTTTATCCAGAAACACAAAACTGTGCACATAGTTTCTGATTGATGTATTTGATACATTAAAACAACAAAAGTTTTATAAAGGGCTATATTTTAGTTAAAATAAAACAAACAATTTTGAGTAAATTCTTAACTTAAGTCTGAGAATGCTTTGTGAACTTGGGGCCTGCTTTTATAATTAAGTACTACAATTATAAGATAAGGTCTACCTGTAGCTGTTCTAGTTCTCTTTGAGAATTTTCATTCCTAAACACCAATTCATCCCACTGTTTTTTATGTTTCATGTCTTGTCTCTGTTGTTCAGCCTTGATTCGTTTCTTCTCATTTTCTTCGAACTAGAAATAAAAAAGTTAAAAAAAATCTTAAAAGGGCAAAGCGCCAGATCGTTAATGAATATCATGACAGACATATATCTTGAATGAATGGAGGAAATGGGGTTTAATGTCCACTGGACATAAACTAGGTCATTTCGGGGCTAACATGGTTTAATTTTATTTCAATAATTCGCTTGGGCGTAGGGGTCTTTAGCAGTGGGAGGAAACCGGAGGACCCTGGGAAAACCCACGAGGTTTGACTCGAACTAATGAAGGCGGGCAAATGCCATAGCAAATGTCATACAGTGTGCAATGAGGGAAATTTTGCAAAGGCAGCAACCCAAATCCAACTGCCAAGGGTTCATGTATGTTCATATCAATGTCTAGACAAGACCTCAGTTTTTTGTTCCCCCCCGAACAACAATCAGACGCTGTTCTTGCCAGGACCACCATAGGGAACCCCGTCGGAAAATCTTAAGGAACTTTAGCTGCAACACCTGGAGGAATCCATGGCCGTCAATGCACTACTACGGCTCCCAAATATCTTGAAAGTCAAGTTAGATGCTTAACAAATATCTGCGATACAGTCTTAACCTCTATATTTGACTTTTAGTCTAGCATGTTTCCACGGTAATGGGAATAAAGAAGAAAACCAAATATCCAAATACTCCTGATAACAGCCAAGGTAGATTTTTATATTACCGAGAAAGCAAAATGATTTTGATGTCAGCTTTAGATGGAAGTTAGATGCTTTGTGCATAAATCCCACTTATGTCATCTTTGTGTAAAATATATCTGTGTGTATTTACTCCTTACCTGTTTGATTTTCATTTTGTCATCTTCAGGTGTTCCTATAACACTTAATCTTAAACTCTGTTTAAACATCTGAGCTCGCGTCTTTGCCTCATTTCGTAATATTTTTGGCAAACGTTTTTTCTCCAAGTGATGTTTATTCAGCATTTCTTCTTCCTTCATGCTATTATAGCGTTTCATCTGGTCTATTTCCTGTAAATATCAATAGAATAAATCTTACACCTCCGATCTAATTCCGTAAAGAACATGAGGAGGGAAGGATGTATCAATGACTTCCTCCAGACATGAGAGGCTCTATAGGATTTCTTCGGCTTAAATATACATGTACACTCCAGATTTCAACAGCTTCTTTTTTTAAAACCAATAAAAAAAGGAAAAGATTTTGAAAGTTGGTGAATTGTCTTGTCATGATTGTAAGGTTTTGCAGTTAACCAGTTGTGATACATATATATGCTGAAGTCGAAGAGAAAATATGCCTATAAGTCAATGTATGGCATATTTTTTAAAACAGGAATTTGTCGAGTAAGAATTAGTATAACGTTAGATAGGTTAACTGAGCAGTTATTTAAATATTAAATATTAATCTCTGAAAAAAACTATGAGATGACACTACACTATTAATGTCAGATTTGGTGCAGATGATAATACATGAATTAATATCATGATGGGGTGCTATGGATGATCAGAAAATGAAGGAGTTAATATCATGATAGGGTGCTATGGATGATCATAATATGAATGAGTTAATATCATGATAGGGTGCTATGGATGAACCATATGAATAAATGAGTGAATTCAATTAATGAACAATTTTTGATTGAATTTATAGCAATAAACACATTATTTACAAACAAACAACAGCATGTAAACTGATAGAGCAGCTGTTATTCTTACCTCCTTGATATTATAAAAAAACCCAACAAGATACGGATACTATTTATAAAAGCTTCCAGGGAAATGATGAAGTGTTTAACAGAAATATTGAAGAGTGAAAAAAGCTTATAAATACTTACCTCTTTAGACCTTTTCCAACAGTTCATGAAAATGGAAATGGAACTATTCTATGATCACAAACCTTCTTTTCCACCCAAAGAAAATGTTCATAGTGATTTTAATCTAATTTGAAACCCATTTTCTTTTAAGTGACATGTTCATTAATATGTAGACAATTTGATCAATAACCTATTGTATCAGTTAAAATAATTTTGAGAAAGGACACAGGAGGCAATAAATAATCCAATCTGGTGTTAACTATATGTTTAGGTCAGTTGAATTGATATAACCAATCTAATTGTGTATCAGGGCCTGTCTCTTTAAATTTAAACTAAGATCAAATCCAAATTTTAGTAATTTGATTGGATAATATTAGATTGATTTTAGTACTTAACCAATCAAAATTAAAGTATCTCCTAAAATTTTGAGAAACAGGGTCCAGGTAATAAATGTATACATAAAATTAAATTTATAATTAAGGTTTTTTTAAAAAAATAAAACTGCAAGGTAGCCGCATAAAATCGCGAGAAAAGTGCTTGTAATTTTGATGCTAAGGAACCAATTCATTTTTAAGTTTGTTGTTATATTAACTGTAATACAATTAATAAATAAGGTAGTTACTTCTGGTTGTTATTTTTGGCAGCGAAGTGTTTTGGATGATGTAACAGATACACTAGTAATTAACTGTATAAAAATTACATGCCAGTGGTTATTAGATGTAGAGTAGATATAACCCAATTATTATAGTAATTATAACATGTTTCTTGTTGATATCATTATCTTCACTCACATCTTCTCCAACATACATGTATACACAGCCAAATAAGTTAACGATCATCATGTGTTAAGACTTCCAATTCCTTTTCAGTTAGCAATACTATTTATACATAGATCTTTCATTTGCATGCACATAGGATCCTAAGCAAGGAGAGGAAAAAGAAGGACCCTGAGTAAACCCACTAGGTTAGGCAGACCATTTGTCTGTGATTCTTATATAATTTTTCTTTTAACAGTAATTAGTGGAACAGAACAGTCAAGACAAATTGGATATCTTAGTGTTTGTCAGGAGTTTTATATTTTATATGGCTTCTAGATTTGGCAATTTGGCATTTTCGTAACCTCTGTAATCATTTGATCCTACAACAGCACTTCTATTTTAAACTGTTACCTATTGTCTATCCAACCTATTCTTTTATCTTTGGTCCTATCGTGGTAGGGACGAGATTCTTCTACTTACCTTACACAGCCATCATGTGACATGCATCATTTAATATTAGTAGCAACAAGAGGAGAAATAATGATATGAAATGAAAGCATAAAATAAAGTTAGAAGAATGAAAAGAAAAATGGATTAGACATAAAATACAATAGCAAACAAAAACCCCAAACAAAACAGTTAAAACATCACAAAATGAGGCAGTGGATATTTCGACAGGTGTAAAACTCTTTAAGCTTTTCAGGATAGCTTGGAATACATGCTTAACATAACATTTCATACATTAAAGCCATTGATGAACATTTGTATTTTTGTGAATAATATCTAAATTTTTCATGGTTTAATCTGGCTCAGATTATAAGGCTTTGTGATGCTGGCCTGTTTATATTGTGTACCAAGGAAGACGATTGTTGCAATATTTTTAAATTTACCATGTCTATGAAAACATTGAACAGAATAGAACATTTTTGGGACTGAGAGATATTCCTTTTTAAGATTCAATTTGCAAAATAATTGAGTTATTATTTAGGGCTTCAAATGTCAATCAACGACTATAAAATGACCACTTCCGAATGTGCAGGATGTAATAACTAAATAAACTAGAACATACTATTTTTATATGCATTAACAAATTACACAAATTATCATAGGGTTGAGCAGTTTTAATTCAATGATGAAATGAACCAAAAGTGAACATAATTGACAAATCAAGATTGGTCAGTTCTCTGCTCAATTCGTAGGCCAATCTTTCCTATAGCTACTGATGAGCTTTTTAAGAACTGAAAATGACTGACTCGATTGGGTCAGACTGTCAAATGATGCCATCATTCATTACAGATATAAAAGAGAATGGCAATAAGCAATTTTGTGAACCATAAGTTGTCAAATCAATACATTTCTTTTACTCAATATATATAGATATGAATTATTAGTGCTCAACTCTATTCTATTATGAGATCATAGGGATTTATTCATGAAAGTTTATTTTGAATCCATCTTATACACCTTGAACTTTCGTACTTTTGTCGATTCTGAATTCCGGGCCGAATCCTATTGAGTCAGTATTCAAAGGTCAGAAAATTCAAGTCATTATTAAGATTGATTACAAGTGTACTATTTTTAGATTCGGTCTCAATTTACCTTGTGATTCATTACTAGTATTCTAAATATGACTTGACAGATCTTAATATTCTCTAACCCAAAACCCAATTAAACCAACAGATTTTAGCATTAACAGACAAGGTAGGGATACAATTACTTAAACAGTTCACAGGGATGGAACTAATAAATTTCATAGTATGATTTCACTTTTAAAACAAATTTATTTATATATGTACCTTAAAATAAAAATTTCTTTTGTGAACTGAATGAAATTTTCAAACATTCATAAATAAATTCAAATACAGGAAACATACTTTAAAATTTGATATAGTTCAGTTCCAAAAAAACTATTTAAGAAGCAGACAGTCAAATTTATTCTGAGATCGAATCAGATGAATTTGAACACATGCTTTAACAGTAACAAGATATACTAATGGATTCCCTACACCTGCTTCAACCAAACATGTAACATCCTATCTTTATCAGGATAAGAAATGGAGGTTTAAAGGGACAATCCTACCTTTTGATGACGTGTTAACATCTGGTGTCTCTTTAAGAAGAACATGTCCTTGAGTTGACCTTTGTTTAATTGATTTTTTTCATGAAGTTGCTCCTTTTCTAACTCCCATAGAGCAGCTTCTCTTGCTGAAAGATATAAAATATAACATGTAATAGTTAAAATATACAAAAGGCACAACAGGAAAAATTGTTCACATAATGTAAGGACTATTGTTATTGCATAAAAGAAATAAAATAAAACCAAGTACGAACAATCCAAACCATCAGGCAAACTTAAATTGCCGCAGTGTTATTACAGAACTTAATATGTCTAAGACACTTAAAGATGGAATCATAAAATCACTAAAGATAGAAATGGGGTTTAACATCAACTTGACACAAACAAGGTCAAAACCGCTTAGAATAATAACAGGTTATGTAAACTTTAAATAGCCATAACATAAGCTCCAATTACTTATGGACAAAATGTGCATGGTTCTCAACTTTATATGTAAACTATATTCGAATCTGTTGAGCATTAAGGATTTCTAACTGATATTAATCCAGTCTATGTCACATGTAATAAATGGATAAGTAATGTTGTTAAGACATCTATAAGACTAACAAGGATAAAAGAGGACCCCGGAGAAAATCAACAAGGATGGACAGGCGATCTTACTCCTTGTCATGTACAACCGGGGAATCGAAACCACGCCAGTTGACTCAAGGACATATCTTATAATACAGTGCGCACATGCTAACCATTCAGACATCCAACCGCTCATGGTTAACTAGAAAAGAGGAATTAAAACCAGACTGTTCCATCATTATAACCATTTGATTAGGAGTTTTATTTACCTCGAAGTAATTGTTGTTTTTGTTGTAAGAACTGACTTTCTAACAAGGCTATCTTCTGTCTATGTTGATCAGCTAACTGTTTCATATGCTTATCCATTCGTTCCTGTTGATTCTCTAAGAAATTTCTTTCCTGAACAAAAACAAAAATACACTAGATTAAAATTTAAAAAGCTTTTAGTTTTTAACAAACCGGAAGCATGTATTGTCTTTTCAAACTTGTGACATTTTAAAATGTAGCTTTCTGCGGAAGTAGACATGTCTGAATGATTGTGAAACAAGAAATATTTGGCCAATGCCTATTGCCACATATTTAAGATTTTTTTAAACGTCGTATGCATGTAATGACTTTACGTCAAAAACAAACATGGAAAAGTTGATTAAACAGAAAGATTCCAGTCAACAAATATTTTAACTTTTGGTCAACTTTATAATAATATTTCATTCTTTCAAACAAATATAAATAATACAACAAGAGAGGCATTTGAGTGCAATGATCACAAACATTTTACAAAAATTCTAACCTTTTAAATCCCAGTGTTTTCTAAAATGCTGTTTTTAACATGAATAAATAAAATCAAATAAATATGCTTATATCGTTTTAATACTTGTTTGTGAATGAAAGAGGTTGTATATCATGCAATCTGTTAAGACATGGATTTTTCAGTTTGTTAACAAACAAACCATACCTTGTCTGTAAGTTCTATTTCCTTTGCCTCTCTACGTTTTTTAATCACTTCTTTCTTTGTGTCTTTCGGCAGCATGTCTAATTCATGTTTAAATAATTTCAATTCTTGTTTCTGTTGTTCTTTAAACATCTTTGTTTCTCTTTCCTGAAAAACAAAAACACATATTTGAATAACTTTAATGTCAGCTGCATAATCAGACTTGGACTCAATATGGAATGAAATGAAATGGGGTTTGGAGTCCTACTTTTCACTTGGAGAGAGAGAGAGATAGAAATGGGGTTTATAATGTCCTCTCAACACAAACTAGGTAATTTCGGGACTAACACATGGATCAATTTTATTTCAATAATTTGCTTGAGCGTAGGGGTCTTTAGCAGTGGGAGGAAACCGGAGGACCCAGAGAAAATCCATGCGGATGGACAGGCAACTCTACTCTTGTCACGTACAAGTGGGGAACCAAAACCATGCCACTTGACTCGATAACAGAACCTTATGAGCAAGTGAGGAAAGGATTATATAATTAAAGTAAGAGAAATGGGGTTTAATGTCCTCTCAACACAAAGTAGGTCATTTCGGGACTAACGTATGGGTCAATTTTATTTCAATAATTTGCTTGCGCGCAGGGGTCTTTAGCAGTGGGAGGAAACCAGAGGACCCAGAGAAAATTCACAAGGTTGGACAGGCCACTCTACTCTGTCACAGATATATAAGTGGGAAACCGAAACCATGCCACTTATGAGCAAGGGGAGTACAGGTTTATATAATTAAAGTAATACTATGATTGTTAGTGTTAAGAATTATACTGTGTCAATAAGATATAAAAAGATCAATAAAATAAACCACAAGAGAATACACTGATTCTACTAATTATACACAAACGGCTTCAAGGTGTCAATTAGATCTAATTCATCTGCATTTTATTGAAATCCAATAGAGTCACCAAGTCTTAGTTCTAGTTTTATCATCTTTAGAATGCACAGCAGAAGTCTTCTTCTATCGGATAAGCATCTTTGGTCATTGTTACTCAAAAAATGATATAACAGTGTAGGCTTTGTTTAATTTACTGTATGCCATCATTCAAATATCCAAAATTCTCAGGTGACTCAGGGGTTGTTTTTTATGAGTGAGATGAAAAAAATTTCACCATTTCCTTTTTTCATACTAGTTATTACATACGGAAAGGGGGAGAGAGAAAAATGGGGTTTAATTTTCACTTGATACAAACTAGGTCATTTGGGACTAACATATGGTTCAATTCTATTTTACTATAGGGGTCTTTAGCATTGGTATGAAACGGGAGGACCCAGAGAAAACCCACAAGGTTGTACAGGAGACCCTACTCCCTGTCGCATACAGCCAAGGGAATCGAAACCATGCCAGTTGAATCAATGACAGACCCTATGATACAACGCACATGGGCTAACAATTTGGCCATCCAACCCCCAATAAAAGGAAAGACATGATTTGCAGACCACAATTGTCAAGATGACTTTCTTTTAAGGTTTTATCGTTTGTGACCAGAATAGGATATGATGTAGGTCTATTCTTCTTTATCTCTGTTTTTCTCAATCTTTGTTTCAGAAGTTTACAATGTATCTGCCCACCTGTTCGCTTTTGATTTTCTTGGCAGCATTTTTCATGTCTTGCTGTTGTGATAGTTCAGCCTTTTCCACTTGTTGTTTCTGCTGTTTTGTAAGAGTTTCCATATCTTGGTCATAACTCTTAACCATTTGCTGAAAATATATAAAAAAACAACAAATTATACTCATGTATATGATGACATAACACATATTACATACTCTACCCCATACCAGATAACAAAACATAAGACAACACAGCTACCACTGACAATAACGATCAAAAATTATTAGGCTTCTACATCTCATAAAGATAAATAAAGTAACCAAGGCCCATAGCCATTAAGCTTCTTTGTCCAATGAACATAATTTTCAAGTCGATTAGATGATTTAGTCTCTCGGGAGCCAAGAAGCAATTATGTAAGACAAAACAGACGGATGGACTCATAAAAATGGTCCAAACTAAACAATGATCCATAACATCCTATTAACAGGATATGTACGGTAATCAGTATGTCCACAACGGATTCCAGTACCAATTTTGTCCAGTTTTTTGTATGGAAATAAAAATTTATTATACATGTATTATTACCATCAACAAACTTACAAAATTCTACATCATATTTCTCATATAGATCTTGTAAATAATTCTGTCTGTTTACATAATTCATATTATCGGGAGATAAATAAATTATTATGTTCATTCAACAGTCCGACTTACATGGAATCAATGCTTACTTTAAAGGTTACCAGTGCATAAACTCTTTGACATCAGATAATTGATTTTGAAAAGAAAAATCAATCCCCCCCCCTTTCAAAATTAGAATAGAAAGCTTAATCCACCCCTTTTAATTAGCCAAACAGATTCTAGATGAGAACAACAAGTTGTTTAAAGAATGCACACTATTGATTCAAGCAACATTTTCTGGACCTTTTATTTTTAACTTTTTTTTTAACCAACAGGTGCTTGTTCCCTCTCTTTGTCTTGATACAAAGAAGAAGACCTTTGTGTGTTGACATTAAAGACGACAATATGAACCAGCATCAACAAAGGTTCGTTGTGATGGTAGTAAGGAGGTTTCTAGAAATGTGCAGACATGGAAATTAGTTTGATCAACTTTTACGTGACGAAATTAAACTATCTTTGGCGTGTGGGTAAATGCATGTATTTTTGTAAGTTCGATAAGAGTTTACGGGAAGAGAAGGAGTAAGAAGGGTTGTAGAAATGTGTAGACACAGAATTTAGTTTGGTCGACCTTTACTTAATGGAATTAAACCATCTTTGGCGTTTGGGTAAATGCATGTATTTTCGGAAGTTGGATAAGAGTTAAAGGGAAGAGAAACCCAAGTGAATCTACATTTTTATCAAGTTTCGGAGATGATTTCAACTTATGTAGATTTGTGTTGATCATAAGTCTTGGCAGACATTAACTCTATGATGGCAGGATTTGGATCTTAGTTTAACCACTAATCGTAGTTAATCTATTTATTCAATACCGTGTCAATCGTTTGTTAGTTTGTTCTGTATTTTGTCAAAGTCAAGAATATGAAGCTACAGTCAACATTCCAACTTTCTTCTCAAAATGATCTGCCCAAAGCAACGCTAGTGATCTTTCTGCATGTTATTCCTCCCAGAGAATTTATTTTGATACATTTCTTTAGATGTTTAGATGTCCGTCTGTCCTAGTTTAAATGATGTTGTATAGGACTGCCCATTTATATACATGTATCAATGTATAAAATTTTAGTGAATTCTACCAGCAATAACCCCCACCACAAAATTCCTGAAAATACATCTACCGGTACTCTTGCTCAAAAATAAGTTGCGAGTCCACATCATTGCTTTAATGTTTAATCAACCAATCTCTTTGTTTGTGGATTTTCACAGGAAATGTATGCATTTGCTGGCGGTGCACTTCTTGTTATTCAAAGACATTTTTGCTAATCCTCAGATGAACATCAGAATGCACTGTTTAGAAGAAAACCGATGGTTGGAATTTTGAAAATCATCCCAACAAACGAGAGAGACATTATAAACCTGGTGGTACACTTCTTGTTATTCAAAGACCGTTTTGCTAATCCTCAGATGAACATCAGAATGCACTGTTTAGAAAAAAACTGATGGTTGGAATTTTTCAAAATCATCCCAACGAAGGAGAAAACATTGTAAACCCGTCTGTCACCAATAGTGCCGATTGGTGTTTGTTGTTCAGAGGATTAGTGAAAAGATCTGTGAAGACCAGCACAATTCCTGAAATATCTGCCTATTAATTGATTGCCACATCAATAACATCAATATAGTCAGACACAAAATGATGAAACAACTGAATGTCAAATAAAAAACTTTTTAATCTGTGGAGATGGTTGCTTTCATTTGTTCTAATTTTTTTTTTAGAGCTTTAGAGAACATCAGATAATATTTCAATACTGGTAGATTAGCTACTTTGTCAAGAGATCTGTTATACTGTTCGATGACATCTGTATTTGTTCCGGGATCTCAGTCACTTTGCCATGATCTCATATTAGGAAGAAGTCAGGGAATATTGGGGAGAATACCTTGTGAGAAATAAAAAATATTCTATTTACCTGCATTTCGGTTTCAAACTTGCGTTCTTGTGCATCTCGAGCAACATGGGTCTTATAGAGTAAATCTTGGTACTGTTTGTTCTCCTGTTTCTGTAATAACTTTAACTCTCGTAAATCCTGTTTTCTACAAAAATAAACACAACATTTAAACATCATGGTTTGTTTCCTCCTTTTACCAACACCTTCAAACGTCTAGCCGTCATATTATCACAATGCATTAAAAGACGTAACTATCACAGCTTCCTCTAACAAAAATTCTTCAAGGAAGATTATCTGAATATGACATTTGTTCTGAAACTAGGCATACTGCCCAAAGCATATTGCATAGTTAAACAATTATTAGAACAGTTGAATATGTTTTTGGAAATAAAACTATTTAGATGTAAATATACTGTTCTTGAATTAAGTCAATTTGTCAGAGAAAATCTGAACTTATACATGTAGAAAAATATACCCCACGTCTTTTTCTATACATCTTATTCTTTTAATTATAATCCATGTATGTTTCAAAGCAAAACATTTGTTCAAATATGACATTTTTTCACTGGAAGTTTAAACTCTATGCACTGATCTTGACCCAAAGGCTCTGTACATATTACATTTTCAATGATTAATTATTCATGTGTATACATATCTGAATGTCAAGACACAATTTGTTTTCCATCAGTAGAACACTTATTCAAATAATTCATTTTTTCACTGAAAATGTCTTCTTTTTTGACCCAAAGCCTCTGTATATATACATGTATTATCATCGGCTTTAGATTATTCACAACATCACTGTACGTCGAATCCCAATTTTCATAAATGAATTGTTCTATAAAACAATTACTAATTTCCATAAAACAAGATTAAAGTCTTTCAAGACATGTTTCTCCGTCAGAAATATGTAAAATGGGTTGTATACCCTACTGCACTGACTGGAATACAGATAACAGGTTTTGGCTGTTTATAATGTCATCCATGCAGTGTTTATCATCAATGTATTAGAGAAACAAGACAAATTATGTAACAGAATATATTCTTGAATACATTGTTGCATCTTGCCATAAGTTTGGCCAAGTAAAAAGAAGATTGTGTGTATTTTTTGTGAATAATGAGGTTTGGCAAAGTGTCAGATGGATAAGAATAGTGATGTACATGTAGATGTATTGTGAAGGCAATATAATTTGTCTAATAACAAATTCCTGGTAGTCGTGGTGTATGTACATGTATATTGATGTATTATCTATTATATATACATGTCCAGATCTATATCTATGGTACAATACAGGCTATTGACCCTTGCTGTGTAATTAGCTTATTTCCATCACAAGATATTATCAGTATATCTAATTTGTTCATCTTACAGGTTCTAATGGGTTTGACAGAGCTTTGGTTCTAATGGAAATAATGACGTCCTACTGTTCTGCTCCTGGGCTAATGAAGACAGGCATACACCATACAGTGTGTCATGAGGACAATTTTGCCTGGGCAGTGGCGCTACTGCCTACTCTTATATCAAATTCAAACTGCCAAGGGATCTTTTATGTGTATGCCAATGTGTACACGGGACTTCAGTTTTCCATCCCATCTGCACGACTAGACAGCTGTCCTGGTCTGGCCCTCCCGTCCTGCATAACTGACAAAGGGGAAACCACGATGGAAAATCTGGATGAACTTTCTTGGTCAATGCAAACGTCGAACAACCGACCTCCAGGCAAGCGAGCCAATGTCTTACCCATTTAGCAATGTGACCCCCCAGATTCTAATGAATTCTATTACATTTTTTATCTTCCCCCTAATATAGTTAGTGAAGGTTGACACAAACAAAACCTTAAAGACAAACCTGCAGATAAAATACAAACACTGCCAGCAATAAACAACAAATATCAAATCACGAAGAAATTGATAAATTAAACAGGTTTCTGAATTAATAATGCTAAAGCCAATATTTATAAATTGATCATAAAGATCTGGGGCATCTCTCATTCCCTTTCAATTATTTTCATAAACTTAAACTTTTTTTTATACCCATAGGGCTATCTAAGAATCAATATAAATTTTTTAAGTAATATTTCAGTACATTCGCAGTTAAGTCCAGCAGACAAAAATCATTCATAGGGTGAATATTAAATTTTAATATGATACATTATGCTTCCAAGAATCACACACAATTTAAAACTGTTCTGTATGGGAAGTGCAATGATAGACATTTTTGAACTTTTAAGTGTTGTTAGAAAAAAACCCTAATTCACTCAACAAGTAGAACAAATTGACAGTTTCTGTAGAAAAAAAGCTGTTTTTCATAGGTTTCTCAGTTAGTCTTTCTGTAAATAAGCCAATACTGAAAGATGATATATATGAAGATAGGAAGAGATATACAGAAGATTGAACTAATCATGTATTATAGAAGCAGGAAGATAAATTCTGATTGACAATATATTCTAGATACAACATGTTAACGTACAACCACAATCAAATACCTAGCATCACTTCCATTACACCAAGCCTTGGGTGTTTGGCAAAAATCCCATCAGTAAAAACAGTCAATATCATCTCCATTTTCTTCAAAACAAAGTCGTATAAATTATGTAGGAAGTATCCAAAAGGTATTTAAGTCAAGGTTAACTCACTTTTTTTGCACTTTTGATAACACCCCCCAGTTTTATCTTCAGAGTGTTTTTTAGTTTCATAACTCAGATAGAGTTCTTTTATTTAACAACCATCTCTGATAATTCAGAAATGAAGCTCAAACAATAAAACCTTATTTCTTAATTCAGAATGGCTAACCCTTGTAATAACAGTAACACCCAAAGTTTTATTGCCCAGAAAGTGTCCTCTTTCAAAATTAATAATTTTAAGTAACACCATCAGCCCACCATTTCAATTATTCAAAATTAAAAGAGTTTTTAAAATAACAATAAAAAAAAATAAAAAAATAATGACACACAAAAAACTAGGGTATTTATATACTAACAACATTGTAAGTTTATATTTATCAATTAATAAATAAAATCAAAATAAAGTACTTCAACCATATTTGGTCACCAAAACAGAATACTTAACTAAGGTGTTCATTTACACAAGTATCATATTGTTAAAGGGACAATTTCTCATCGAACCACATATTTCTTCATTCCCCCCCCCCCCCAAAAAAAATGTTGACAGATCATTTTAAGAATATTATTCCCAATTATGGTTCCACGGCTATAAGGATGAAAAACATAACATTATTATAAGTAATGAAAAACAATTTAGGTTTTATAAAGTACTGGGGTTTTTTTTATAAAAAAGTTGATGCAAACCGTCCCTTTAACAAGCACATCAATAAATTTGACTAATGATGGATTAAAAGGATTCATATAGTGGGTCTAAGTAGAGTCAGTTTACAAGTAGAGAGACTACTAATAAGGAAACGTTACCACTTATAGTATGTCTCCAGGACTACTTCAACCAGATTCGCCCATAACTACTGTCGATAACCCTCATACTTCACAGTGACAATAGTACTGATAACATCCATTAGTTAGTAGATCTACAAGTTCTTATAGCCACTATTTAGTGATAAATTAACTGCTGGCTTATGTTTTAAGTGGTGTGTACTAATTAAGTAAATGATAATTGCCACTGACAGTAAACACTATCAAGACCAACTGTCCATATGTTTTAACAAATATATTCTGGGAAAGGTACCACAAATCAACATACAGATTTATTTTGACTGCGTGAATGGTATCAAGACAAATTTTTTAACCATAAATTGGCATAAAGTGATACATATTCTTGAGAACATGTAAAAAATACATGCACAAAATTTAAATGCACAAAGTTAAATGCACGAAGCCTAAATTAAAATCAATGATCTAATAGATTAAGAGGCAGTCACAGATTTCAAAGGGCACCCATTAATAAAAAGTAAAGTACATAAATTAAATATCACAATATCAATAATAAAAAAATTCATAATTGCTTTAGCTCAAAATATTTTGCTGTTTGGAAGCAACTGCTAGATTTGCTTAACAGGGAGACCCAAACCATTTAAGAAATTCTATTGTTTTATTTATCAGTGACTTGGTAATCATGGCAATCAACTTCTTTACATGAGGCACTACAATTTTATGCATGTTTGTAAGCTATGGTTATTCTGGTACTTGGGATAGAGTGGAGATGTAGTTCTACGGAAGGTACAACAAGGACAAAAAATACAACATGAGGCACTACAACTTTATGCATGTTTGTAAGCTATGGTTATTCTGGTACTTGGGATAGAGTGGAGATGTAGTTCTACAAAAGGTACAACAAGGACAAAAAATACAACAAGGACAGTTTCTTCCATATTGATTTAACCCACCTGATTTACTAAAATATATTTGGGACGATTCCTTTATTGTTTAAGTTACATTGTTCATTTCCAATTCTTTCTTTGGCTGGAGAAGATGTCTTATTGAAAAAAAAACCTAGTCCAATTGACAAATATATATACAAACTCATTCTAACACAGATTCTATTTAATTGGCAACAAAATATGTAAATTTCTTAGCCAGTAAAACAGCTGATAAATGTAGGAACTGACCATTCTAAATAATGTAATAAACTATAGTTTATGAGATTCAGTCTAGACATGCTAGGTTTAATAGTTAATTAGCGTATAATTACACTTCTCAATTAAACTATACTTGGTTTACATAAATCGTGGTTAATATCGTTTCCTCCTCAAATTCAATTACTTCTTATTATACTCACTAACAAACATGGGCAGGTTTCCAAATTTCTCATTCACTAATATACATTTTAATTTCATTATTTATTCCGTTAGCTGGAGACATTTAATTATTCAACTAGTGGTGCATTATGGGGACTTAGGTATTTGAGAGCAGGGCACTGGTCTCTCAACTAGAATGTCCCCCGTCCAAATCCAGGGATGGACCAAGAAGCAAGTCAGGAATTTTCGAGCCCAGTTTTCAATTGTCAGTGATGGCACCTGGCAAGGTAACCTGTGCCTAGTTGAGCTCAAGTGTTGGAAAACTAAGATGATGCATGTAGAAAAACAAAAAAACGACAGATAGTTTAAATTTCAGATTTTCTATGTGATATTCCACATTAATTTTCCACCAATAATTGAAACTAGAAAACTGTGGTACCTTATATATTCATTTTATAATCATCAACTCTTTGGGACCTCTGCCTTGTCAGACGAAACTATGAAAGTGGAAGTAAAAATAAATGAAAAAGATTAATCTATTATCTACAAGTTTTTGCCACATTGTTTAATGAGTCGCATCAGACTCCCCCCTATGAGTTATTCCAATATCCATTACTGACAAATACTGAATTACGTAGCTCTGTGAGGTTACCACACTTCATTTACCACATAAACTAGGTATGAAATATTCAATAACTTTTCTTATACCCTTAGGATTAACTTTCTATTATTTCATCAAAATTTGCTAATGACTCTGACAAGAGTTAATTAAACTGGCTGACATTTTATTATCATATTTGAAATAAGGTCGAACTATAAAAGTCTTTCTTGATTGAACTCTTCTGGAATATAAATACTTTACTAATGCATGTATGGTTTTATTGTATCATATGTTTAAATAGGTCGAAATATAAAATCAATATATTAAAGATGCTATTTTATTCTCATAAAACAATATATCTAACCTCATAAAACACTATAATTATCTTTATCCTCACAAAACAATGCAAATATACCATCTTTATCCTCACAAAACAATACAGTGTATAAATATACCATCTTTATCCTAATAAAACACTATATAAATATACTATATTTATCCTCATAAAACGCTATATATACTATCTTTATCCTCACAAAACACTAACATATACTACCTTTATCTTCGTAAAATGCTATAAAATATACCTGCTTTCTCCGCATAAAATGCTATAAATATACTATTTTTTTTTATCCTCATACACTATAGATAATATACCATCTTTATCCTCATTAAAACTCATACTCATTACAGATACGGAAAGATTCTTGTTGAAGATTGTGGTTAAAAAAAACCTTAATTTATTTACAAATGAATTAGATGGAGTACGGGTTTTTTTTTTTAGAAAAGAGTAAGCTTATGCATAATCTGCTACATACAAGATACTTATCATAGCAGTACAATAAACCAAGTGATTGTATTCATAATAAGTGTTCTAGTATTATATCATAATCAATTGCTAAATGCCTCTCAAGGAATATACTTATCATACTAAAATCGGGTAAATATATAATTTGGGTTTGATAATTTTTCATTACTATCAGAATACACCATCATTTTACAATCAAAATCTGTGAAAATATTTTTGCCTGAATTATAATTTGATCATAACTTTCTGTTTTATCTTTTAATATTCCATTCAGTATCTGGCTTTTCCAAGAAATTCTTTTATTTAGACAGTGGGACTCTGTTGGTGGCCAAAAATCAATTCCTTTTAACAGACACGCAGGCATCTTTTATGGTAATAAGAAGAATAAACTATCGTTGGAAGTTAAAAGAAATGTAATATAATTGATTGAAACCATATTAAAATGAATCACTTTGAAATAACACTTCAATCAAATCACGTAAAATGGAAACAAAATGACTTTATTACAAGATTGTATATCAGTAGGTCAGGTCATCCATCCAATGTACAGAAACAATGGCATCAAAAGAACAAAAACTTCCTTGATCAGCTAAAATTGATAAATGAATAACAACAGGTTTGGTTTGTGAGTCTATTAACAAAATTAATTCAAGCATTTATCTGCAGAGATAAACAAACGGTTAAAATATTAATAAGATAGATGATAATGGTTTCCATATTGTGTCTTTGAAACTACAAAAAAACCTTAGATCAATTATCTTTCCATTTGCATGTATACATCGGCAGCATAAATGAATGAAAACAATTCAGAAGAGGATATCTATTAGCTTTTGTACAGTTCTAATTTAATCTATTTTATCTATTGCCAATATCAACATGAGAACTGTAGTCTCAGTGGTCAGACTGGTCTAAAATAAATATTGTATAGGATATTGACATGAATATTTTCTACTCATGCTGGCACCAATCAATTATAATCAATGAGAATACGTAAACACATCTTCCAGTTATAAGAGCATATTATTGTTTTAAAACAATATTGTTATAACAGATGCTCTTTCATTTCCAACTATTTGATTACTTCCAATATTCCGGTTGAAACTAGGTCTCTGTTCAGCTATAATAACTAGGGACCAGGTGTTGTGCATTCAGCAGCACATGCTTATTTCTGTAATATTTAGTGCAACTTAGTGTCTTTGTATTGGGGTGGGGTATTTGAGACTAGGATCCTTAATGAATTACAGCTATAATAAGTAGTGACTAGGTGTTGTGCATTCAGCAGCACATGCTTATTTCTGTAATACTTAGTACCACTTTGATTGTGTCTTTGTATTGGGGTGGGGTATTTGAGACTAGGATCCTTAATGAATTACTTTTAACAGCTATAATAAGTAGTGACTAGGTGTTGTGCATTCAGCAGCACATGCTTATTCTGTAACACTTTCAGAGATTTTCATTGTTAAAAGATTTTCATTGTATTTTTGTATAGGGATAGGGGATTCGAGACTAGGATCCTTAATGATAACTCTTAACAGATTATCATGAAGCCACAATAACCGGTCCAGGGAAAGTTTTTGATGGTTGACTGTACAAAGAGGTCAGCACTTACTGTCATTTCAATTTATTCAATGAATGTGCTTCCACATTTGTTCTGGCAGATAAATCGGAGTTTATTCACTAAGGCTGCCAAAAGAAATGAAAACAATCACCACCACAATATTGCCAAATGTGCTAACAATAAAAGTTTATCTTTCTGTCAGGAACAGCCATTGAAATTATCAAAGATGGACATTTCCCTTCAGATTTACCCTTCACCTACCAAACAAACTGACAAAATCACAATTCTGCACTTCCACAAATACTAATTGACAATGTATGTAAATTTGAACAGTGTTGGACCGCTGGCAAATCTTTGTCTATCAAACATTGCTTGAAGCTCTTACTCTCTTATGAAGAAGAGTTGCTTCCACCTTTGTTTGTCAGGGACCAGTTGTAATTACCCTGTAATTAAGCCAAAAGAAGAAACCATTTCACATGATAGCGGAGAAATGTTTGAACTTACTGAATGAAAGTAGTTTGAACGCTTGACACAAGCAACCAGTTCATGTAAACTCTAACACATGAATGTAAAACATTTTAATCAAGGGAAAAAAAATAAATTAGAATTTATCACAAGAATAGAACACCTCATCCATGGACATTTTGACCTTGACAACATTATACAGAGCATCTATAAAGAAATTTATTTCAGTCTACGTGGATGAAGGGTATATCTTTAGCTTTAAATTACAAGCAAAAACTTTAAAAGCATGGAATTATATCCAATTATCCATCAAAATCTACATGATCTTTGTTAAAAAATTTAAAAAAAGAAAAAAAATTACTTTAAAGTTACTAGTAATAGATAAATCTGTTTATTTTACATGTTAAGACTCATAAATAAGGTGTTTGCTTTTCAACAATTCAAAGTTAATATCGACCTTGCAACAAACACATAGTAATACCAGTATATAACTTTATCATGTTCTACACAAAATCTCTGGCAAGTCTCATATACTTAACAGATAGTGAGAAATAGGATTTAACATCCACTCGACACAAACTAGGTCATTTTGAGACAAACATATGGTTCAATTTTATTTCAATAATTGGTAACCATTTACGCCCCACCCCCATCCCCTATATATGGTAACAAGCCATGCTCATAAAATTAATAATCTAATTTATATTGATGATCACTGTCAAAAATAATTTTTCAAGAATGTTTTCAGATGGAACATATCCAGCATCTTTGAAAAGACATTATATTCAGAAAATAACTATAAATCCTATCTCGTTAAAACATTATTCAGAAATGATGTAAAATACAGTCATTTAATATTTCATTTGGTACATGTAATAATGAAGTCGTCGTCAAAAAATCAATGAATTTAAACAAAGCATTCATTCAACCTATCTATGCCATTGTTGAATAAAGCATTTGTACAAGCTTCTAATGAAATAAAATTATAAAATTTTATTATTATTATTATTAACTCAATATTAAAATCCAAAGTCTTTGACATTGAAAACACAAATTATTTGAAAATTTAAATCAACATTGATGTTGTGATCTTACCGGGAAAAGATGGGTTTTTAATATTCAATATTTAAGACAAAATAAATGTTTTACCATTGGTACAATGTACACGAATCGTGTACCATAATGCGTTTCAAGCCCATTTTTAACAAGGGCTTCAGTCGTTTTTTGCCGAACATAACTGATATGAAATTAGAGTAAAGACGGAAATGATTGAATGTAAATCAGTTTATATACATTCATATTACATTATCATATATGGTGTGACCTATTTGTGTCAATTTGTAGGTCCCAAATGTTAGCGATTTAGCTTTTTTAAACACAATAATAATAATAAAGGTTAGATTTCAATCAGACAGGACATTTTAATTATTTAAATCGTTTGTCTAGAAATAATAGCGTGCATCACTTCCATGTCTAGGTGAACTATAAAATTGATTTTTCAATAGAATTCCTGTTTTTATCTGTGAATTAATCAATATTTTATACAGGTAAATACTCTTATAATGGCTCATAAAGGTTTTCACATTTGCTTCCATTTTAGTTAGAGCTCAAAAGGTCCTGGCAAGACATTTTCAAAATTTATTAGTATCTGATCCACATGAAACTGAATTGGTATTTTTCTCTACAACCCCCACCCACCATCCCACTCCCACATCTTCCCCTTCAGGCATTTTAGTGAGTAGAACTGAAATCACCACAAAATGCATAAAAATTCTAGTTTCTATTCTTAATGAGTTGTGATATGAAAGTAATCTGGACAGATTCCTGGCATTAACTGCCAATTATTGATGGTTTTACAGGATTGCCTGGAGAAAAGACCTAAGTAAAAGTCAAAGCAATTAAAGATACAGTCCTGTTAGTTGTAGGTACATGTATACCATTTGCTTTCTAGACATATATTTAACTAAATGTCATACAGGTCATGAGTCACATTATAACAACACCCATCATTATAGGTGTCAACAATTCCCTATAAATAATTAAATTCTAGTATATCGAATTTTAACATTTGCAAAAAGATTGAAAATAGTATACATGTATTCATTTAGTGAAATCTTTATTGGTTTTCAACTTCATTTTTGTCAAAGAAATCTGGATTCTATCCCCCACATCCTAAAGCAATATTTGATAAATTAAAGATGCATTATGTTGGCAGTTCTAACTATAATAGTTAACTAGAAAACTAGATAATGTAATAGGAATATGCTGAAATTTTCAGCCTAGCCTCGATCATCAATTGATACTTAAGTTAGTATGATAAAACACATAGTCTCGATTATCCATTTCATGATTAAATCGTGAATGAAAGTTGAGCAGCAAATCGGATCCTAATCCAGTAGGCTAGCAATAACATTTTGGATTGATTATGGTTGGGCAAGTTAAATAATGTCTTAATAATTTACCGGTAGATAACATTTCAGGCCTAAAGAAAAGACCTGCAAATAGGAAGAATTATCTCTTGCATAATGTATGTTTATGAATGCATTTGTTTTTTTTCTTTATAATATTTAAAACAGTATTTGCTACTAATTATGATTTATTTAACTCACCTGAGCATGTAAATATTACAGTAGCTATCCAGTATAAAACTTATTCGCGGTGGTAGTAACTTCTCATCGATCGTACTGTTTATAAAATTCTGAGTAAGGTTACTGTCCTCATATCCTGGGGGACCTAATCGATCCTCTAAATGTTCGATGGCCTTTGTCAAGTCATCTTCCGAAACATTAAAAGTATTATAAATATCTCTATCTGGATTTTCCTTCCAAAGATCAGAAGCCACTTCAAAAATGACACGAAACGAAGTGTCCTTGCATGCACTACACTGAGATGAACAGGAAAGTTTACGCATTTTTTCTGGAATACTATAATTCGAACTACAAGAACTATTCATTGTGGAACAAGTAAAACTTCTGTCTAAATCTGTTGAAGATTTTTCAGAAATTCCAGTTCCATGATAAATCCAACTCGACCGTGTCGATTGGCGTGGTGGTTTATTTATATTTGTCATCGACATCGAATGACTGACAATAGTAAGCGATGATTCTTCTTTGGCTGGCATTTTCCTTGTCTCAGATTATTCACCTATTCACCAGCAAACAGACGACAGATATAGTCACCAGAAATTTCAATAACTATGAGGTTTATGCAAATAGGTGCACAAAACAGACGACGGTTGAGACGTTTCTTAAACAAGAGGATGACATTAAAGCTGTTTGCTTAAAATACATATCAATATGGCTGACACTACAGTCTACACCACATCCAACGTAATTCTCAGAGCTTTTTCTTTAAAATGCTTTTACAACTTTGTCCATAATAATATTATACTAATGTCTTCTATTCGGGTTGTCTGACAAATCAATGTTTTTAAACGACGAAAGTAATCACAATGTCTACTGCCCAGTTTTATAATCTAACAATATCCATTACAGAACAGGTTCTCTTTCATTCAAAGTAAGAACAACAAATGTGGGAGTAAAAACAAAATCCTTCAATCCTTTTTGTCTAGTACTGAGAAGTCGAGGCAATCAGCAAAGGTGATATATAATTCTTGATGTCAAAACAATCTGCATACATGTGGATGATAAAAAAAAAATTCTGGAGCCAAAAGCAGGTGATATAAATCAAAATTCTGGAATCCGATGCTAAGCTTGTATAGTTCTGTAAATTAACTAGATATATTTTCTGGATTCTTGAACATCAAATGAAGATAATTAGTTCATTTGCTGAATCTTATAAGTCAGACATATCATCTGTCATATTATACCAAGACAATAAGAGTAACAATGGAGTAATTACTAATTAAGCTATTTTTAGTGGAACAATAGCATGTAAATAAAGGAATAATTTCTACAGGTCTATTTTAATACAGGTCACTGAACTACTTCAACAGTTCTACTTAACGTATTTACAACGGTGGAAATCCAATCTCAAAAACCATTATTCCCCTTCTAGATCACTGACTATTGAGTTACCTCAAAATTACAGATAGATGGCAGGACTTGTTAGCACCAATCACAGACGACAAATTACATCAATTGGTATCCACCTACAATTTCCAGACTGCATCACAAATTCAGTCGAAGTTCGTAATTGCGATTTCTGTTCAGGGAGCGGTTTGATGATTTTTGTGGAAGTTTTATCACTTAAACTCTGCAGCTCAATTTATTCTGCCAACTAGGTCTTGATGAGCTGAGCAAGTGGTGGAAGACAAAAAACAGCCCTGAAAATCGAAATGAAGGCATTTGTTGTAACATCAGAAAAACAATATTCACAAGAAGCAAAGCTAACCATCAGTTTGAATTCAAATACTAATTCTTTTGTTTGCAAATCTGCGCACAGTACCTACTTAAAAACTAATTTCATTCTGTTTCAGAAAAAGGTTCACTTGCCAAAAATTCCTCAACAACATGGTTGCAGCACAGTGGTTTAAACGAATCCATAACTACCTGTATGATATGACTTATATAATATAAGTAATGTTAAACAGGTGTTCTGCCCATAATTACAACAACCTGATGTTAGTAACTGGAAGTTGACACAATTTCAATGGCCTGTCGTTATGTCCTACTTTCTGAAATCTGACAAGTCAGTCTGTTCTTAATCCAAACCACCTACTTTTTTCTTGGTGATTTCTAAAACATCCCTGTTATAATGAGTTAGAACTACCTGTGCAACAGCGACTTTTTGCTTATATTCAAGTCGTACCAGGCGGGGTATATATATAATACTTATAACTAACAGATGATGTTAACACATATAGATTATACATAATTCACTACCTACAACATATTGTAAATAGCAACATTATCTCTACTTTATTAAATATTAATGAAAAGCCAGAGAAATGAAAGCATTTTGTCGGCAACAATAATGCATAGAGGAATGGCTACTGTATAAATTATGCAAGCCACAGTTTTACCAATTACCTGATCTCCCTGAAGAAATCAAAAATTGCCACAATTACAATTGCATCTAGACTGTGGTTATGCAATTTGTAGGAATGATCATAACTTTTGGTTATTTCATTTAACTCAAGACAAACTATAAAGGTTTCATATACAAGGAGACAAACAAATATTATCATTTCATACAAGAATATAAGCTATAATAAACATTATTATTTTTTCTTCATATTTCAAGGAAGAGCTACAATAATTTGAATTTTGATTCAGAATCCCCCTATCACCAAATACTTAATTTCAAATAAATTTGAAATATCCCCACAAAATATTTATGAATGTTAAGATTTATAAATTGCTTAATTTTTTTATGCACTATAACTAATGGAAAATCAGTTCAATTAAGAATTATACCGCATTATTCAACTTCTATTATGTTAACCTTTCTGATACACCTACCTATCCTGTTATATCTCTACTTGATAATAATATACTATGATGAGATAGATGTATTTATTTACCTGTATATAAGACTATGGTCTACTTTTGCATCTATTCTTGATATCAACTTAAGAGATTCAGCTGGAGTTAAACTAGCCTTGTTACCTCTTCTACAGATGTTGGCTCCATTCCATTAATTCTATATACATTATATAAATACTGTCATGTCTTCTATTACTGCCCACTGTTAATACTTGCCCGTGTTTCTAAATAATCTTTAAATCGCGTATCGGATGACAGGTACACTATCAATAAAGATAATTGTTTTGTTACGGATGTCAATTTCACATAACAAAAACAAATTCCATGTACTAGATACTTTCAGGTTGAAAGTACTATGTATACTATTAATTATAGATCATTTCCCCGGAATCAATTACGTGGCTGTAAAGTGAATTCCTCAGACAATAATGACAAATGTCAGTCCGTAATTTATTTACAAGAAATTCTCCTTTATCAACGATCAATGTATTAGTCACCAACAAATCGAAAACCTTCAAGGTTTTTTTTCTTCAGTAATTTGTTCTCATTCAGTCTTCTTCAACGGTTTAACAAAGTTTTTTCTTCCGTCCTTAACAGTTTCCACTCAAGCGAAATTTTCAATAAATCGAAAGTTTATTTCCTCGAAAGGCAGCAAAGTCACTTTTGAGTAGATTCTTTATCTCCAAACATCCTTGATTCGTAATTAAATTCTATTCGGTAAATTTTGATTCTTCCCCAATGACAGTTATTCGCCTTCTCATGGATGAATCAACGAATCACTTCTGCTATAGTAATTTAAATGACGAACAAACTATCTTATAAATAATCATTCAATACTTCTGTTGGTTAATATGAATTATAATAACTCATCTAGATGTATAGGTGAATTATTCTCTGATATTGTCGCTGCTGTAGGTATGAGTCACTAGTTATCCAGGTGACAAAATGGTTTAATGAAACAGTGCACAAGGATAATTATCAATAAATAACTAGAATTTAGTCATTTTCCATTCCGTATCTTTATATGTAAACAGTTAAAGCTGTATTAAAACAACCTTGAAATGAACTATCTTTAAACTGTACCAGAGTTAGAATATGATCCAAATCATTTAGTATGAACCACTTAATACAAGTTGCCAACAGTTGGTCTATAGCTGTTCATGGCTTCGATAGCCAACCAATATTCTGTAAGTGCTCTAGTCAAGTCGACCAGTTATTGACGACCTGATGACTGAGTCTATTGACACGCTCTATACGCCTTTCAATACTTGTTGTGTTGGTCCAAAGAAAACAAAACGTTGTCTTGTTAACAATAGTTAACATCGCACAATTCTATAGAATTAAGACACAAGAAATATATAAAATATTTCAACTGATCTTTCAAAAAATCAAATCTTATTTATTCTTCAAACAGAAGAAATTAAAAATACAATACAAAGAAGACAGCAGCTAAGATATGTTTGTTGAAAATACTTGTATGACATCCTATACTTTTTTTTACCTTGGATGCAGCAAATATTTGATCATAGCAACAAAAGATATACAGAAATTTTGATGTTTTTATAAAAAATAACATTTTGAAATTGAGAAAAAAGAACAAAAAAATAGGTGAAGTGGAGAAACAGATTTTATATTGTTTTTCTGCCTACATTCCTGATTCTACAGAAATAATCACCCATCATCTCCCGCCAATAAAATCAACAACAAAACAATTAGATTAACATAAATAAATTAATCTTACTATATTCATTAAATCTTGAATAATGATACCGGTAATGAAATAAAATGGACTGCACAGATTGGGCTAATGAAGATGGGCATTTGCCATACAGTGTGCTTTGATGGACAATTTTGCTAGGACTGCTGCTGAACTATGCCCTACTCTTATATCAAAAGGGTTCTTTTATGTACCGGTACACACCATTATGTACATGGAACATCAGTCTTTAATACCATCCCTTAAAGGCACTCTGACCTGCACTATTGACAAGAGGAAAACAGTGGAAAATCCCAACCACCTGGATTGAAATAGAACCTTCAGGTTAGGCAATATCTATTGGCACCGTAAAAGTGCATATATATTGATTAATCACCGCCTAATGGAATGTTGCTTCATCCTTATTTTGCATTCTTAGAAAATAGATTTTTTACCTGTGTAAAGGTTACTCATTGATTTTTAATTATACTCAGTCTAAAATAATGACAAAACGGTATAATATCATCTAACTTAGCAATATCAGAATTTTTTTTAAAAAGATGGTAAAGAATGAAAATGCTTATTGACAGGAATGCCTATATTTTAATGATTGTTCAAAACACTATAGAAACAAATGTGCCTTCTCAAGATGTCAATTACTTAAAAGCAAAATTTTCCTATCGTAATTAATGTTTTAATATATTAGATTGAAAAAAAAATGTCCCCAGGGATACTGAAGTTATTATTCATTTAATAAAGATCATTTACCACAATCGATATTTTCATTACTTTCTAAGCCCATCACCATTTTTATACCTAAATCCTATTAATAAAGTTGAGGATGTTGGTGCTAAGATATAATGGATCTTCGGTAGGATAAAGTTAAGGCTATTAATAATATTATCAAGTTGTTTTAATCATACTAATTAGACAGAACATACTGACCGTTAGTATTGACAGATATCACGATATTTATAATAGTAATGATATAATTCCATCTTTCAATCTGTGGCCATATTGATTTATTACTCATAGTGACCGATATAGATTCAACAGGCAAGTGAAAATATAATTAGTTTTTATTTAAGGCTTGTAACATTTCATTCCCAGGTGTGGCAATTGGCATAGTGATAAATGTATAATCAAGCTGTTCTCTTTATAACATATAGATTGAAATACTTAAATAAATTGATAATGTTTATTTTATTCTTGCAAATGCTCATACGACTGACCCCTGGAAGTAATATAAATAAAATAAAGTATGAACAATCCAAACCATTAAACAAAATTCGAAGTTCTAAAAAAAATAGTATAGGCAAAATAGTGTTATTAGCATATATGGCCTGTTCACAGTGTACAAAATACACGACAAACAGTGGTAACAGGTGTCAGGAAGAGTAAGCTTACCCTGCCTGGCCCACCACACCCACAATACATGTAGCTGCTTCCAAACTATTAAGCGAAATCTCAGTAAAATAGCGTAATTGGCCATGTTATATTTAATTTTAAAGGTTCAAAAACACTCTTGTTGTAACTGAATAATATGTCCCAATCTTTATTCTGGTCAACAAATTGTACTATTTTACAATATTATTTCCAATTAATTGGCAATACAAATTTCATCTTAACACACCTAATTTAAAAAAATTGGAAAAATTCAACTGTATCACTGTATGCTTTGAAAAGCCTTTGTAAATGTGACTTGGATTTAAACATATTTCCGAACCTTCTGGACAAGTATAATAGGATGTAATGAATAATTTACACAACAGGTAGGACACTTAAACATTTTGTAGTTACAATAAGGCTATTTTTTTTTTCTGGACATCTAGTACTTAGAATGAGGCTATTATTTATTTTCTGGAGATACCAAGCCAGCAAGAGTGTTATTGTCCCTTTATTAACCATATTTTAGATTGTATTCATTTTTAGATATAGTTTAGAAAATAATCCATTTTCCCCAGTCAGATTGAAATATTGTAGGATTAAATGATCGCAAAAAGGATTATAATTTGACACCAGGTGGCACCATGAAATGGCATTCCTATAATAAACCTATTAACTATAAAATTGTTGAAAAGGTTAAAACAATTTTCTTGACATAATTTTTTAAAAGCACAATATCTTAAGACAATTCTGTAGCTAATGACAGTTTCATAATTTACCAAAGGACACATGATAATGTGAACACAAATTACATACTGCACACAGCGTTCCACCTACGTCATTACCAGAATGAAACACTGTGCTAAATGGACTCCATTTAAAACGCTCGCGTCGTCATTTTGGGGCGGGGCCATGGAGGTGTGGGCGGGACTTATCGAACTTACATCACTTGTGTTTACACAACAGAGTGAAGATAGACTGTTGCACATGGTTTTTGTAAACACAAAGTCAAATTTTCAAGTTCTGACACTTGGCTAAAAACGATATATAATATGTGCTATGGGTAATATTGCAATACATTCTTTACCATTGTAAACTGTCTTTAAAGTTTCAATGTGTTTATCTTTCAAAACAAGGCCTAGATAAAACCGCTTCTGTGAACTTGTCGTCTATGGAGGCCGCCATGTTGAATAATATGGGGACTTTTTTGTGGTTCGGCTCTTCATCAGTTTAACATCTTTCATATACACAACGGCTAAATAAATATATTTAATTTCATTCAATATGACAATAGAAGAGGAATAAATACTTATCAATACTTCTAAAAGCATACTCAGTGTTATCGACTAAAATCGACGATGTAGGAATTAAAATGTCGGTTAATTAGGTAAGGGCCTATTCTCAGCCGAAGCTAGCAGTAGATAGGCAGCCTAAGTATGGGATGCACAAATTATTGCCTTGCAAAAATGCACGTGAACTCAGCCTTAGTCTACAAAAAGGCTACACAGAAAACAAGCCTTGCTTTATTGCATCATGGGTGCTTCTGACCTGAATTTATTGCAAATCTACTTGCTTCAATTGAATAGCATCTCTGACCTACGCAATCACAATTTGCTTGGCAAGGTTAACTGGTTACTTCTTATCTAAATTTACAATGATGTAAGAAAGTTTTTCATTGGTCTATATAGCATAAACACAATTTACTTCAACATCAACCACTTGAAAAGTTAATCTATCAGACCAGGTGGAAGTACAATCTTATTCATACATTCATATTAATTCAAATGGTAGATAAAAAGAGGCCCTATACTTATAGGTTATGCTCGCATTTGTATACCCGCTGAGTATATAATAGGATGAATGTATCTTTCTAAAATAGCAAACTAAACAGAACCATTTTTTGGACTCTTATTCCTTTTAGAAATTAGCCCGGTCCAACTGGGCTAATGAAGACTGGCATATATACCAAATACTGTGCTATGAGGATAATTTTGCAGAGACCATTGCACTAAGGTCTACTCTTTTAAGTGCACAGCAAAGTGTACACAGGACCTCTTTTTTTTTAAGACCATTCGACTGACTTGACAGCTGTCCTTGCCAGGCCCTCTTACACCACTGACAAGAGGGAAAACAGGCTGGGAAATCCCAATTAACTTTCTCGGCTAACACCGGGATCGAACCAGCGACCTCCAGGCTAGCTAGCCAGAGTCCTACTCACTTAACCACCATGGTTATCCCTTTTAGAGATTCAACATTCACAATACAGTATTTTGCAAGGGATTAAACATTTTTCAAATGCTAATCAGTAGCTCTACGAATAAATATGCAACCTTTCAATAACCTGTTAAAATTTATAAATGAAAACCATCAAGTGATAATCATGTCTGAATCATCGTGGTTGATTTTCACTTCACACTGATATATCACATTGTGTATAAAAAGAGGAAATGTTTCATCTCTCTTACTGTCGTCTGGATTTCCCTACTTGGCAAAATTTACAACTTCTCAAAAGAAAGAATTGAATTTTCTGTTGAAATCAATGGTGAAATCCAGACAAGTGTTTTAAACAAGATTGGAAACATGTTCATCACTGTCTCAGGTTTGTGAATATTTAACAAGATTTGGCAAATTATCAAACCCTTGTCTTTTCAATTCTTGAACACTAAAATATTCAACATGCGTTC
This sequence comes from Patella pellucida, assembly GCA_917208275.1. Lineage (NCBI taxonomy): Eukaryota > Metazoa > Mollusca > Gastropoda > Patellidae > Patella > Patella pellucida. The sequence goes on along the minus strand of OU795039.1, from coordinate 74,757,475 downwards.
CTATTATTACAAATCAGAAAAGTACATCTCCGAAGAGAAGTTGTTGAATTACATTGGAATAGAATCAAGTTTCCCGCTGTTTACTCGAAGTTGTTGGTTTTACTTAATGATCAGACAGTTAGTCACATTTCTGACATAATAACTGATGATATTCAAGAACAAAAATGTTATGTCCAGCAAATGAATTCATTAAGATACAGAATTTTATATGTATTTGAACGTGGGCCAAATTAGAATTATAAAACACCAATTTTTTATGGATGCACCAAGGTTTCTGATCAAGAGATATTTGTTGTGAGCTATTAAACACCACCTACGATTACTCAGAAGTTTCTGTGACCTTCATAGAACCCTCTTGAGGCATTTTTTTCACTAATAATTCGGATTGGTTTTAAACTTGTTCATGTGAAAGATTCCATTACATCTAAGTGAAAATAATGCAAATTTGATAACTGCGACTACCAAGCTGTAAAATGGTGGAATCCGATTTTGAATGATCATGTGATATCTTTAACACACACCTTGTAAACTTGCAAGCATTTTATTATTGCTGTGATTAAGTTAAAATGTTCATATTTTATTACTGAGGCTAAAATTTAGAGGAATCAACATTTTAATCGATCATTTGATAGCCCAAACAGGTACATGGATTAAAACAGCATGCTCATGATTGCTGTGATAAGGTGCCATTGTCGGACGTCTGATTTGAAACAGAAGCTCCCAAAATATAGCCGATATTGCTACAAGGACAACTTTCAGGAAAAAATTCTTATGCTACCCAAATATAGTTTATATTGCCACATTAACAATTTTCAGGAAGAAAAAAAAATGCTGATGCGTAGGATTTGCACAGCACTGCTAATACAACCAATTTGTTACATCTAATCCAATATATGAATATCCTGCTCGTCAATCATTATAAGCTTTAAAGGGAATAACATATCCGATATGTTTCATCCCCTAGATCATTGTGATCAACCGCGAGTCAACATGCGTGAGGGAAACAAACTGACATGTAAATTGTACTGTCTGACTTCGATCCGATTCCTGTGAATTAAATCACAATTCCTGGTTAAACTCATTAAAAGAATAATATTCACAACCACATGCTCCATTGGAGAAACTACTAACTTGTCAAACTAGACAAATAGGAACGTGCAATTGCTGTCTAGTTTTACTCACAGTCTCAGACATATTTATCTGTTCATTTATCAAATAAGTTTAACTATCATCCTCCGCTATTGAAAGGTCTCAAGTGTTAGTCTGGTTTTTAAATTAGAATCTTAATTATTTTTCATTCTAAAAAGGTTGAACCTGCCTTTTTTACTAGAAAAATGTTTACTCCTGAACAACATTACAGTACTTTCAACTCATTCCATGCCTATTCCTGAAGCAATGGCCCAAGAAATCCCTATAGGTTTTCCCTAAAACTTTGGTAGGAGTATTTTTAAGAACGATAAGAGTACATGTATGTTCATCTTCAAACAGTATTGTTTACATTGTATTTGATTTGATAGCCTTGTTTGTCACACAATTAGTTTTTCTGCAATATTCTGCTATTGGGCATATTAAAATCATGAGTCATGATGTTACATTATGTTGACATATTTGGTCCATTTTGGATTAGAAATTTGCTTTCGTTAAAGCAGTATTTGATGGGATTGGGTATAATTAAAGAAACACTGTGAGGGGTATGATTTACATGTAGCATTATCAAATTAACCCAACTTGAATGATGGATTGCCAGGCAACGAAGCACATGCATAAATTTAAAATCTATCATATAAATTTATCCTCTAGAGAAAACTTTACTCTCAAGAGAATTCACTAGAATTTTCAAACTGACCAAGGTCAATATCGCTGACAATATATTTGAAATCAGTGAAAATCTTGTCTTCATCTCATGAACTTCAATACTGAGTATATATTTTTGTAGACATACAAAAAGGGGTCAGTGCACCTTTAACCACTGGCAAAGGAATAAGAATGTCTGATCTTTCTCAAGCTTATTGTTCTGTGCAGACAAAGTATTTTCATTACATCTGTGTTTGGTATCTATAATTACTAGCGTACAACAATTGTCTTGCAAGTCTATGCGTAGGAGAGTTATTTGACCTTAGGGAAAACTTGACCCTCACAAAGTGTCAGGAGACTTTACTCCACCAGTCTATAGAATATTATTAACAGCCACAGAGAAATTGTTTTGTCGATAAGTTATTGAAGAAATGCCATTCACACAGACACTTGGCTGATGTAACAGGAAAACAATTGGCTATAATATGATATAACATCGGAAGTTTTCGTTAATTTATTTTCTCAATTTTCCTACTCAAGCAAAAGGTCAGAACTACTGTATACTACTACAATCAATAATTGGGAGTCTTAATTGTTATTTAATATAGATAGAGAAGTGCTCTATAACAATAAAAATATCCTTCCACTTGAATATATAATAAAAACATATCTCTCAAAGTGTAGACAGAATGAAATCAACAACTGTTGGCTATGAGAACTTTTTTAATTAAATCTCAAGATAACACTACAAAACTGAATCAACCAATCCCAATTCAGATTGGTTTCTGCCTTATGCTTCAATTAATAAAACCACAAAGTTATAAACATTATCAAGAACTCTATCCTTTTGTTATTGCTCACAAGATTTCATGAGTCTGAGCTGATGTTGCAAAAATCCCTCTCTAAATAAGCTTATGCATGTAATTTTAATAGATTTTCATCTGAATTACAACTGATGGTCATGTATTTAGAATTTTGACTGGCAAGGAAATATACAAGGGCTAGCTGAAAAGTTCTGAAAAGGATAGATCAATCGGGTTAAGACAAACTTTTGCCACCAACATAGTCATTGAATGAATCATGGACATTGTGATTTTATACAAGACCATTTTGTGAGCCTACCTATTGACATCATCAGAAATAGACAAATTGACTATAGGGCAGCCATCAAAATTTAAGTGTGGCAGAGATAGTGTTGACCGGCAAAATTGTCTACACCTCGAAGGGGACTATGTTAGTATGTAGAAAAATAAATGGAAACCATCAACTTTGTACAGGTCTTTCGCAGATAGGCTTCGAACTTTTCAGCCAGCCTTTGTATCTTTAAAATAAAAACAAATTAATATACAATTACTAAAACATGATCAATTTGTGTCAAAAAAGAGAACAAAGAGAAATAGCCTTCAGTGTTTGAGTTTTTGAACCCAGACTAAAAGTATAGACACTTCACCGATTTGGATAAACAAATGATCAAAATGATCAAAAGTACTTAAAAGTCTAGGCAATCATAAAATGTTTTTCATCTTTTACGAGCTGATAACCGAAGGGACAATTCCCTAAAATTCAATTCTTTCTCATCTTTCCACAGAATTTTGTCCAATAATGTTCTCTATTGGCCACTCTTTTTTTCAATTAATATTTCTTCCTTGATGTACAAAGGTCACCTTGAGATAAAAAAGGCAAAATTTGAACAACCCATTATCTCATTGCCTTCCAAAAATTAGTTACGGTAACTTGGCTTTCAATTAATGCAATTGATTTATTTAAAAGAAATTCCTTTTTCATTAAGTTACACTAGATCAAATTTTATTCCATTTATAAAGCACCAAGCAATATTGAACATGGCATAAAGCAATTTCAGTCCACAGCATGCAACCTCTCTAAAGTTAAAACGTCTGAAAGCAGATGTATTATACCAAATTATTTTAAAGAATTCCAGAACTTTTTACATCTTAGTAAACATAATTTTTTCCTCTTCTCTGAAAGCTATTTAATAATCTATCGAGCAGCTGCAAAAAAAGAGAGGAAAACCTTCTGGCCAACAAAACACCACTTCAATCGTTGGCCAGTAATTGGTAAAAAGCTCAGGGCTAATGATTGTCAAGTCGCAGCACTTATCTGTTTTTTGTAGACTGTATAGGTGGTGATAACCACATTTCTGTGTATTATCTGATGTTATTGAATAGCATTGGTAGCCGGAAACCAGATGTGAAAACGGTTAATTAGAATGGTCTACCTCTTACACAGGTGGTAAATAACTGCACACAATATCAATAAATCTTTAACCATCATTCATCATTAATTCTTGTAAACATGACCTTTCTTTTCAATTTGATTCTGTTTTTCAACCTTACTAATAATGATGGTACTGGCTGGGTACAAAAACAAAACAAATATAAAACTTTTTGTTTGTTGAGATAATCTAAAAGAATCTTTGTCTAGAACCAATGAACAATGATCTCAAAAAACATTTTACAATTTTTTTTAGATCAAGTGGAAAAGGATGTATATGATTTAAAACCAACAAAACCTATTTAATACGGTCAGTTGGTTCATCTCCAGAAGCTTACAATCACAGGGGTGATGTAAAGACCAGATAGAACCCCATACTCTGACTTTGGCATACCCAGTACTACAATAGAAAAATATCAGTCTCATTTGGAATCTGACATTCTGACTCTAAACACATGGGAAGAATATAAGTAATCTACTTTTAGTACTTCTGGCATTTTCCTCAAAGAAATCGTGTCGACTATTTGTAGAAAGGTGTAATTTCAGGCTACTAATACCATTATTTGATCTCTTTAATACTAGTACCTCAACCAAAATTCAATATTTAGGCGGGAAGAGGGCATTAAGTTAAATTGAATGAAAAACTGATCTAAAATAAACCTCGTTTAGCTTAACTTCCCTTCAACCGTTCTAAAATCAATGGAGAAAAATAGGTAGCGAACAATCTGTACATAGGAGTAATCATTCCAGCCCCACTTATACCGCCCATTTTCACATCAATATAACAAACAAACCGCTACTATAACTTAACTACGAACAGATCAGTCTTAATAACTGCTATCAATGTCCAAACTCACAATTCAATCGAAAGATAACCAATTTATACCCAACTTGAGATAGAAGACAGCCACAATTTTCTTAAATAAAGGAGACTTTTATGCTCTGGCTTGTTAAATCGTTGCAATTTTTGTTATTAAAGCCTTAAATCTTTTGCCCACATCATTACATTTTTAACGATATGGATTGAGATGTTTTAATGAAGAATACCCGTGGGCGTTGTGTGTGGTAATTTCGTTAAATTTCTTGGGGATCAGAAAACCCATCAATGCATTCTCTTATAACCAATATGACTTCTCAAATATCGACAGATCAATGGAGAGTAAATTCCATCACATGACTTCCGTGCATTCTTCCGCATGAGTCAGTCTAAGGAGATTTTATCGTTGGATTGTGACGGACAATGATGACCAATACTGTCACCTTGTCTGAATCACGTTTTGAGATGCGGGCCATGCAGCTAACCTTGTTTAAAGCTTTCATCAATCCAGTCTTATTATATTTCACTCAATCTTGTTTCTATATGACGATGATTTGATTGCACATGAGAGTGAAAATAAGCCAGAAGAAATCAAATAGTCTCAATGATTACAGTATCATCAGTTTTTCAAGAATTCTATTCATTCAACCAACTAGTCAATATTTCAATAGTTTTGTAAGACTCTTAGGAGCTTTCTTTCTAAAAATATTAGAGAACTGCCTGTATCATATCATTCACTAAATAAAGCATGATGTCTGCCCAAGCCAGACAAATAAAATGTATTTTGTATAAATAAAGAGTTTAAGTGTCGGAGCAAGTACTCGATAATATAAATAACTACTGATATTTTCTAGTGTTTTCTACTGCGTTTCACAGTAATCATCTGCAATACAATCCAAATAAATTTCTAAAAGTCTCTGATCATCATCGGAGTGATTTTGAATGTCTGGCAAACTACATGTACAATATTGTTAAAGTTGAATCTTTAAAAAGAACATCAGATTTTAAATTCTTACCATTACTACTTCAATAATCCAATAATTTTTTAAATGGGAAATTTGAGAAGAAAACCCCCCCAGGAGATTGCAAAAATGTATTTGTTGGAAAAATTCAAATAAAATAAACATTATGTCATTTGAACATTATATTCTCATTCAAATCTAACATTTTTTCTAGCAAATATACATGTACACTGTATGTGCAATATAGAACCATATCTGTAATAAGTTACATGTATAACATAATTTTAAAGCTACTGAATGTCATTAGCATGAAAACTTTCAATACAAAATGATTATTTAACATTTAATTACAGAAACCAAACAAATCCATCAACATTAAGATAATCTTATGGCTTAAAAATTCAACTAAATTAAAATGGTCCCATATAAAAAAATATATTTTACCAAACACTTATAGGCTTTGCAGAGACTTGTTCATATAATCTGCAAGGCTGCCAAAGGTTGGGGAATTTTCACTTTAATATATTTTTGTAAAAGCTGAATGAAAATGAACCATATCGATCTCATATTCCTTTTAGAGATTCAACTTTCACAATAATGTAGTTTCCTAGTAATTCTAAAACTCACAAACGACGATTGTTTGTAATTTACTTCTAATAAAAGTACCATTTATTTAGTACATGTAGTTAATTAGTTGTTGGCAAACTCTGGTTTGTTAAAATCTTATTTTTATTTGTTCCATGTAGAGATCTTTTAACAACAGAATCGTAAGTCAACATGAAGTGACTAGTTGAAGGGTCGAGGAATTTAGCATAGAATACAAAACAGATACAAGTTAATACCAACAACGTTACTAATCTAAACAGATCTTGGCAATTGTTTCTAAATCAACAGTGTGATGTGGATAATCTTGTATAAGCTCATGTGTCTAAAAACCAGGACCATTTTCCTAAACCTGCCAGATTCCACAAGCAAATAAAAACATTAAATAACAAATAAACTGCCTAGTATGGGACCGGGAACAACCTGGATAAACTTATCTACAGGCCTGGATGCTTTCGGCTCTACCCCAGATACATTCACTTAATTTGATATACATTTGTTGTCTAGGAGTTAGTTTTGTTGTGCATTATTTCTGTGTAGTGTGGTACTCCCTGCACTTATTATTATTTTGAAAATTCTAAGAGCAAATTTAAGATCAGAAGGTCTGCTCGAAGCAAATGCTAAATATTCAATTAGTTGGAAAAATAGCCGAACAATAGTAACATGGTCATCTATCATTAATAAGATTAAACCTTTCGAATCAATATATTTAATGATCCTGAGTGCATGATGCCAATACCCATCCATTAATACAACAAATTAGCCTGGCTGTGGTGGACACGCAAACATGCAAAATGGTCAAAAGCCCCCTTATAGATTTAGACTAAATAAACAAAGTGTTATCAAACAAGGGGTCAACGTTGCCTAGATAAACATTGATCATAGTTTACATATATTATCTTATGGCCATAATACCTCATCTTGTTTGATGAACTTTTATTCTCAAACAACTTTATGGTACGTTAGTGGCCAATAATGATGTTTGGACATGCCACAGCATCTCCCCTAGGTGACTATTTATTTGATTTGGTGATGTTTTTCTGTCCACAGAATGGTCAGATAATAACAAATGTATGATTCTGTCCCAATATCATTTAATTGATCGTGTATATTCTCTAAAGACAACAAACTAGGATGGATTTATAATCGAAGAACAAGGGTTGATACAATGATATAAATCAGTGGTAAAACAAAAGATTCTAAGCACCTAAAACCGCTTTCCATTCAGTGGAGTTCAATAGTGTCAAAACAAGATATTACAGATCCCTCAGGTCAAGAATCCCACTCTTCTTCCAATTACAGATTGCATTCGCATAGGTTCCGATGTCTCGTCACCACTACTGGTATACAGTGGGAATAAGACTTGAGAAATCACAAAGGTTCTTCTTCCCCCATGCCATTGTAGGGGGACCTGTGACAATCAGCCCCTTCCAAGAAATGAGATTTTTTTCTATTTTGGTGAAAGCAAGTTAATGTGGACCTTTTCCAAACCATAAAGTTACAAAATGACTGTGATAACTCTCAAGTAATGTACTGTCTAACATGTTTTTTTTAATTATGTGGCTCAATATGAATTTCTGTACTAAAAACATCTACACTGATCGTAACAATCATATTATTGATTCTATCACAGCCAAACACATTAACTTGCTTCCAACAAAATAAAAAAATCCATTGATCTATTCTGCCAGTCAAATCATCATTTAGGGACAAGTAACCATAGATACAAATTTGAAGTGTAAAAAAAAAAGATAGAATAAAGCCAAGCAATGAAATGCTATTCAATATTGTCTGTCAGCTATCAGCATGTTGTCAAATATTTTCACTTTACAATAACCCTGTAGTTAAAGCCAGCAAATAGGAGGGGGCCTGACACAAGCTAGATCATTTTGGGACTAACATATGGTTCAATTTTATTTCATTAATTTTCTTGCACATAGGGGTCTTTAGCGGTGGGAGGAAAACCATAGGACCCAGAAAAAATCCTCACATGGTTGGACAGGTGATTGTACTCCTTGTTACATGGAAGTGTGTAATCAAAATCATGCTTCAAACTCAATGACAGACCTTATGATACAATGCGCACACTTTAACACCCCCCAGCCTCTCTTTTGATGGGCAACCTTTTTAATCTGTGAAAAATGCAAATAACGACAAACGGCTGAAATGTGGTGAGATTAATAAAGGAGTGTTTGCTTTACTGGGAACATCTGATATCACTACCTATTTGAGTTACTGATTTTAAATAATACTAATAACAGTGAATAAATGCAAAATTGTCTCTGACCAAACCAAACATCTGGTTATCAATCATCCACCCATTACAATGTTATAAACCATGATTATTTTTCTGCTGAACTGGGTCTGAACTTACAGTTTAATAAGACAATCATGATTTGGGGTTTATCTCAATTCATTAATATTTTGTACAATTCAGAAAACTGTCATGTTGATAAATGGCATAAAGTCTTTTGATATTATTCTGTTTGCTAGGATTCTGACAATGACAGAAAATCGACAAAACCACTAAAAGAAAAAAAAGAAAGAAAAACAATTTCATCCTTCATTCTTTGTGACAATTGAAATATTAAGCCATGCAGCCAAAGGATTTCAGGATCATTATATTAATTACTTTTGTTTTCATTGGAGTTAGAAATTAAAAGTTAGCAAAATCGCTATAAACTAACCAATGTCAATTAACCAACATATTTAAGAAATTAGCAGCTACGGTTATCATTGTAATTCATAAAGATTTTATGCATTAAGATTTATGTCTTTACAATTAAAAATGAATATTGTTAACCTTAATGCTAGATATCATCATTATATTTATACTTAATATCATAATGATTATTTGTAATACTAAATATCTTCGTTATGAGTGCATGTATTTTTAATGATAAATATAATCATTATCATTTAATGCTAAATATCTTTATCATTATGATTATTTTTAATGTTAAATATGACTACTACTATTATCATAATCATAATGGTAAATATCTTTCATAATGATTATTCTTAACCATTTAAAAAATAGTTGTATAACCGGATGAATAAACTACCTCTCTATTCAACTAAAAATCTGATTGTTACTATAGTAGTAGTAATGGAGATTTTTAATTAATTATTCTTAATACTAAACAGCATTATAAGTAGATATAGAAAGTTTGATCCCTGAAGACTGCAGTTAAGATTCGATTTTCTATTTAAAGATTTAAGACAGAGTTAGATATTATTAAATAATATAATATGATAACAAACAAGGATGCCTGGATCAAGTCCCAGAGACAATTGTAATTATCTTTTGAAAGCTTTTGTCTGAAGGTTTACCATCATCAGACCAAGTCTCGTCATTTTCTGACGATTCTGTCAAGTTGGTTATTTTCTGTTCTCTATCTTATCATTAATAATTCATCCAATCAAATTGTCAGAACCAAATTCTGCGAGCCCTATGAAAAGTGTCTACATAGTTGTTTTCTTCCCAAAACATAATTAAAATGTACCAAATGTTTACTAGAATACATATTTATTTATCCCAATAAAAAAAGCCAAATTTCGAATTAGATAACAGAATTTGTTGCTTGTAACCTGGGTATCATTTAATCTAATACTTGGGTTACAGTGATAATATAAGTGTAACCAGATTTTGCAATCAAAATCTGAATTCCACGGGAGAGATATGTACTCAAATATGATGTAATATCAGGTTTAAAATTCAATTATTTTGAAACTTCCATCAATGTTATTTTAAGATGAAGACACAGAATTTATTGTATACAAGATGAGGGACTGAAAACTTGGCCCCACAGCCATGTTTCTTTCTTTGAAATTGAGAAATTGGTCTGAAGTCGGCATGTAATACATGATTGATATTCTTGTCACAACCATAACAGCATTACAACCAAAAGAAATCATAGATTTCTACGACATGTAAAGCAGTAATACTATTAACGACACTCTAATAGAATTATATAGCGATGAGATCGGGTCAGTATGAGGTGACTACCTCATATTGCTCATCAAAACAATGTTCCTACATTAGCTGCAGAAATCTACAGGAATACAGCTGGACGCAAATTGCTACAATTAACCTTCATAAACAACCTCTAGGCAGAGCTACAAATCATGGTAAATTGCCCAGACAACAACTATCCATATTGAATACCTAACTCAGTGTGAAATTGTGTTCCTATAACAAGAGAATTAATTGGCTGAATATTTTTAAATCCAGCTTTCAGTAAAAAGATAATTGAAATAATTGTTTATTTGTCTAATTATCGGAAGATATGATTCCTGAACTCATTTATTTATATGTAGTACTTACTACTTACACTGCATATTTATCAACACTATTAAAACATGAAAGTTTGACACATTTTGTTCTTATTGTAATTAAAGCTTTAACATTACAAAAAAAAAGAGAAAAAAAAGAGAACAAATATATACTCTAATGAGACTCATGTCAGGATATCAAAAGTACTGCAAAATAGGGTATAACGAACTAGGTCATTTAGGGACTAGCATGGGTTTTTTAAAATTTATTTTATTCGCTTGCAGGTAGGGGGTCTTTAGAAGTGGGATGAAACTGGAGGACCCGGAGAAAACCCATGAGGTTTGACAGGCGACCCTTCTCCTTGTAACGTACAACCGAGGATTCGAAACCACACCAGTTGACTCAATGACAGGCTTTACGATACAGCATGCATGTTCTAATCATTCGGCCATCCAACCCCCCCCCTATCTCTCAACGAGAACTATGAAATTTAACAGACTGATTTAATACCCGATAACTGGAGGATAAATGCTTTTCAATAGCAATTTCTGGCAAAAGTTCATTTCCCATCTGAAGTAAACCATGTTTAAAGTTTCATCTTTTCGCAAGAACTGAATTAAATTATATCTATAGGTCCAGCTGATCATAAGAACTAGAACTATACCATACTTATTAAGCCATAAGAACTAAAATTAAACCATGTTTAAAGCCCCAATACCACTCTTGTTGTAACTGAATAATATGTTCCAATCTTTATTCTGGTCAACAATTTGTACTATTTTACAATATTCCAATTAAAAAATGATACAAATTTCATCTTTTAACACACCTTATTTTAAAAATTGGAAAAATTCAACTACATGCTGTAACATGGTTTGAAAAGCCTTACGTTAGCACTTTCAATAGCAACTTGGATTTAAACATATTTTCGAACCCTCTGGACAAGTAAGATAGGTTGTAATGGATAATTTACACAACAGGTAGGACACTGAAACATCTTGTAGTTAGAATGAGGCTAAAAAAAATTTCTGGACCTGTCAAGCCAGCAAGAGTGTTATTGTCCCTTTAAGGAATCATTTGGTCATAAGAACTAAAACCAAACGATTTTTAAAAGTTCAACTGATCATAAGAACACTGAGAAGAATAAACATGGAAATTAATTACATGTAGCCTCAAACAATGTATGTGACAATTTAACATCTCAAAATATAGACACTGACAGTCATTTATCGGCGGCTCTCGTGTTAATTTTCAAGACAAAGAAGTTTCTTGACAAGGCATTAAAAGTAAGCATGTACCAACAATATTGGTCATTATCCATCCTTTCATTTCAGACGTCCAAATGATTTGTTCATTTAACCACAGATAATTTAAATAATCATCATCATCTTCCTTCATGCCTGAAGCTAACCCGGAACTAATCTAAACTTGTCCAGGTTTATTGATTAAGATGTCACTGCTGTTGGACCAAATTAATTAGATTGTCTAAAGTCTAAAGGCTTTCCGAACACATTACAAGACAAAACAGAACACATGGAGTAATTAGAACAGTTCATAGGCTAATGCCTTCTTAATAAATAATAATCAATGTCTACATTGTCGGGATAACCAACAGTACCATTTGATCTTACCATTAAAGACCTAACCTGCCAGAACAAGGTTACATGTAGAGTTCAGTGATATAAACAATCACCAGCATGTTTAGTCCAGTGTTGGGATCTTGGCCGTATATTCCGGAAGTGTCCGAATTTTTTTTCCAATTTAGTCCCAAATTAAAATATGGTCTTTTAAAGTTAACATTAGTTTCTATAATTTTATTTTTCATTTTGAACAAGCAATTCCATTTTCTATGAAGTTTTTTTTTATATGAAAATAGAGTGTACACAAACAAATGTGAACTGATGACCAAAGTCAGACTGACAGGGATGATGACATAATAAGTCTACCTGAAAATGTGGTGGTAAAAACATCTAACAACAGTTCGTGTTTTAAAGATACCTTCCTATGTACAAACTGGTTCGAGGATACATGTACGTTTAAACTAAAACATATTCAAACTAAATAATCTATCAAATCCCTCTCAAACCATTGTATTTGCCAGGTAAAACATTTGTACCCCAAGCTATACAATCTATGCATGCAACTTTTGTTGTCACTCAGCAGAAGACAGCCCTTAATTGTTGGGCTGTCAATTAGTGACCCCCTCTCATTTTTATCCATATAACAAAATTACCATACTTTTGGAAATAACCATTAGCCGAATACTTTTGTGGGAAAGCATCTTTAAATGGACTGGGAAGGTTCTCTAATAACTTAAAATAGAATGTTCACTATCAGACATATTGATCATTTTATTAATAGTGGGAATAATTTGAATTAATTTGAGTTAATATTCTACCCTCCAGACAATAACATTCACTCATACTAACTTTTCCCCGACATCTTTTAATTACTGGGTAGTATGAGAATCATGTTAAGACTACTAATCATCATAAATTTCATAAAACAATTTGTTAATTAAAGAGAGCTAAATTTGCTTGGCTTCAAATGTCATTATATATATATAAATTCTTATTCAGACATTTATCCTCATAACCAACTCTCTAGAAAATCAGATGACTTAGACATCTACATGTAGTGGAATAGACAATGCCTGCCATGTCTGCAAGATGCTAACACAGTCTGCTAAGTCAAAATACATGATGTCGCTCATGGAGACTGCCGATCAACAAACTTGTAATAATAAACAGATCAGGAATTTTTTTTTTATTGTGGCAATGGTACAAATGTACTTGACAATCAATAATATGCACTGTAGGTAAACCATTGACAATTGTTGGCAGTAGTCAGAGACAATTTATGGCTATTTCTTGTCTAAACTTTAAATATTCAGATCTCCGCTCAGAATTTCATTATCAATTTTTGAGCTAAATAGCAAAAACTAACAGCTCTTTTTTAAATTCTTGTGATTGTAAGTTGACATGTTAAGTTACTGACAAATTACTTTGTCCATTTGTTAAGAGTAATAATGAACTCAATCAGATCAGTTTTGAAACAGACATAGTAAATCTGTACTGCTTTTAGGCTTGTTGACTGTTTGAAGGGATCTTAACCATAGAAGCAAAGAAAACAACACAACTTTAACCAAATAAACATTTTGTCAATTATTGTCATTTATGTACTTTGCAGAATCAAACTCCTGGCTTCATGTAAGACCTAATATATGAAGCATCATTTCAGACCACTAAAATTGGAAATACAAGAATGTATGGTTACAGATTGTCTTCTGTCTTGCTATGAGATTTACAAGATTCATTTTCCATTTTTCCAAAGTGTTCTTGTTTTTTAGTTAAAATACATGGAACAAAAAAATCAATCTTTGAAATCATTCTTCTGGTGAAAGGTAACACAATAGAAAACGCTAGCCAGAAAATTCACAAATACCTTTTATACATTAATACTAATAGACACTGGTTAGGAATAAATACATGTAGAGTGGTATATGTACATGTATAATGTATATATACATAGAAGAAAGTTTTTAAAAAAAAGAAAGAATTAAAACACACATTGAAGTGAAATGTCTAAGCAAATTATTGTAAACTATTTCATGTAGGCTTATATCACACCTAATTGACACATTAGCTTTCATATAAAAACACTTTTTTAAAATGTGCATAAATTCCAACAAAAACATTATTCTAAATCGAATCACGTCGATTAGCAAAAGTCTGGAGGAATATTTACAAGGTAAAGAAATGTCTGATGGATATGTCAGACAAACCATAATAAATTTCCTTTAATCGATAACAATTTCATTAACTGACTCAAAAATAATATTGTTTTATTTCCACTCCATTTATTCTTATTCAAATTTTACAAGAGTGAACTTTGGTAGAAACTTGGATAACTCTTCAGCTGTGTTTAATTTAAACTATTTAGGAATTCACTATTGATTTTCAATGACATTACTACGTTGATCTATTCTTTAAAATGGAATGGACTAATTCAGACGAGCATAAGTCATGCAGTGTGCTATGAGTGAAATTCTGCCTACACAGCGGCGCTACGGCCTACCTATGCTTATTTTGAATTCCGACTCACTGTCAAGGGTTCTTTAAAGTGCACGCAGATGTGTACATGAGACCTCGGTTCTTCATCCCATCCAAATGACTATACATTGTTCCAAGCCAGGCTCTCCTTCCTACATCACTGACAATTAGGAACCACACCAGAAAATGCAGAGTCAACACAGGGATCGAACACAGATCTCCATTCTCCAGGTTAGTGAGCCAACGTCCTACTCACTGAGTAGAATGGGATAATTAGCTAGCCTTCTCAAGGATTAGGCTGTGGAAAATGACGCACAGAAACTTAAGTTAAGAAAAAAAATAATAATGCTTGCCACTTTTTGGTATGTTGACCATGGTACGTTGATCAATTTTTATAATGAGGTTTATGACAATATATATATATATGTAAGGTATTTTCAATATCGTATAAACTTTAATATACAAATATTCCCTTTATTACAAAGGCGTGGGTTGGTAAGTCATGTTATCAGGAACTACTTGGCTGTATTTAATATAATGAATGTCCCTGAGGATGACATCAGTTGCACAGCACATTTAAATGCCATCTATTTATATTTGTTTTGTTTTTCTATCAACGAATAAAAAGTAATGAGATAAATTGTTCTGCTGGAATACCTGATCAAAGAATTGTTTTATCTGACAATAAGTATGAGTTGTACATGGGAAAACATTGTACACCCACATCACACTGGGGTTTTTTTATGCAGGAAAAATTCAGAATTCAAACTGCCTTCTCAGCTTTAAAGCAAAAGAATGTTTTGGAATTTTTTACAGGATTATTAGTTCATCTTTTTAATCCTAAAAATAAACATGACTTTTTTTATTCTGGTTTAAAATAACTGAAAAAATATGTGAAACATGCAAGTTTTCTATTTATCCAGTATAAGTATTTGAACTCCATTTTTTTTGTGTAAAAGTCTAAGTTGCACACATCATTGGCCATCAAACTAACTCTTGTTAATTTTAGATCTCTAATAGTTTAAAGATTATTTCAGATTTGTTCTTAAGAGGAGAACAAAGGAAACATTTGTTTGAGAAGTATATCTGTGGAATTGTAAACTTTAAACCAAGAGAAACAATGAATTGTTTTAAATCAAATAAATGTATTAACTGTTTGTTACATTCCAACTTTTAATAAATAGAAGTTAAACAAACGAGAATATTCTTGGTGAATTTTTTTAAAAACATTTTTTGGAAACCAATTATTTCCTGTTCACAGGTACTTGTACTAAAATAGATTTCATTTGCTACTGTTAACAGCTAATGAGTGTAAAAGGGTCATTTAAAATTCTACAAAGTTTGCTCTGATTTGCATTTAAAATTGAAAATGAAATGTAATGGAGTTTAACGTCCTCCTGTTCTGCTCCAACTTGGCTAATGAAGATGGGCATACATCATACAGTGTGCTATGAGGGAAATTTTGCCTAGGCAGTGGCACTTTGGCCTACTCTTATATCGAATTCCAACTGCAAGGATTTTAATTTTGAACAAAAATAAATAAAACTTGAGGAGACACTGAAATGATGTATTTTTAAATAAAATTGTTTAATACGGAAGTAACAGATGGCAGTATATAAATCATATTTATGGAAATATTTTTATTCAGACTCCCTGGAGTCTTCATGTATATTCATCAAATATGACACTTTGGCGCTTACTGGTATTTATGTCTTCAGAATCTTCTCTTTTTTAAATATATTCTTATAATCCTTTTATCGCTTTCACATATTTCAAATATTATTCATTTGTAAAAAGATTAAATTCTTCATTGACAAACAATTTCATCAATTGACCTTTTGTATTGTTTCAGATTATAAATGGAATGAATATGCCTGAAACATGACATTTATACTGTTTTGGAAAAGAGTTTTTCATACTTCTGGTGTAGAGAAGAAATATAAAAAGAAATATTTAACTATAAAAAAAGAAATTATATGGGATCTGTGTTTTTATCAAATTGTAATATTTCTGAAATTAAATTATCCCAAGTCCTTAGGTTTTTTTTTATTGTGTCAGATGGAAAATTATTTAAAAAGTTTGGTTCTGGATGTTTCTTTATTAAATAAATTTCCTCCCAGCTAAAAGCTTTTTGGCTTTTTTACATAGAAAAATAAATTTATAAGACTGAAAATGTTTAGAAAGTGCATGCAATCAATAAGGAAGAAAAAAATTTAAATGTCAACCATAGTTTTACAGACACACCCACGTTGTTAGAACTTGAAGAAGTAATTATTTATTGCTAGGGTATTATCTGTGTCCAAGAAAAAGATCTTTAAATACGAAATGAGGCTCCTGACTGTCGAGGAAATATCTATATATAACATAAGTGAATTACATAAGGTTGAAATGCAATTGAGATACTGATTTACAAAATGTTTAAATTATGGATTCATTTTGGCTTGATAACAACATGAATAAACATGTAACAACAGGGTTCTGTGTATCAATTGGAATGTGTTAGGGTCATTTTTCATGTCACATGTACATTAGGCCTATCTAAATGGTCACGGATGCATATTATGTATTTATCTATCGGAATGTGCTTTTTTCACATGTATATGAATGGTCATGGATGAAAATTTATGTATTCATACTGTGTATCTATTAGAATGTGTTTTTGTATCTATTGGAATGTGTATATTTTTCATGTTACATGTATTTGAAAGGTTGTGTATGTGAATGTGTCTATTTGAACGAGGGCTTTCTTTTTATTGTCATATGTGAATGTACATCTATTGTCCAGAATGTGGGTTTTGTTCACGTCACATTTATTGAATGGTCATTGGTGGGAATATGTCTGTTGGAATGTGTTTTTTGTCACATATAGTTGGAATGGTTTTTATTCTTCATGTCACATGTATTTGAATGGTCATGGATGTGAATGTACAATCAACTAATGGAATGTGTTTTTTCATGTCACAATACATGTATGTTTGAATGTGGATGTGAATGTATCTATTTGAATGTTGGGTTGTTTTGAATATCATGGATGTTCATGGATGCATGTATGCTTACTGAAAATAAGAAAAATAAATATAGAAAACATACCTTAAATCATGCACCTCCTTTACTCTATTTTCTTGACCTGAAGCTACCACTTTAGTTGTTGTACTTGTCACCATTTTACCGTCTTTTATAAATTTCCTCGTTTTCGTCATAGTACGATAATCGCTCTTATTGTCCTAAAAGACATGTCATGTAAAACTCAGTTGTAAATCCAATAACAGGGGATGGCATTATATTCTATCTAGAGTCTTTTGAGAACTATTATTTTGAAAACTTTTTTAGAAATATTATGCTGATTTTATTTCGACAATCTCAAAAATAGAACTGAATGTCAAACTTACATGCGATAATTTCAAATACGAAATGACTTAATAAATTAACTTACATTTTTGGGCTTTAATTGACGTTTTGTTCTCCTCTGTACTACATCAGCAGATGGCACCACTTTAGCTTTAGGCTCCTCCTTTTCTACACTATCTATTGTATTAACACTACCTGAGTCAGATCGCTTATCAGATATATCGTCATCGGGGTTCGACACATCTAGAGAAACGTCCTGAGATGAACCATTTTCACTTGTTAATTTAGTCTCAAAAGTGTCTAGATCAGTTTGTGGAATAGCGACTTGCCGTTTAGGACTGTCGACACTAGGTTTATTAACTGTGGTATCTTTAACAGCTGTAGCGTGACCGTTAATAACGATAGCGCCAGTATTAGGTACAGGTTGATTATGAAATGTGATAACGGGTGCTTGGTCTCGATCAGGTGTTATGCTGCCAGATTTTCTGTCTTCTTCTACAGTGACCTTGACCTCCTGAACTTCAAACCCTTCAGGTGCATTATTCTCTATACTCGCTATAATATCTGTAACCCGCGGTGAATCGTTATTATCTTCCTCTTCCTCGTCTTCATTCGTATTCGTTAACAAATCTTGTACCGTGTCGAGGACGACGCCAGGTACAGACGGAGCGACGGAAGTAGATGTGATAACATCTAAAATTATGCCTTCAAGAATATCTTCTGAAACAATAACAGCTTCATTATGTTTGTCATCTTTCTCTTTCTCTGGCGTTTTCTCTTTAATAGGTGGAATTTCTACCACATCTACATCTCTATCAACTTCTTGTGTTTTAGCTGGACTGTCATTCTGTGGAAATAAAACAGTCAAATTTGTTAAAAAATGCAATGATTTTGAACAGAAGCAAAAGACTTCTAACCTTCTGGTGTGGTTTCATGGTCAATCATCATTGACCTTGATGTAAAATGAACATTTTTAAAACTCAAAGAATTTTGGGTCCTTGGTACCAATCTTTTTCGGCATTAATTACAACATTTTATTCTATTTTCTTATCCTTCATTTTAATCAAGGTTTTGTTGCTTTGTTTCATCTTATTCTATATTTAGTCTTGATAATAAATATCTCATATCATTCACTGATTCAATGATATAAAACTTAAATCCTGCATTAACAATGTCCAAATTATCAACCACATGTAATTTACTCAAAAGTATTATCTAATATTCTGTAAAATACTAGGAAAAAAACTAATTATAATACTTTACCTGACTGCCTTCTGATCGTTCATCACCACTAGGACCCAGTCCTTCATCAGATGATCTGTCATTATCATCTTTCTCTTCCACTTTAACAGCTGTTCCTGCAGCTACAGGCAGACCTACAGCAACAGGGGGTTCAGGGGCGGGTGTTTTCTTAGGTGAATGGGGTTTCTTTCCTTCCTTTGAGTCTGGTCTCTCGGCTGGTTTGACATCAGATTTTTCTTTATCTGCTTCTTTTGATTCAGCAGGTTTCTTAATTTCCTTTTCTTGACTCTGAATTAATAAAAATAAATGTCGTTTAAAGTCCTATTGAATAGGGACATACGCCATACAGTGTGCTATGAGGGAAGTTTGCCTGGGCACAGACACTAAGACTACTCTTATATTGAATTCCGACTATCAAGGGATCTTTTACGTGCATTCTAATATGTACACAGGACCTTAGTTTTGCATCTCATCCAAATGCCTATATGTTGTCCCTTGCCAGACCCTCTGTACTAGCCCAGGAGGACATTTTTTGGTCAACCAAGGTACCGAACACAGGACCTCAAGGTTAGCAAGCCAAAGCTGTACTCATTGAGCTATCATGGCTCCCCCTTTATTAAGATAAAAATAAGATTGATTTCATTGCTTCTGCAAATCAGTGAAATTCTGTCTAATTAGTCTGTAACAGACTATGTAAAAAGAAAGAGGGAGAAATGAGTTTTAACATCCACCCGACACAGACAAGGTCATTTCAGGATTAACATATGGTTCAATTTTATTTTAACAATTCTCTTGTTGCGTGGGTGTCTTTATCAGTGGGAGGAAACGAAAGGACCTAAAGAAAACCCACAAGAATGGACAGGCAACCCTACTTCTTGGGGATTCGAAACCATGCCAGTTAACTCAATGACAGACCTTATGATACAGTGCGCATATGCTAACCATTCGGCCATCCACCCCCCTCTTCAATGAAAAAATCATTTATAAAACCTTAAAATCGCTAGCATACAAATCTTTCTATTTACTCAAACCAATTTAATTCTCAATAAATAAATAGCTATTTAGCCTGAATAATATTCATATTTTAAAATGTTAATATTTGGAACATGAAACTTTTCAGGAGATCAGCCAAGCACGTTTTGTATTAAAATTAGTTTTTTTCCCAAAAATTGTAATTGATGTGACAAACCTTTTCTTTGTCTTTCTTGGAATCAACACTAAAGTTAGAAATACTGTCCATATCAGTATCAGTATCACTCAATCGGCGCTGTAGAATAAAATAACCAAATAAATTATTAAAATCTTTAACATAAATGAAGAGAGATTGGGTTTAACATCCACTCAAGTCAAACTAGGTCTTTTCAAGAGTAGCAACATACTGTATGGTTCAATTTTATTTCTTTAATTCATTCTTTAATACAGTGTATGTAAAACCTAGAAACCAGACGGTTTAATATCAATACCATCTCTATTATTCCACACAGAGAGAGTTTAACCTCCACTCGACACAAACTAGGACATTTCTGGACTAACATATGGTTTAATTTTATTCAATAAATCGCTTGCGCATAGGTTTTTTTAAGCAGTGGGAGGAAACCGGAGGACCCCGAGAAAAAACACGAGGTTGGACAGGTGACCTTTCTCCTTGTCACCTACAACCGGGGATTCTTAACCACGCCATTTGACTCAATGACAGGCTTTATGATACAGCAGACACATGCTAACCATTCGGCCATTCCCCCCCCCCCCCTGCCATTTGTATTATTCCAGAGAAAACATCTTATAACACTTACTCTGATTTCTTGAATATCTTCATCATCTGATAAATCATGTACTTCTTCTACAACTTCTGCCTTTGCCTCATTGATTAAATCTTTCAGAGGTTTCTTGTTTGTAAAATCTTTTATAAATTTATGCTAGAAAATATAACACAATGATAATTTAATTTCGGGAAGTAAAACAAATTATAATTGTACACTTATTACATAAATATTCTAAAGGAAATACGACTTGTTTTAAAATTATGCAAGACGGATATTGGGTACGCATTTGTCAAGAAAATTTGAAAATCAAATACAAATCAGACATTAAGTATCCAAAACATAATGAACAGCAAGCCAATACAAAATGAAGACTTTTATCTTGACATCATCGACTTCTACAAATACCAAACATATGTTAAAATTACACAGTATCTACTGTAATATATGACATACCAATAAACATGTCCTGTAAATATGCTAGGGAATAATGATTAATGACGAAATCAAATCTTGAGTGAAATTGTTATTGAATATTAAAGGGTGACAACTCTTGTGTTGAGTCCTTCAACCCATATTATCTCCCCTTAGACCACAAGATTGCAGTTCTCACATATTTGTAGAATCTGAAGAAAATATTAAATTATGTATAAAAAATGACACAGTAATATGGAACACAGGCTACTTAATTAAGTGTTTGTTTACCTCTAACAATTCTTTAGCTGTAGGCCTTTGATCTGGGTCTTTTACTAAACATTTACCGATAAAATCACTGAACATTGGAGACCTGAAAACCACAATAAAACAATGAAATATTTATAAGGCCTTGGAAATGAATAGAACACAAAAGAAATATATACCACAGGCAGTAAAATGGGGTTTATTGTCTCTACATATTTACCTGCATACAGGGCCTTTATTTCAAGAAGGAAATACAATGTCAACAGACTGAAGATTCCAGCAAGACATTAAGATCCCCCAGACACCCACCCTATCAAAATTATTATTTATATATTTCTGTGATGTGATTAAAAGTTTTATCCATCTTATAACTGGACAACTCTTTCAAATGCTTGAGATATTTTTGATATAAATGTGTATATGTGAATATAACTAACCATCTAGAAGGAGCATCTAATTTTGGGGGTTCTGATTTCTGTATTTTGATAAGAACTCTCATTGGATGCATATCATTATTAGGTGGTTCCATCTGAGCAAACTCTATCAAGGTAACACCTGGAGTCATAAACAATAAAATTATTACATCTTTTATAAACAATAAAATTTAAAGTCATAAACAATAAAATTATTACATCTTTTATAAAATATTAAAGAAGGGATAGATAAATGATAATGCCCACTGTCACCCACAATCTTAGACATGGTAAATGACACTCAGTAGTTGTTGTAACCTCCATAACAAGATGGGTGTCATTCTGTGGTAAACATAACAGGCTTCAGAGTCAAGACATATTCTCTTCATTGGAATGGTCCACAAATTCAGTGTGTGTTCGGTACAATTCCTTTAATGTCTGTCAATGGTCCAGTACAATTCCTCTAATGTATGACATTAGTTCTGTACACTTCCTCTAATTGTCATTTTTCAGTGTTTTTTGGATAAGCTTATGTGTAATACAAAATATATGGTACAAATAAAATCATTATTTTTTGGCCTGTCCACATAGTTTCTGCTAAAGAATCAGTAATTCAACTTACCCAGTGACCAAATGTCTGCTTTATAATCATATGGTGTATCTTTTAAAGTTTCACATAATATAACTTCTGGTGCCATCCTACAATAAATATAACAAATATAATATGAGATGAACTTAATCTACAAGATTTAATACAAAACAAAACAAGCAAATCTTGAAGTGGCATTAAGCGTTGAGAAACATTTTAAACAGAACACAACTTTTCCAGAGATCAAATACTGTATTTTTTTCTAAAAGCATGAAGTTTCGACAAGTACATGTACACTCTTATCATTATCAAGCACAATGACATTTAGTAAACTATAGATTAATGATATTCATGGTTTAATGTTCTGTTCAATTCAAATGAAGCAAGTTTTATTTACAATGCCATTTTTTAGTCAATAAAATCGTTTTGAAAGTGTCTGGCAACAGCAGAAAAATTACATCTACATGCACCTATCAAAAATTCATCACCCAAACATTTTATTATGTTTTTGAATTTGTCATAAATTCATGTTTTTGAGGGGCCTAATATTTGTGGACCTTCCTGGATTCATCACAGGACCAAAAATAGTGTGATTCCTAACTGTTGGAGGGAGACGTAGAATGCATAATAACAGTAAAATAAAGTAAAATCCTAGAAAGCATAATGCTTTTAACAGTAAAATAATGTAAAATCCTACCAGTATGGTGTTCCGATGAACGTATCTCGTCTTTGATGGGTTTTTGTATTCTTAGCAGAGACACCAAAATCAGCTGGAAAAAAATAAACAATTCATAAAATACACTGCAAGTATTGAATAAAATATATTGTATGTACATGTATTGAATAAAATATATTGTACGTATTTAATAAATTAATTGTATGAAATGTAT